>PVJH01001607.1:0-200544 GCA_004026705.1 Nesogale talazaci | reverse complement strand
TCATACAGGCAGTGCTCACTTAAATACATCAATTTTGGAAACAGCTATCCACTGAATTCACTGAAAGAAACCCATATTTGTGTCCATTCCCTCAAAAGTGAGCCAACAGAGTAGGAAAATAGTTTAACAATATCAGTGATGTTACTTGAATGTAAAATTCGGAAGAAGATAATTTTTAAAATGTTGTCATGCTTTTACATTTACCGGAAACATGTGCTGAAATTCAGAAAAGCATGTGAATTAAGAGGTATTTTTGCTGATGTTACATGTGTCTTAGTGAAAAGCAGGGAATACCAGAAACTTGTTTACTCATGTTTCATTTTGCTTATGTTAATTTTATGATTGAAATGTAGGGGTGGAGTCTAGCCTGTTAATCTGGAGATAGACATTGAGTAGCCAAAGAGGCCTCTATGTGGGCATGACTTTCTCCTGAGACTTCTGGGAATCTCTCGATATTTCCCTTGTGAAGATGAGAAGCTATCTTCCCCAATTGTTGTGAGTTAGAGAGATGATTAATCATGGACAAGACAAGCTGGCAGTGTTCGAGAAGCTGGAGGAGCCGGCAGAGAGACCAAACAGGTTTGCCCTGATGGAGCCAGACCTCTGAAGCTGGGGCGGCCAGATGGAGATCTCTGCCAACGATGAGTTGCTTCTGCTGTTGATGGACCCTGAGCCCTGGAGGCAAGGTGCCCTGCCAGCACTGGGATTCTGCACCCACTGATCTGTGATTTCATGAATCGGATGAAGACTTTATAGACTGATTTCGGGCATATGGGTTAATTTCGTACTTATGACTTTGAACTGGACTGGGCTGGGATGCTTTCTCCATGTCTCATATCTTTTGTATATAAACCCTTTCCTTATATCGATATGCGTGTCCTTGAATTTGTTCCTCTAGTCTACCTGAACTAACACACATTTGATTAAGCAAAAACATTCTACCATGAGGACCATAACAAATGACGGGTGACTATGCAAAAAATGAGAATCCAGATCATTTGATTTTTGGTACAGGATTTTGTATTAACTTCTCAAATAAAGTTCTGTATTTCCATTTTTTCCTCCATCTTTTAATACTACTCACAACTGAATTACAGTATATGAATCTGAGATTACTAAACCAGAAATTTATTAAAATGTATTTATTCCCTCCCTTCCTGGGTTTCATTTCATTTAGGCATATAATTTTATGCCTAAATATTTGTTAAAACTTTTCCATATGTAAAACACATAATTATTTTTCAATAAATATTTGTTGAACTGAACAGAAAAGCAGTAGATATAACACTACATTAAAAATCTGTAACATATATTGAACCATTCAAATATTTCCTTTCTATAAGTTCCACTGGGACTTTTTGCCTAAACATTCAAGGCATGACAAATATAGTGGATGATTGGAATAACAGGAAATATAGCTCCCAACTAAAGGGTCTTTAAAAATTATTATTAATGTTCATGGACACTGGAGATACAAGAACCACAGGACAAGGTCTAGAGAATGACACACAGCCATTTGAACGTCTCCATGGTTGAGGTGACATAAGTAATGGGTTTCCAGTGTCGATAGACCCAAAGAGGAGCATGCTAGGTGGAGATACCAAAGATCAACATTTTGTGTGTGAGTCTAAATCACACTAGAACACAATTCAGCATTCGAAAGACCATAATGGAATATTCATGAGGCTCATGAACATAACTTAATTATCTGGAAAGGAAAAGAATGAAGGGACCATTGAGCAGTTAAATAATAAAGATAGTGTGGATTCAGCCATGCTTCCGACAAGACAGAGACATGTGTGCAAGGAAATGCTGCCTGTGCATGGAGCACACAGTGGGGCGGGACCAATGATACTTAGAACAACAAGCACGTAGACCGTGAGTTGGAAGATGCTCCTTTGGTAGCAGGGCTGGTAATAAGATTTAGAAGTTGACTCAAGAATCAGAAGGGGAAGGGCTAAAGCTGTTTTCTTTGACCTCGATCAAAATAAAGGCACATTGTTCAGGGGAAAGAGTATCGCAAAAGAAGTGTGTGGTAAGTACTAGAGTACACGAGTCAGTTCTATGAGAGGAACTACTTTTGTTTTACTTTGTCAGCAAGTCAAGATGAGCCCCTGAGTGGAGCTACAATTGGACAGGACCAAGACACACTGAAAGAGATTGAAACAGGAGCGGCATAATGTGGGCTGTTCATTGAAAGGTTACCAGTTAGAACCCTATCATCCACTCACTGCATAGGAAAAAGAGTGGGCTTTTCGCTCTTAAAGATTTGAAGTAGAAGGAAAAAAAAAAAAGATTTACAGTCTTGGAGACACACAGGGAGAGTTTTACTGTGTCCTGTAGTGTGTCTCTCGGTGAGTCTTAATGAGCTCAGAGGCAGGGAGGGAGCTGGGTGGGTGGGAGTCAAGTTTTGCACTAATAAATATCAAGGAAGGATAGAGGAAAATTTTCAAAAATCTGATGGTAAGAATTTTAACAAAAAGGGGTTAATAGGCCCCTTTTAATATTCAGCCACGACATAGAATCCATGTTTATAATTTGCTTCATGGATACACATCTGGCCATTTCCAATTCCCCCCTTCTAGGGCAACCATCCATTTTACAGCGTAATATACACATAAGTAAAGACCCAAGTGAAGCTAGACCTGCAAGCTTTGAGAGAGCTGATGAAATTTGATTAAATTCTTCTTCTGTTGTTATTATGTTTTCATCACCTTTGTCATTTTGTCTACACTTCTGAACACCACCTGGGAGCCACAGTAACAAGGTATCACAAAACCGGCTTTTCTCACTCTAATTCCAACCTGCCAGAAGCAGCACACAAGGAACTCTCAGGAGAAAACCCCTTGTCATACAATTTACTGCCCAATTTTGCAAACCCGAGAGGTTTAGCTACTAGTAGTTTTCAGAGTTTCAAATAAGCTTACCAGTTCCAGGCTATTTACCCATAATAAACTTCTAAATACTTAAGATCAACCCCCCGAGTTATCAGTTTAGAGTACATTGATGAATATGCTTTCAGGATTTCTGAGTAGAAAGGGAGTTTAACATACAGATGGTGCCATATGATTCTACTTCTATGTTACTACTGGATATTTACAGAGAAAATTATGCACAGCAGTGCCAAAAGAAAGCATGGAGGTCGTCTGATTTTATGAGCTCATTTTGTATGAAATCTTGCAAATGATTTACCCAAGATCACACAGTGTTTAGTAGAAGAGCTAAAAGAAGGGTCCAGCTTTATAACTTTGCACTAGCATATACTTCATTCAGAAACTGAATTCAATTCACTTCAACAGAAGCCCAGAGCTGTTCTGCAAAAGAAGTAAAAGGCATAATATTTTTTCTCAATAGCCTAATCCTGTCTATGAAACACACAGGCAAGGCAGGTGATTCTTTTTGACTGCATATGATTCTAACCTCTACTGAACTCCATGAAATGGTAGATGTGCAATGCTCTAGTCTCAAAGTCTTGATGAGAGTGACCATTATGTTGAGCCTTACCTACAGGTAAGTTCTTTTTATACCGGCATCATGTGAAGAGAGAGAAAGACTATGGAAATCGAGATCCTATACATAAAAATATACAGAGAACAAAAATTAAATATATTAATATTTTAAAATAAATTCAAGCCAACAGTTTTAACAATGATAAAAAACAAAAGTCAACTCACTTCCACCGAGTCAATTTCAAATCATAATGACCATGTAAGCCAAAGTGGAACGGCCCTCTGTAGACATCAGAGACTGTAACTCTTTTTTGGGGGGGAGGGGGCATGACTGCCCTCTGGTGGTCGTGGGAGCTACCCAGCTCTTGAAAGCAGCCACTGGATTTGAACCACCAAGCCTGTGGGCAGCAGTCCTGCACTCAATCACGTATGCCACCGGGGCTCAGTGAGACTGTAACTCTTTATGGGAGTAGAAAGCCTCATCTTTTTCCTGCAGAATGGCTGGTGGTTTCAAACGACTGCTCTTGCAGTTAGCAGCCCCCATGTATGTCACTACGTATCAGGGCTGCGTTAGTAGTGAGAAGAGTATTTAATTTACTCTTAGAAACTGCTGGCCATATTCCACTTGTGTTGGTGCTCTGAGACTTTGAGTTTTTGTTTTTTTTAGTTTTTTTTTTTATTAATCATTTTATTGGGGGCTCATACAGCTCTCATCACACTACACATAAGTTCATTGTTTGTCAAGCACGTTTGTACATCCACTGCCCTCATCATTCTCATACCATTTGCTTTCTATCTAAGCCCTTGGCAACAGCTCCTCATTTCCCCCCCTCCCTCCCCTCAACACCCTGCCATGAACCCCTTTTTTTGCGGGGCGGGCATCACTGCCCTCTGGATACCCTTGATAATTTATAAATTACTATTACTTTTTCATATCTTACACTGTCCAATGTCTCTCTTCACCCACTTGCGTGTTGACTGTACCCAGGGAGGAAGTTATATGTAGGTCTTTATAATCTGTTCCTTCTTTCTACTCCACCTTCCCTCCACCCTCCCAATATCGCCACTCTCATCGCTGTTCCTGAAGGGATCATCTGTCCTGAATTCCCTATGTTTCTGACTCCTATCTGTGCCAGTGTATAACCTCTGGTCTAGCGAGATTTGTAAAGTAGAACTGGGATCATGATGGTGGGAAGGAGGAAGCACTGAAGAACTAGAGGAAAGTTGTATATTTCATCACTGCTACACTACACCCTCACTAGGTTATCTCCTCCCTGTGACCCCTTGGTAAGAAGTCTGTTACCTATAGATGGATTTTGAGTCTCCCACCTTTACTCCCTCTCATTTGCAATAAGAAAATTTTTAGTTCCTTGATGCCTGATACCTTCGACACCTCGTGGTCATACAGGCTGGTGTGCTTCTTCCACGGGGGCTTTGTTGTTTCTGAGCTAGACGGCCTCGTGTTTATCTTCAATTCTTTAAGACCCCAGGTGCCATATCTTTTGATAGCCTGGTGCCCAGTGTTACAGTTGATTTTGACTCACAGTGATCTTCTGTACAACAGGAGGAAACACTTATGTGATGTGTGTTATCCACACCATCAGAATGTTCCCTCTGCTCCTCCCAATGACACGCCATGGGCCAATCTATGTTCTCCAGGGCTTTGCTCTTTTTCATGACCTCTCCTTCCCCTCCGTCAAGTTAGCATAAGATAAATGTCTGCAATCTCAACCACAACGTCTAAGTTTATGTGTTACTTTATATCTAAATATGTGAACTTTAAATTCAAACAAATATGAGAATATATAGTTTGTTGCTCATTTTTATTTATAATATTTTCTTTTGAAATATTTAACACAAAAATTAGAAAGGATAGTGCAAAGTCCTCTCCCTTCCCTTCACTCTGATACCCTGCATAACAGTTTCTTTGGTGATGTTAAATTGATTTCTAACTTGTGTAGTGATCCCACACATGGTACATAACATAGTGAAAAAAAAATCAAACTTTTACATTGGTGGGTTATTTATAAATCCCCAAAGCCGATTATTTTAGTTTTTCATTCTGAAATATGTTTTACTGATTGACTGCAGGTCCGGCATAATTAATACTTTACAAACTATTATAGCATAAAAAAGAGCTCCTGGGGGAGGGAGTGATGAGAGCAATAAAGAACATAGCTTGTATGTCGCAGAACTGCTTTGTGAGATGATGAAAAATGAGCACAAACAACTCCATCCTGAAAGGAAAGAAAAGCTCTACAAAGTCCAGCAGAAATGCTGAGTCATAGCAAAGAAGTAGACAAGTGGACTAGGATCCACCTCAGAGGGTCTGGGGGACCCTGATAAAACCCTGAATGATGTCAAATGGCCAGCAGAACTGCCCATAGGAGCCTGGGAAGAGAGACTGAGAACTCAGAGAGCTGGGAACTAAGGAGACCTCAATTCCTGCTCTCTCCAACTCTCCCCCAGCTGAGTACATGGTTGAAGACCATGCTTCATGGGACTACGATGTTAAATTGATGGTGTGTCACCCTCAGAGTAATCACTTGGATTATTTTTAAGATTGTTAGGTTGTTTGATGTGTGTTTGCAGTAAAATAAACCCAGCATTCGAAAATGTCAAAAAACAGTAAGTAATTATTGATCACAGTACTCAGGGCAGGAGGCATAAAGAGGAGATGCTTTCAAGGGGTTCAAGAAGAAAGAAATCATTTTGAATCTGATTGGGGTAGTATGGGTACACTACTGCTTCATGTGACTGAACTGTGGAATGTTATGATATCTGTAAGAGCTCCCAATAGAATGATTGTTCTTAAAAAGGTGGCATACATGAAGAATTAATTGAACATATTTTTATTAGAAGAATACTTTTGAAAAAAGGAGTAGGAAGGGCTAAGAGAAACCAGCAAAACCTTCTGGTGAATACAACATTGAACCCTTTAGTGACCCTAAGCTTAAAGGTGTGAATTCAGGGAGCAATTAAGAACAATAGAGATAATTGTTTCATAATTGTAGTAGTGAGAAACCAGAGTGATGTGTGACTTTTGGAAAAGGAATTCAGAAATTGTTTGGCTGTAGTCTACCTGAAGCAAGCTGGTGCTCTGAAGGGTAGAGTTTTCTTCCCTGTTTCTACTGCTCTGTTGATCCTTTTCATTGACTAAACCTAGCTAGAGTCCAGTAATGAAAAGAAAGAAAATCACATGCATTAATTGAGCCATAACACCCATTAATATTGAAAATAAAGAGAAGGGTAGATAATAAATCCATCAGTAAAATATATGCTAATATTAAGTAACTCCCCCCACTTGTTTCCCAGTCTGTCACACTGTGGTAGATTGTGGGTTTCACTTTTGCATGGATGTTGAAAGTTAGGTCACCGCCATTTTAAATAACTGTGGTGACCTGTGTGGTGAATGGTTTTAGTGGAGCTTTCAGGTTAAGACATATATGGAAAGAACACCATATATTCTACTTCTGAAACAAACAAACAAACAAACAAAGGCCTGTAGAAATTTGTGGCTAGCAGATGGATATTGTCTGATATAATGCTGAAGGACATTCCCTTTAGGTTGGAAGGCAGTCATAATATGACTAGAGAAAACTTGCTTTTGTCAATATAGTTGACTGTAATCACATGAGAAGTTCAGCCTTATGGGACGTTTATCTAGGAATGTGATGTGACTCAGAAAGAGAAGAAACAGCTACAAGCTGTTTCATTAATAACTAAACTGTTTGAAGTATAATTCAGAAAAGTAAGAATTCATCTAAAATAAATGGGACACACAAAGATAAATACCCTAGGCATCAGTGAGCTGAAATGGACGAGTATTGGCCATCCTAGGAATGAAAAATGGAAAAGGAACAGCATTACATTCATCATCAAAAAGTGCATTTCAAAATCTTTCCTGAAACACAGTTCTGTCAGTACAGGATAATATCATATGCCCATAAGACGATCAGATAATACAACTATTAATAAAAATTGTGCACAGACCACTAACAGCAAACACAGAGAAGCTGAAGATGTACATCAATTTCTGTAGTGTGAATTTGATCAAACGTGTAATCAAGATGTACTGCTAATTACTCCTGATTAGAATTGGAAGCTTGGACACAAAGAAGGAGCAGTAATTGGAGAAATATGCTCTTGTTGATAGAAATGGTGCCAGAGATAATTTGATAGAATTTTGCAAGTCAAACTAATTATCAATGGGAAATATATATTTTTCCATAACATAAACAGTGATTATACACATAATCCTAACTGAATGAAAACCACATGTCAAACTGACTAAATCTATGAAAAGAGGGAGAGGAAAAGCTTAATGACATCAGTAAGTTTAGTAACACTAGTAAGAACAAGATGAGGGACTCATTATTTGTTTATATACATGTTCATTCTGAAGCCGAAGAAAATTAAACAAGTTATTGAGGGACAAAGTATCACGTTGAGTATATTCAGCCTGCATTGTGAGGCCATCTCAGGAATTGATTTGACCTGTTGAACACTAATGACTGGAGACCAGATGAGTTTGCAGAGAATATTAAGGAAAAAATAATCAAAATTCTTATTCATTGCCATCAAAGCAAGTCTGACTCATGATGACCTAATAGGACATGGTAAAATTCCCCTGTGGGTTTTTGATATTGTAATTCTTAAATAAAGTGGAAATCTCTATGTTTAGTTGGGAACTGTTGACCTCGCAGTCAGCTGAACAACACATAACAGTGCACCACCAGGGCTCTTATGAAGAGAACTCCTCTGAAGAAAGCAAAAGGTCATTACAAAAATATAGGAAGAGCAAAATGATGACACACACATACACACAAAAATAATGACAGTCAATGGAAGGAATGATTAACTAAAAAAGCAAAACAGAAAATTTCAAGGCTGTTCTAGATGTGAAGTATTATAACAAAATGAGCAAAGACCTGGATTTAAAAAACTAGAAGGGAAAATTCACTGAGCATTAATCAAACAAAAAGACTGAAAGACAAAATTCGAGCATCAACTAATAATACTAATGGACTCTAGGGGTAGAATATTGGACTTCACAGTAAGCATCAGACAAAGAGAACATGAATACAGAGTCAAAATTACCACTAGTGCTAATCTGGATAGGCTAGAGAAACAAACCCATAAACATGCTTATGGCAGTCACCTAATCTGGTGTCACTTTGAGGATCAAGGGTTATAGAGGTGGAGTCTAGTCTGTCCAGAGAAGAAGCCACATGGACCTACCCTGATACGGCCAGAAACCTGGACCTAAAGAAGCCAATGGAGACCCCTCCCAGCACTGAGATATTTCTACCACCACTGACTTGCATCCAGTGGCCTGTGATCGTCCTGCCTTCAGCATCATTGCATGGGTTTCGTGAGTCTGGAAAGGACTTTATAGCTTGCTCTAGGACGCATGGGCTAATATTGGAAATAGGACCTTGGAATGGACTTGATTGGGATACTTTCTCATTGTTCCATTTCTCTTGCATACAAACCTCTCCCTTATATACATATGTGAATTTGTGATTTTGTTTCTGTAGTCTACTGAGACTAACACAATGCATATGTATATAAGGGAGAGATTTATATAAAAGAGCAATTGAATATCAAGAAAATGTCACAGTCCAGTCCAGATAAAGTCCTTAAGTCCGATATTAGCCCATATATCTGACAGCAATCTATAATGTCTTCTTCACTTGCAGTGATGCTGAAGGTAAGATGATCACACCCAGATAGGTAGAATGACTTTGGATCCAGTGGCGTTGTAAACATCTCAGTGCTGGCAGGTTTCTCCAAGTGGCTGCTCCAGCTCCAAAGGTCTGGTTGTATCCATGTGGCTTGTCTGGCTCAGGGCACTAGTGTAACTCTGTGAGACTTCTCCTCAGGGATATCTCACAGGAAGTCAGCCTTGTCATTTGAGTGTCTTCAAAGGAATGAGTGAGATAATATCTCCTGCCTCCAAAAAAAATTACATTTCCCAGAATTCTCAGAGGAGAAGGTCATGACCACAGAGGTCTCATTGGGTAGCTCCAGATTGACAGGCTAGACTTTACCCCTACACTCTTAACCCTCAAATAGCCACCAGATTATTCAATTGCCATACCACCATGCAACCATTTGAAAATCTGATGATAATAAAAAAAAATAAATGCAAGCTTCACTAAAGACATTGGCAAAGAAGGCTCCACTTATTGACAGAATCACCATTGAGCAGTTTAAACAATCAAGTGCAATGCTGGAAGTAAGAAATGTTGAAAGCAGATACCCAGCCAGATGACACATTACGTTGGCCAAATCCACTGCACAAAATCTCTTTTGCCTATTAAAAAGTAAAGCACTGAGAGCAGTTGACTCAGTAGAATGTGTGAAATATTACTCAAAGAAAATATGAAGTCATCTGAAATTAAATGGAACTCATCAAGCATCATTCTTTTTCAGTTCTCTTTGATGTACATGAAATTTGGGCAATGAATAAAGTTTGCAAAATAATTGGTGTATGTGAATTTTGGTGTTGATAAGAATATTGAAAGTATTCTAGCCTGCCAGAAGAACAAAGAAATCTAGCCTGAAAGAAGCACAGCAAAAAGGCTCCTGAGAAACAAGCATAAGTGAGACCTCTCACCAACTGTGGACATGCTGCCAGGAGCGATCTGTCTCTGGACAATGCTATCTTGCTTAGTAAATTCTAGAAGTAACGACATAGGGTTGTGCATGTTCAATGAGATAGATTGACACAGTGGTTGGAGGCAAGGGCTCAAACACTGCAATGAGGAGGACTGGGCAGGATCCAGTAATGTTTTGAGCTGTTGCACATTGGGCTGCTGTGAGTTTAACCTGACTGGATGGCACCTAACAAAATAAAAGCAATCCTACAGAATGTGGAAGTGATATGACTATATTCTTAATATCATAGATATCACATGCAAGTACAGATTCTCTGAAGGAAATATTTAAAGAGTGCAATAGGGACATGAGATTAGCAGTCACATTTGATGCATTCAGAAGGTGTGGAACAAAGGATGTCACTGCTATTATCAGGTGGATCTTAAGTAAAAGTTGATTGCCAAAATATGCTTATTGTTTTGTTGATTACACAAGACATGCTACAAAGTAGATAAAAAAATAGATGTTAACATGGGTATAATGGGAATTCCCAAATATTTAATTGTTGTCCTGCAGAAAGAATATAGTCTAAAGTCATTCTATCAAAGCAAATTGTTGCTGTGTGGTTTAAAATCAGGAAAGGTGTGCCCCACTCTTGAGGCTGAGCTATTCAACAAGTTGTTCTATCTGCAGAAGCATATAGCATCAAGAGAAATGGATTCCTTTCAACTATAATGTTGATGACAAATGTCAAAAACATTGTGGAATGACAGAACAAACAAATCTACATGTGAAGGCATATAACCACAATGCTCCTTAGAAGCAAAGATGGTAAAACTTTATCTCATGTATGTCGAGGACCAATTTCTGCATATCATGCTTGGTAAAGTAGAAGGTCAGCAAAACCCCACATGGACACAGATTGACAAAGTGGCGACAGCATCTGACTCAACATACCCATTGTGAGAATGGTGTGTGATGGGGCAGGGAGAGTCACTATGAGTGGAAGAGATTTCCAGCCATCAAATAAAACAATAGCAATGTTACCTTCATATCTATATAAAGATAGCAGTCCTATCTTAATATCATTGATATCCAACTATTCTCTGATAATGGGAGCGGTATAAAATGTAAAAGAACATTTAGGGGTGATAAAGGGGTTTAGAGCTTGTATGGTAAACAATATGTAATCCAAGAGATAATAATTGCATAAGAGCAAACTCATCTTGTCTCAGTATGTTCATCATTATGAATCTAGAGAATTCATAAGCAACTTAGCCTAATTCTTCCTTCTGATATTTTAAAGGTTGTTTTTATTTATGTTTTCTCCTCAAGGTGAATTTATTTTGAGACTTCTTTGGTATCTTTGCTACTAAAGCTAATTTCTGTTCAAGATGGTGTCCCATGAACCCAATTTCCCTTCTTCCTGAAACAATAAAACAAAATGTGTTGGCAAGAGCAATGACCTCCCCAGCAATAGTGTGGGGCATTAGGAAACAATGACAGGGGATCTCTGAGAGAAAGGAAACCCACAGTGGGTCCGGCTGGTTCTGCTGATTAATTTCTTCTAAATTTCTGAGCTATCGGGGCTTCAGGAAAGGTTTATGGACTTACTGAGTTCAGAAAATTGGATTCAATATTTAAGGAAACCAAAAGAGGTAGAGTTTGCAGGACAGGTTGCTAGAGAGGGAAGAATGTGCAAAGAAAGAGTGTAGGTATCTGTTATTCAGTCTGTTACCTTACGTGCATTCAGGTGAAAAAATTATACAGAATAAGAGCAAAAATGAACTGAGTGAATTTGGAGGGACAATGTCAAGTAGTCAATCAGGTCAATGGATAGAATTGTTTGGAAAGGAAAACACATACAGACACACACACACAAACAACACAATTAATCCACTTTTTAGGTTGAGTAAATACTCAAGATGTGCTTGACATTGTATTCAGATATCATTAACCTTAAATATAGCACTAATTCTGACCTAACAAGCCAAAAAGGAAAAACTTAGAAGGATCAAATTGTTTCTTAGTAAGTCGGATGCATCCTAGAGCAAAGTTTAAGGGAATTTATAGATATATACAAATTCTCAGCAAAGGAGTACTCTGTCTGCCATTTCTTTGAAGAGAGGAGGAATCAGTATGATCCATGGATGAATGGATGCAAATGCTGGGGGAATTTAATGAACATTACGCAGAAGAAAGCAGTTGTGGATCTGAAGATGCAGACATAGACGCAATTCAAAACAAACCACAGAAAGAAAAAGAAAAAGCAAGTCGACACATTTGAAGCATTTAAATATACATTCATATACATGTTATTGAAATAAGAAATGAAAGAAGGAACGGAAGTAAGAAAGGAGGATGAACAGAAAAATGATGAGTAAAATAATCAAACACCAAATCAATAAAGATTAATTCACATCCAAGTAGCACAATGGGTCCCCCAAAAGAGAAACATAAAGTAAACTAAGGCACATTGAATAAAATTTATCAAAACCAGTACAGAAATACAATTTCTAAAATTAAATAAATGAATAAGAAAAGGCACAATATATATAGTAAAAAAAATCGAACACAAATTGCAGGTAAACAAAAGCAGGAAGAATGTATCCTCAGTCTACATACATGATAAGCAAAGTTCTAGAAAACTACTCTCAAAATGGAAATATTCCAAATGGAGGTACACATTTTCATAAACTAATAAAAGCACTGAACATTATAACAGTAAATATATACCATTTTCTCATTATGGAAAATATTTCATATTATAGGATGGTGCACCTACTAAAATATTTTGTTAAATGTCTTGTGTTAGTAAGAGTACAGAGTAACTAGAAGTTCTCACAGTAGGTGGGAACATAGAAGCACTCTCGAAAATGGTTTGGCAGTTTCTTAGAAAGTCAAACATGCAGTTACTACAGTATCTGGGCAATGTAATCACACCAACCTTCCCAGCCCTCCTCTCCATCCTTCACTTAACAAAAAAGCACAAAAAGTATCCCCCCCAAAAACCAGAACTCTTTTTTCAAAGCTGTGTATTTATTTTATTATTACTAATTTTTACAAAACAATCCTATCACCTTCGCAGTATTCTCTGTTATACTTAATACATTTGTCAAATATGCTATTCTATTCTTGGAAACATTTTTCCAATTCATATATTTAGATGACTGACAGTACCTCCTTCGTTTTTTCCTTCACTTCTTTTATATTCTTGAATCACTGTCCTTCCATGCCTTTCTTCCTTCATGGAAACAGAAAGCAGATGCATGATAGACTGACCAGATTTTAAGCGGGACGCCATTGACTGGAGGGAGGGGGGAGTTTGATGAAAAATTTGGTCTATATGGAGCAGCAAGAATGTTCATAGGATGCAAAAATCATATAGCAATATATTTATTTTAATTTTAAAACACCATGGGATGTTGCTAAATTGTTAAAAAGTGGGATGTCTGGTTACCGGGGACTCCATTTCATTTTTACATGCTTTCATCCCTTTTCTAGAATCAAGAAGTTATGGATCTCTAAAAACATAAGAGAACGTAACAGGCTGAGGAACTTTAGTTAAGTAATAATAACTTGCAATGGGTATAGAATTCTAAAAACTCTCTCTTTGGTCTTCTCAATTATGTGGTATTAAAACATCAGTTTTTGTTTCCCTCTCCTTCACTTGATTGTCATAGCTCAGAGCTGTCTTATACAGCATCTCGGTACAATGTGTGACACAGTGTCATACACTTAGTTTTAAATAAATTAGTGAATTCACTATTTTGATCTCTTGGCTTAAGGTTAAAATAATTTATTCGGGGTAACAGTATATGATCCTGACTAATTTTGTGTGAAAGGCTATCATGTGGGAGCAAAGAGAAAAAGAAAATATTCCCAGGTCAACAGAGTGGGGTAGGAAGAGTACAAACTGCAGAAGAAAAAAAATGGGCAAAAAGGAAATGTCAAGCAGAATAAGGGTACCAGGGTATGTGTGTCATGAATGAAAATCACTTTATATTTTGACCACTTAGCCATATATCTTCTGTTCTTCCTGCAGACCTGACACGCCTTCCTCTTTTAGCCAGACAATTGAGTATTTTTATTCTCTAGTTAAAGGGTCCCCTATTGCTCTTTTGTGTGCTGTCTGGCTTCTTCTACCATCTCTATTTCTTCTTTGCTGGGTTATCAGAGAAAGGTAGCTTTCATGCCTAAGCGATGGGGTAAACACCAGTGTGAGACACCATCAATTCCTGTTCAGAAAACTTTCATTGAAAGTCTAGCTGGTTTGAAGATATCACTAAAGTATTGTACCTTCTTCCTTTTTTTTGCTACAGAGAAAATATGTTTTCTTCTTTTAAAAAATGTTTAAGACTCTAACTGGTTTGTTAAAGCCTTTTTTCCCCCGCTTAAGCTGTACCTCTGCATGCCTTTCATTATGAGCATGGCCAAATAATCCCTGATGAATCATTTTTATCAGCAAAACTCAGCTTTTGTGAGGAAGATTTTCTACCTTTAAGCCTGTGTGTAACACAGATGGATGAGAGGAGTGTTCTTTGCTATTATGCCGAGATATGTATCTGCCATTTAATTGCATTGATTTTCAGTTTTTGTACAACCTTTGTAAAGGCAAGTGAGTGTATATATTGGGTATAAGGGATATGAAAAAAAAGGTGTTCAAGTAACTGAGTTGAATATGGCAATGCAATTATGTAAAACAGAGCAGAGTTCTATGATGATTTGTACCCAAGTTTATGTATTAAATAAAGATCACATGGGGATTTTGTTATAACATAGATTCTGACCTAGTGAATCTTGAGTGGAAATGAAAGTTTTCACAAGGAATCAACCCAGAATGACTCTGTTTTCACCATATAAAAAAATGACTTCAGAGAAAAAGTATTTATGGAAACCAAGTACTTCTCAAAATCAGTGAACATAGGCATAAAATAAATTGATCATGTGGTCATCAGTACCTACCCATTTGGAAGATTGCTACTTAAAAATGATCAAAATCTCTAATTGAAGGATGAGACTGAGCAAAAACTGGGCTTCAGCGATCTCTCTTTCTGACCAATCACTCTATACTTGCCCGTGTGAACTATTCACTGATGAATCACATGGGGAATTCCATAGCGTCTTGAATTGTAGGTATCACAATTTTTTCCCTATACACTTATTTTGTATTGCCTCCAAAGTAATTCTATGATTCTCACTGGCGAAGATTACACAATTTGAATAGCTGTGTTGGTAAAGAATATTGAAAATACCAACGATTGCCCTAAGACCTAACAAATTTGTCTTACAATGATCGCCAATATGCTTTTTAAAACAAGGATCACCAGACTTTATTGCATGTAGTTTGTATAATGCATCTCGAGGGGCCAGTTTCTGGAGAAAGAAAACGCAATTAGTAGAGAGTCCTTACACATCTAAATATATGGTTTTATTCTTGTTATTCTTTTTGGTATATGAAACTCCCCTCTCCTTCATTTTTTGGTTTAGTGCTTGGTCACAAAATTGGCAGACAATATTTGCTTCATGACTTCCTGAGAAGGTGGAGAGGGTGAATGAAAAGGTGAGTGTCAACAGAGATGGAACAAGGCTCCCTTGAAGCTCAGACACCTCGGTATACTCATTAAATCAGGTTTCCTCACCTTTGATACCATTGAAACTGTGAATTGGCTAACTATTAGATGGGCAGGTAAGTGAAGCCATCCCAACATCACTATCCCCATCCCTCCAGCTCCCCTCAGTTTGCGATAGCCCACAATGTGTAGCTCCTGAGATGTGGTCACAGAACAGAGGAGGGTTGTGTCAAAATTACTGCAGGTGGAAAATCCTAGTGATACACAAAAATAAGCACTATGGGATTGACCTTCATGGGAAGATGAGAAATTAGACTATGAGACCTTTTTTCATTTGCAACAGCCACATATATTTGCAACAGCCATATAGTTTATCTGCATTTCTTAGTTAGATGCCAAATCCAATCTTCCTGGAAAATACCATCATATAATAATTAAATCAAGCAATAAATCCACAAAGAGAAATGCAGTGGTCACCGACTGAAATGTGTCTCTCACTTTTGTCATATGTAATGCCTATGGAAAGAGAATCTTCATGAATTCAGAGGCATCAGCCAGCTACTTAGAGAGCTGTGCCCTGCAGCTCTGCACCTCATGCTTGCTTTATAGCAAAGGAGGATGGACACACAACCAGAGACTCCAGTGTCCATTCTGTTGTCAGAACTGGCGAAAAGAAGCAAAGGAAATATATATATTGATTTCTGCTGCATTAATTCTATTTACACATGAAAGGAAAAGAACACAAGGATGTTCCAGTTTGAGTTACATACTTAAAATTTCATTCTTAAGATAAATATATGCCACATTCTCTTCCAAATATAGGTTATTTTTTTCTTTTTCACTTAAAAAATCATTTCATTGGGCTTCATACAACTCTTAGCACGATCCATACATATACCTCTTGTATGCAAAGCACCTTTGTACCTTTGATGCCATCATCATCCTGAAAACATTTTATTTCTACTTAAGCTCTTGGTATTGGCTCCTCCATTTGCCCCTCCCTCCCTGTTCCTGCTCCCTCATGAACCTTTGATAATTTATAAATTATTATTATTTTATCATATTGAATGCTGTGCAGTGTCTCCCTTTGCCCACTTCCCTGTTGTCCATACCCAAAAGACGAGGTTATATGTAGATCCTTATAATGGGTTCCCCCTTTCTACTCCACCCTCCCAGTATCCCTGCTCTCACCACTGGTCCTATCATCTGTCCAGGATTCCCCATATATCCAGTTCATATCTGTCCCAGTGTACGTCCTCTGGTCTAACCGGATTTGTAGGGTAGAATTCAGATCATAATAGTGGGAGGGAGGAAGCATTTTAGACTACAGGAATCTTTTTCACTGTGTGTGTTATGTATTCTGGAATACAGTGAAACTGGTCATGGCCATGGGAAACACCAAATACACTTTGCTGGGTTGTATAATAATTCAAAGGATTTTGGAAATTTCTTATTCTATAAAAATTGATAATAGAAGCTACATTAGCTTTCTTTACCTCATGATAAAAAAACAAAGTATAAATTATATCCATAGGTAACATAAGACTCCCCATTTAATCATGTGAAATCAATTCTACCTCTAAGTAAAATGATAAAATTGCTAAATTTTAGAGTATTATCTATGTGGGGGTGCATCACAAAACAGAATTTGCTTTCAAAGCTATATCTTTATTTATTTTTTCAACAAAACAACACCATCACCTTCAAAGTACTTTCCATTATACCTAATGCATTTGTCAAATCTGTGATTCCATTCTTGGAAACTTTTTTCAAACTCATCTGTTTGGGTGACTAACAGCACCTTCCTGGTTTTTCTTGTTAATTCTCTGAACTTTCATGTCCTTCTTCATTCACAGAAACAAAAAGAAATATCACAGAACAAGGTCAGGTGAGGGTGGTGTGTGGGGCAAGAGAAGCATCTGTTTTTTGGCCCCAAACTGGTGAACTGGGATGGTTGCATGAGCAGGTGCAACGTGGTGATGGCAAAAGCAGTCCTCCATCTGCCACATACTAGGCATTTTTTGCTGCATTCTGTTGCACAATCTTTTTAGAACCTCTAAGTACAAAGCTTGATTAAAAGTCTGATCTGGTGGAACAAACTTCAAAGGCACTAACCCCTTCACATTAAAAACATAAACATGAGGATTGTTTTGATCTTTGATCTCACTTGAAGAGGTTTTTTGTTGTTGTTGTTTGTGTTTTTTTGGCAAGGTGATGACGCCATCTTCCACTGGGTTGGTGGATGTTTGCTTTCAGGGTCTGAAGAATAGAACCATGTCTTTTTCACCAGTAATGATGTTAAAAAAAAATCCTGGGTCATTTTGGATCTGTTCTTTCAAAGCAGGCCTTGTTTTCACGATGCTCTTTTTGCTGGTCAGTCAGAACCTGAGCCACAAATTCTTCAGTGACTCTTCTCATCCCCCAATTTCCCCTTAAAATTTGCTTAACTAAAATCCAAGAGTCCAGATTACTTCCTCATCTCTTCGATGGCATGTTATATGTCTTTGAGACACATTTTGTCTACATTTTTTGCTCATTCAGAAAGATGAAGGACGTCCAGAATGAGGTTTGTCATCAGTTAACATTTCACCTTTTTAAAATGAAAAAACACTCATACACTTGCGCTGTTTCCCTAATGCTGTCCTTGTAAGCTGTGTTCAATATTACCACAGTTTCTGCATTTTTTTACTGAGCACTATAAAAAATTTCACAGCTGCATGTTGTTCTCTTATTTCGACCATCACATGAATCAATGTGGGGACTACTTTTATGAAAAAATTCTATGTGACCAGAGAGAACCTTCCCTGGATATTCCACTGGGTGCACTAACTCAGAGATAATTATTGGATGCTTGTCCAGAGGGGGAAATGAGTGTATTATGAAACATCTGGAGCGCAATTCCATGTTGTTGCTCCTGTTGCTTTTTGGTACTCCCTCGTATTACTCCTTCAACTGTAGCTCTCCAAGTTCAATGTAACAGTACCTGGGTACCTAAAGACTCTCTTTTCTTCTTTGGGTCATTCATTCATTCAATGAGATGGCTAGGTTATGTTTTAATTTGGGTTAAACTATGATCACAGTGGTTTGGTGTATGTTATGTAATCATTCTTTATTTTGTGATCTGATAAGAACACAATCAATTGGAAAAGGGAGTTCCTTGCAGTGTGTGGCTTGTAATCAATATAAATGATTGCTCAGGCAAAGCTCACCCTCTTTCTCCCCTGCATACAACTTAGCATCTTCTGATCCTTGGTTCTTGTGATGTGAGCCAGCAAACTGCCATCTAATCTAACCTACCGATTTGGGGGTTGTCAGCCCTTGAAACTACATGAGTCCGCAGATGCCTCTAACCTGATGGTTGACCCATGGATTTGGGACTTGGCAGCTTCCACAGTGCTATAAGTCATTTCTTAGAGAATATTTTTGTCTGCTTATATACTATGTTTTTGTATATTGCTTTAATAAAAATATAAGCTCTAAGCTACTTTCGCTCTTCTACAGAACCTAGCCTTAATTATTAAACAAAAATTTACTCAATATTCACTATGTACAAATTATATATTCCACAATAGTATTTTCTAGATCTATAGTTTACAGATTACCTATGCTCCCTGCTCTTTTTAAGACACTATATTTAAAGTTTTCTTGTGCAATTTTATTTTTTCAAAAATATAATTCCTATTTTCCCCAGGAAGAGTTTAATTCTATTATAATGAAAACATGATGAATGTATCATTAATGGTGTTTTTTTTTCAATGCTTTATGTCCCTCTTTGCTAACATATTGTGTTAGTCTGGGTAGACTAGAGAAATAAATCCATTGAAACTCAAATGTATATAAGAGAGAGTTTTACATAAAGAGTATTTTTATATTAAAAAGCATCCCAACCTTGTCCATTGCAAGCCCATATGTCTGATTTTAGCCCAAATGTCTGATAACAATCTACAATGTCTTCTTCAGAATCATGAGACATTTGCAATGATGCTTAATGCAGGAAAGTCACAGGCCAGTTGGTGTGAAGTCTTGTAGGTCCAGCAGCATTGTGCCTCAGGGCTGGCAGGGGTCTCCCCATGGATTCTTTGGTTCCAGGGTATGGGGTTCCCCATATTGCCTTGAGTCTTTTCAGTAGAGCACATCCAAAGGAGTGAGAAGAAAGAGAGTTTGTGTGTCTCCTGCCTTCAAGGAGGAAAAATCAGATTTCTCAGAATTCTCAGAAGATAGCCATGTCCACACAGAGGCCTTTTGACAAACAAGACTATACCCCTTCACTCTTAACCCTCTCAAGTCCAACATTGTCAGAAGATTATGTAACTACCACACATACATTGTTTTAACGGGGGTACTAAAATTATATATAATAGAAAGCATATAATTTTATAGCATTGAAATTTGATGATTAGGGTAATTTTTTTTAGGGTGAGGCTATATTGCAGTAACCCTCTAATGATATGATTGAAGCCACTACCAGTGGCTTATTTCTTAAATGCACAGACAATCAAATCAAGCTTTTTGCCATCAAGACTCTTCTGACTCAGAACAACTGTATAGAAAAGGGTGGAATGGACCCCATGGGTTCCTGAGACATTAACTCTTTATAGGAGTAAAGAGCCTTGTGCACCCCCACGCCATCCCCATCCCCAAGAATGACAGCACGTTTTGAACTTCCAACCTTGTGGTTAGATTCCCGATAGGTAAGCACTAAACTAACAGGGTTCCTTGCGAAACATAGCGACACTATACAGGATAGACTAGAACTATTCCTTGGGGTCCTTAGACTGTGTTTCTTTTCAAGAGCAAACAGCTTCCATGAACTCCCTTCGAGCATCTGGTGGGTTTATGCTGATGACCTTGGGTTAATAACCCGATGTGCAGCACACAACAGTGCTAGGGTTTCTTAAATATATAGTCTATAGATTTCATATTTCTGATTAACTAACATATAAACAAGGTGATGACGGATCGATCCAGCTCATGGCAACTCTATGTGTGGCAGAATAGAACTGTACTTAAATATCTGTTACCTTCTGCAGCTAGATTGCTAAACCTTTCTCCTGGAACACCCCCGCACATTCAGACTTTCAAAGACTTTGTTACAGCCAAGGACTTGGCCGTTTATAACACGTAAATGCCCCACCTATAGCATACACTTCTGCAGTGGACCTTTTTTTAGAAGCCAATCTGTTACCTTTCAATATTCTTTTCATTATAGAGCAGAATATCAAAGATGTGTTTCCCTTAGACAAGAATTAATAAATGATGAAATAGAAAGAAACAAACTAATTAGCTCTGTCTGTGAAGTATGTCATATTAGTCTGTTCAAAACCTTATTTCTGTCTCTCTCCTTGTAAAAAATCATTCTATTGTGGGCTCTCACAGCTCTTATCACAATTCATACATACATCCATCATGTCAAGCACATTTGTACATATGTTATCATCATCATTTTCAAAATATTTTCTTTCTACTTGAGCCTTTGCTTCAAGCTCATTTTTCTGTTTCTCCTACCATTCCCCCTCCCTCATTCACCCTTGACAATTTATAAATTATTATTTTGTTCATGTCTTACACAGACCACTGTCTACCTTCACCCACTTTTTGGTTGTTCATCCCCCTGGGAGGGGGTTATATTCAATCATTGTGATTGGCTTCCCCTTTCTCTGCTCCATTTTCCCCTTCTCCTGCTAGTAGCACTAGTTTCATTCTTGGTCCTGAGAGATGTATCTGCCCTGTATTCCGTGTCTTGAGTTCTAATCTGTAGCAGTATGTATGCTCTGGATTTATCAGGTAGAATTGGGGTCATGACAGTGCATGAGGGGAGCATTATAGAACTAGAGCAGTGCTGTATATTTCATCAGTGCTATCCTCCATCCTGACAGGCTCATCTTTTTTCTTGTTACCCTTCTGTGAGGGAATGTCCAATTGCCCTCAGGTTTCCACTCCACCTTCCTCCTCATTCACATCAATATAAACCTTATTTCTTTATGGTTCGATATCACTGAGTTTTTATTATCTAGATGTGAAGGTATTAGGACAAAGAAATTTATCTGAAGGTATATTTGATCACTGTGTCCATTTTTGACCTTTTTGACCACCTGTAGAAATGGAGAAAATGTCCCATAGCTCACCTCCACCTTCACTGCCTGTACAGAAAGTATGTCGACAGGACAAAGTGGTTGGAGACCAATGCTATCATGTTCAGCTAAGACTCCATGGTGAGTCTATGCTACATGCTTTATCTATGTCCACAAAGAAAGAAATATGTGGAAATAAGCTTTCAGATGATTAAATTACTCCAATTTGCTTTTATTTACAGTTGTGTAGTTCCTGAGCATAGTGTTGGAGCAGGATGTATGTTGACAGCACAGCAATTCGATTCCCATGCTCAGTGTGAGATTACATAGTGCTTTACAGATCCCTTACCTGCTCTGTTGCCATTTTCTATATTTGGATATCTACTGCTCCTCATGCAGGAGATAATTTCCATGTTATTATTTATCTATCTTAAGATGAGCAAGCCAAATACAACCAAGGACATGTGGAAAGAATCCTGATAATTTCATTTCATTGAGTCATAGCAGAATATAATTTTATTATTATTAAAAAAAATTTTTTTTGGCATCACTGCCCTGGTGGGAGTAGGAAACCCAGCCTTGCTCCTGGAGAGCTTCTGGAATATAATTGTTAAGCTATGAAATATGCACATTCATAGGCTTTGTCTATCTGTATCAGTGGATTGGAATCAAAAGGATAAACAATTATTTTACTGTACTAAAAAAAAAAAGCTCACGGGCTGAGCCCTGATGGCATAGTGTTTGAGTGCGGGACTGCGGCCCACTGGCTCAGCAGTTCAAATCCAGGAGCAGCTCTCCAGGTGCAAAACCGGGCCCCCCACACCCACCAGAGGTCAGTGATGCCAAAAAAAAAAAAAGATAGTTCACATTCTTAAAATATTTCAAACATTCTTGAATACCCTAAAATTTTGAAAGTAACAAAAAGAGCAAAAACCTTTAAAGACTCAATTTTTCCAAATCCAGCTTGCAATATTATTAAGAACAGAGCTAAAGGTGCTTTATAGTTTGGTTTTCAAATCTAAATCCTCTTGTGAGGTGGAGATAAGGCCTTGTCTTTTGAGAGTAACCAAGAACTACTACCAATAGCCAGTCTCTGTCATCTATTGTACATGGAGTCCCAAATAGAAAGAATACTGCATTTTTCTTGAGGATGCATATGGTGTACTTCTTATACATATGTTACCAACATCATTTTCAAAACATTTTCTTTCTACTTGTGTCCTTGGTACCAGCTCATTTTGCTGCCTCTCCTACCATTCCCCACCCCCCATAAATCCTTGACAATTTACAAGAGATACAGACATATGTGTCCCCCTCTTAGGATAATGCAAGGCTACTTACTCAGGAAGGGCTTTAATGCGAGAGTCATTGGTTGGCTCTTTGTTCAAACATACCTGACTTAGGGTCTGCCAAAATGATAACATATCCATCATTAAACATCCCTTTAAACTGCAATTACCTTAGTAGGCATTAATGTCTTATTACTAATTATTTAATTAAGTTTACGCTGACAATGAGAAGAACCATGAAACAATAGGAGACAAGATTCAAGAAAGCATATTTACAAGGTAAAAATTCAGCAAAGTCCTGAGCCTTGGAGCCATGCAGGGAACAAAGTTTAAGGAAGTTGATCCAGAGCTCAGATCTATCTCGTGACATAGGAACTTGGTCACATCATGTGATGCCTAAACTGGGGAACTGCCCTGCAACACCTCTGGGGCCTGACTAGCCCAAAGGAAGATGTATATCTACTTGCTTTATGTGGATTTATGGTAGGGTAAACTAGATATGCTTTGAAGGAGACTCGTAAGACAGCATTCAGATTTTTTCTGGACCCATGAAATGTCTATTTTTGAGTTCAATAACATAGTAATGAAAAGAAATGGGTGTGACTTTCAGGGATGTTGAAAAAACTAAGGAAACTAAAATAAAATGAAACCATAAAAGTAATAACAATAATATATGTAGCAGTCAGTGCACGGAAAGAAACAGAAACAGGATGAGGGTAAAATGGGAGAGGACAAAGGAAGACAGGCTGTTGACACAATTACCCCAACACCCCCAAGTCTTATTCTTCCAGTGTTTTCCAAGGAAAAAAGCCTTCCTGGGCAGAAAGTTCAAGGTCTGGTGGTTTCCTTAACAAGTTGGACATTAGTTTATGCATAAGAAGCCACTGTCAGTATAAATGTACCCATTATTGTGAACGCTTAGGCTATTTCATATGCTGTTTTAACCTTTTCTATGTAAAGGTTATTCAGACTTGATAACGAAGCAGGAAAACAAATAAAACACAAATTCAGAAAACGCATCACTTCCCCAAAGAAGAGTGGCTTTACCTGGAGGGTCGAGAGTTTCAAAGTCACTCTGGATTCATCACATGAGAAGACACATTTGGTTTCACCTTTTACATGAGCGCAGGATCTCTCAATTTCCCAATGGCTTTGTTGTGTCCACACTTGGCCCTGAAGGGATTTTAGATAGTGGCAGTATCCGACTTGCCATTTCTTTCTTCAAGACAGTGTATGAAATAGAAATTCATGTTTGATGGTGGGGAAATGGATCTATATGTATAGGTTTAGTATTAAGGCAGCAGATGGACATTGGGCCCCCATTCAAGTACTTCCTTAATGCACAAAAAAACTTTTATTTCTATTAAATTGACTTCCATGATGCTCACATTCTTGACACAATCCATGAAGACAAATGTGTGCAGAAGGAAACGTGGTGAAGAAAGCTCATGGTGCCTGGCTATCAAAAGATATAGCACCTGGAATCTTAAAGGCTTGAAGCTAAATAAGCAACCATCTAACTGATAAGCAACAAAGTCCACATGAGTGAAGCACACCTGCCAGTGTGACCATGAGCTGTCGAAGGGATTAGGAATTAAGCATCAAAGAACCAAAAATTATATCATTGTAAATGAGGGGGCATACAGATTCATGACTCAAAGCTCATTGTAGATAATGGAACATCTCCTTACAGAAGGCAGAAGGGTTATGGGGAAGAGATAAGCCAGTCAAGGTCCAGTGTAGCAATGATGAAATATGCAACTTTCCTCTAGTTCTTATGATCCCAATTCTACCTTACAAATCCAGCTAGGACATAGCATGTACACTGGTATAGATAAGAATAAAAAACACAGGGAATCAAGGACAGATGATCCATTCAGGACCAGTGGTGAGAGTGGTGACACTAGGAAGGTGGAGGGAAGGAAGGTGGGGTAGAAAGGGAAAATTGATTATAAGATTTTACATATAACCTTCTCCCTGGGGTAAGAACAACATCAGTCAGTGTAAAGTATGACAAAATAATAATAATTTATAAATTATCAAGGGTTAATGAGGAAGAGGAAGAAGAGAGGGAGGGGAAAATGAGGAGGTGATACTGAGGACTTAAGCAAAAAAATATTTTGAGAATGATGAGGGAAACAAATGTACAAATGTGCTTGACATATGATAGATGTATATATAGATCATGATAAGAGGTGTATGAACCCCCAATGAAATGATTTTTTTTAAAAAAAGAAGAGAAAATTGAAACTCAAAGAAGGAATTTGCTAGGGTCACACAGGAATAATTATGCAAGCCAGACAAATGGGAAAACTCTAAATCACAGGCCAATAACTGACAGTCCTGGTGTATTGACCTTGTTAAATCTGTGAACTCAAATGTGGTCAATTCCAGGAATAAAAATGGATAAGTGCATTAGCATTTGATACACTTCCTAGCTTTTAAATTCTATAACTTTTGATGAGGGTTTAAATAGGGATTCACTTAGAGTGGAAATTTTCAGTGTATTTTTGTTCATCTAGAAGTGTAGCCTGGAAACAAAAGACGCAAAGGCAGGCCACCCAAAATAAGAGTGATCACTTGAGGTTTATGTATAATAGAATAAAATTAGGGAACAATTTCAATATGTTATGGAAAAATGTCTACATGTTTTTTGTTTGTTTGCTTTTGTTTTTTCAGCAACGGAACTATTAAAAGAACCCACTGTTTTCTAGATGATTGTGATGCACAGCAACTCTAGAGCAGTGGTACTCAACCTGTGGGTTGTGACCCCTGTGGGGGTCGCATGACCCTTTCACAGGGGTTGCCTTCAGACCATTAGAAAACACCTATTTCTAGTGGTCAGAGGAACAAAGACATGGCTCCTTGTCCATCTCTAGGCGGGTCCACCCACATGCAGATAGGCCTACATATGAGTACCTGGCATGAAGACTGACCCATGCTATACCATGCTTCAAGACAAAATTTCATTTATGTGTCATTAGAAATAAGCATTTCATTATATAGAATTATATCCTGATTTTGTGATTAACCCCTGTGCTTTCATTTGTTCAATTTGCAACAATGAAAATGCATCCTGCATATCTGATATTTACATGACGATTCATAACCAGTAGCACAATGACAGTTATCAAGTAGCAATGAAAATCACTTTATGGTTGAGGGTCACCACCACATGAGGAAGTGTACTAAAGGACCACAGACTTAGGAAGCTTGCTCTAGAGGGTGTGAGAGCCGACAGTAGTTACTCATGCAGCGCCTTCACGTGCTTGCAGGGAACGGCTTGAAACACATCACTGGTCTGAATTGATGGCACCCCCATGTTGCTCACTGAACTAGAGACCATATCAAGTTATACACTTTTGTCAATAACTGATGCTTTTAAAAGAATACAGTTCAATGTTTTAGGACAAAATCATGTATGAAAGAATGTGTATCAACCTCCAATGAAACTTTTTTCCTCCTCCACTTTTCTCTCTCCTGGCTGTTGTCTGGGATCCGGAAACCTGTGAGGCTGGCTCTCCCTGCACCCAGAAAGGAAGCTGCGGCATTCACACACACTGGCTTGTGTAGGAATGAAACTTTAGAAATAGTCACACATTTGAAATGATCCTACAAAGTGTCTTCCTGTGAAATATGTGAATGACCCCAAATTTTCCATGGTGTGAGGTCATGTTCTAACAGCTCTGTCCAGGACTGTTATAAACGTAGTCATCTCATGCTGCCTCTAATAGCGTGCAGCATATTGTTTGCACTCAATAAATTTTAAGTCTTAATAACCAATAATAATAATAATTAGGCCATAAAAAATAACTGAATTCAGTAGCACTGATGCAAGAACTTTTTATGAGCTCCTGGTGGGGGAAGCAAGTTGCAAACAAAACCAGGGAGGTCATGGTGTTCAGCACGGGAGATCTTCCAGAACAACCTGTGAGGCAGAACAAATCTGGTGTGTGCACCAGGCAAGTCGTACCGTCAGTCTGCAGCTTCAGGAATCAGTGCTGATTAAACAGCCGAACTGGAGAAGTTTGCTAGACCCCCATTATCTCGGCAAGACATCTATATACTGTAAAGATAAAAGGGTTGGAAACATGTGAGGCTGTCATGAACTTGGCTATGGTATCTAGGCAAACCCAGTGTGAGCTGGTTTCATATTAGTCCTGTCTTCCCCATGGGATGTCGCCCAATAGGTCCATACCTCCTGTTCTGGGCTGCTGCTAATTGTTGTAAGTATTTCTAACCTGCCCACACATTAGGGCATTGGGGCATTTTCATTTGTACTTAAGATGCATTTCTCTGTGGCCATTTCAGTGGTTGTCCTTTGTGTGATTTTTTTGAAATGTTGCTTGTTTATATTCATTTGTTTTTGTTTTTAATCTCCCCACATGACTTTGATCTCCTAAACCTCTTCTAAGGAAGCCCCTGGGTCAATTTAAGTGAGGCAGATACAGAGGGTTGAGAATTGTGTAGGCAATTTTTTATTACTATAATTCAATCAATTATTTGTAATCATATGTTGCAATTTCTCAAAATCTCTTTCTCTTTAATAGATTCCAAGTTATATTTGGGCACATTTTATTGTTATTATTAGTTTTAGTTAGACTGCAACCTTTGTAGCTGAAATAGTGTGTAGAATACAGGAAATACTCTACAAGAGCTTTGGGGTGAATAAAAGAATATTTTAAAATGAAAAAGCTGCTCTCTCAGAAAATGCAGATCATTCTGATTGTCCACTCATCGACTCTCCAAGATCGTTTAAATCCATGTCGCATGGCTGGATTAGCTGGCACAGAGCAAGTTTATCTGAGGTCCATCACCTTCATAGTGACAGAATTTCCTTTCTACCTATTAGAATACAGTGATAAATTCATTTGTTTTACAGGCTTCTGACCGTGACCCCATTACATCATGACATGTAATTGTGTGAGATTAAATGCTTTTTTTTCTTTTTCTCTGTTACATCATGTTTGTGATCCAAGATATCAAACCCTATGCCTATTTACTCCAAAACAATCTCAACTAACCAGGTCAGAAAAAAATATATCACAAGAATAGTCACAAAAGGGATATTCACTAAATATATATTCTGTTCATTGACAATATTCTTCTTGTATACCATATGTGTATATAAAACCACAAACTTTTAAAATTGTGCTAATAATGATTATTATAGTCTTTTAAATTTCAGTTAATACTAGGGAAGTGGATTATCTACTAAAGTCAGCTTTGAATTACTACATGATTTTAGGTAGCAAATATGTGATACATTGGAAAGTATTGTGCCTTTCCATCTACACCTATTTTTAGACTTTATTGCAAGTCTTGGTGTGACCAGATAATTGATACTTAAGTACATTACAGAATGAAATATAATTAAGGGGTAGTTTGTTGTTGAAATCAGACCCCACAACAACATAACGTGCTCACACATCTTCAGAGAAAGGGTCATATATTCCAATACAAGGTGTGTGTTTGTACGTGTGTGTGTATGCATATGGTGTGAGTGTTGTGTGTGTGACTTTGAGTAGACAGGGATATTTTGTTGTGGATACTATGTTTTTTTCTAGAAGGTAATCCATATCTCTACTACTATGTGTTCAAAACATTTAGACAAACCCTGTATGAATTTGTTCAATATTAAGTCATGTCTTAAAAGATTTTGAAATGTTTTATAAACACCTGCAGAATGAAGCATAGAAATAACCACAAGAAGCATCCATGGATTGGAAATGTATTATCAAAAATAGGTATATTTGTGGTCTTATTTGAGTATGGAGACTTATTATTTTCCTACTCTGAAAACAGAGATTCTTTTCATTCTCAAAATGAACTAGAAATGTCTAGTGGGATCACAATGCCTATCCTGGAGCTGAGGCACGCCATATATTTACCCTTCGCTCAGAAAGTGACAATCTAAAAGTTTCCAGAACAAGGGGCTATTAACAGCATAAATTAAAGGCCTGCATGTTAAATGTGAAATAGAAGGAAAATGAAAGATATCTCAGAAACCCTGGAGAATGGACAATTAACTTTATAAAAATTTGAGAAAGAGTAATGCTTCCGAGTAGGATACCAAGTTGATCAGTGTCATGAATCATCACTCTTTACATGAAAGTAAATCGACAAGACCCCCTCCTCTCCACCTGTGCCTCTTTCACTGTCCAATTAGAATCATGTTTTCTTTAAACACACACACAAAGAAGGAGATGTCTGGGCACGTAAGGGACATCAGTCGTCTGGTTCTGCAGACAGGTGCATTTGTCATGCCCTGGGGAGCAATGACATCCGATTCACATTTATTAATTGAGCAGATTCTACATCCATGATATCCATTGCTCTTTTTCTCCTTCCCTTAGCTTGGTGGGGTGGGGGTGCAGGGGAGTGGGCATTTCATAGTTAAGCAGGGGGTGGGAACAAAGAAAAGGGAAAAAAAGACCCTCTTTTCTTTAAGTTTTATTGCATTCTAATTAAGCATAATGGGGGCTAGAGATACTACAGCAATGCAGCGGGCTCGGAACACTGACAAGGTCAATTATCTCCTGATAAGCCCTGCACCAGCAATTAATATGACTCATATTAATTGAATGTGAGTTCATTGAGTTTTATTTCTTATTTTAAAGTTCTCTTGGCGGGTGTGCACGCCATGGTGCATGGAGAATGATAGATGGAAGTGATGGAATCACTAATAAGCCCTTAGACCCCTATGGCCCATTGGATGCAGGTTTGATTTTCTGTCTTGGTCTCCAACCCCACCACCTTAGTAGAGCCTGGCAGGGAAGCTGAAAAGGGCCGTCTTTTAATGTAATTTGCTCTCCCAATGCAGAAAGTACAAAAGGCTTCAAACCTTTGTGTTTAGAATATGCCCAAGGAAGCTGAGTGGAAACTAACTGGATGGTACTATTACAGTGTCAAAAAAAAAAAAAAGGAAAGAAAAAAAAAGATGAAAAGACAACAAATCTGTTTTCTTCCTCAATTGTCTTCTAAGATAAATTGTTTGTTATAAAAATAATTCTACAAAATATTTGCTTTTATTTGGTGCATATTTGTTAGGAAATTAGGAAAGTATGCCCATAGTTAAGACAGTGTATGTGAATGTGAAGAGGGAAACTACATTTGCATTGGATAGTATGGTCTTCTGAGTGATTTTACTGATAAAGGAATTAAGGATCTGGCTCTTTTATATTTTCATCTCCCATCTTCCCTAAATTGGACATTTCCTTTTTGTCTGCAGCTATGCGTTCGAAGTGTGAATTCACTCTACCCTTTACACAGTTTGTGTGAGGATGTAAAATGCCACCATAATCTTGTGTTTAGAAAATGCTAGTATCACAATTTCTACTGTTTGAAATATTGATTGGGTTTTAAAAAATAACGTAATACTTTATTTTACTTCTTTTGGTATGTACGATGCTATTTTTAAAATACAATCAAGGTAAGAAATATAAATGAATTCATGAATCAACAGCACCAACAACAGTTAACATCACAAAGACCCTAACCCTAAAATAATTCGATTGAATTTCAACCTGAAATCTCACTCCTGATTCACTCATATTAATTGTTTTCCAACACAACCTGAGGGGTAGGGTGGGCAGCATCACCACTGAGTTGATTCCATCTCACACGGCCACTCCCTCCCCTGAATACAGAGTTTAGTATCTGGTCATTGGACATTGACAACTTGTAGCATTCTTCATTATTTATAGCATGATCACATTGGCATTCAACTCATAAGTAGCTGTACATTTGGTCATTCATATATATTCATTGTATTGTGTTCCTTATTTGAATAAAGGAGTTCTTTCTTTTACATGTTTAAATTTCCTGATGAGACTGAGGGCATATTGTTCATAGGAGTCATGGCATTGCCCCAGCTCATACTGACACTACACCCAACACAAGTCCTCTTACGACATCCCCAATGCTTGAGCTCACTGTTACCATTTCTGTGTCAGTCCTTCTCACAGAGGACTTTCCCTTCTTTTTCAAGTTTCACCATGCATGATGTCATTCTCCAAGGACCTATCTCTCACGTTCATGTCCAAAGTGTGTTTTATTTTCACTTTGAAGAAGCAATCCAGCTGTATACCTTCCAAGGCAGGTTTGTTGGTTCTTCTGGTAGTCCATGGTCTATCAATATGTTTCACTCTCACCATAGTTCAAACGCACCAAGTCCTCTTGAGTTGCTCTACTCACAGTGCTAAATTCATCCAGGCACTGGAGTTTCAGTTGGCAATCAGTACTCCAACTCTTTCAGCACTGAGGATGTGATGGTAAGTGTTCAGTACCTGCAGTGTTCTCCTGAATGGGTCCCCCGCCCCCAAGTGCTTCTGAAAGCTCTTAAAGAATAATCTAGGTTTTACAAATGCTGAGGAGAGGTATAGAATTGAAAGGGTGGAGTATCTACTAAACGAACACACCCTATCATGGTAAGGGACAGTGGTGGAGGAAAGAAATTACTTTGATTGCAGAAGAGAAAGGAGACTAATTAGAGGCAAAACAAAGCCATAAGCCAGCCTCCTCTGGAGGCACCAGAAGTTCCCAGCAATGAAAAAGGCACTGGAGAGGTTAGTACCATCTGTAAGTTTGTACGTTGATTGCTTAGGGGGGAAACAATTAAAATTATTCAGAAATACTGATGAGAAAGTTCATAATTAAGGAAAGCAAGATTTAAATAGAATATAAATAATTGAAGGTATTGTTATCTACTCTGATTATTTCCTGTTTTTTAAAAATCTGATCTTCTATTTAGTATCATCCAGGAAGCGTCAGAGGCCTAGGGCCTGATGATACACAACTTTTGATACACAACCTGCCCAGAGATTCTGTCCAGTTATTTTCCCTCTTCTGTGAATGGGATTGGCAGCCATGCCCGCCAAGAAATGACAGCAGTCGACGGCTAGAATATTAAAGTCTGATGCGTGTGACTGGGGTTCAATAAAAATACATCAAGTAGGATGAAACCCTTCCAATTCAGTTGCACATTTTGCTCTGCAATTTTCAAACCCAAAGTACCTGGCGTCTCTATTGAAACACATTGCAATGTCCCATCACCCGTGTCTTTCCGAATGTGATCTGACATTGCCTTCTCCATTTCCCATTTCCTCAGTCAAATGCACAGCGTATTTGTAAATGATATTTATTTTATTGTAAATAGGGCTTGGATTCCTTTGTACATCATAGCTTTGTCCTATCTTTTACCTCTCCCTCTCTTAATGTATTTCTGTGAAGTGCATGAGCGTAGGGGCTCTAGGAATCCAGTCAAACACTTTCCTGGCTGTGTGATAGTGGGTCCAGAGTTACACGCTATCCCTATATTTGGAAATAACCCATTGTTCATATGTGAACATTCCTATTTTTCCTATACTGCATCTCTTTATAATCCTATTAAAATGAGGAGCTCTTTCGGGAAGGGAAGAGACAATCTAGATATTGAATAATAAGCTGTTCAATGATTTCTCTTGATGAATGAGAACTGATACAATTTTTTTTCCTGTTAGGAAATAACTTTTTGTGTCTATGGTTTCTTCTGTTACCTAAGCATTTTACTATTGACTTTGAAACAATTTTTTAAGGAAAGTTAAATGTTCCTTCTCTTTCACTTAAAGTTCTATTATATTCCCTTTGTTTTTAACTCATTTCCTCTGTAATCCAAAAATGTATACTCAGAATGTTAGGCAGCAGTATATGCAAGTCTTTGTATGTGGTGATCGGTGGGACCTTGTTCACTTTGAATGGGGAAAAATGATTGTTTTTTCATCATCAAATCTGTAGCTTATGGTTCATGCACTTTTATAGGTTATATACATTTTCTGTGCCTCATTCATCATTTTTAAAATGTGAAGAATAGTTTCTCAAAGAATGTGAGAATTAAAGGAAGTAATTAATGCAAATGACCCAGTCCTCTGAAAATTAAGAAACAGATGGGAGAGCCTTTAGCCATCGGGGATTCAGATTCCGTTTTCTATAAAGTAAACTGTTTCATTTAATAATGCTGTTGGTGTATAGACCAGGTATGATCCGGGCATCAGCTCAAAAAACCTTATTTATGAATCACAGCCATGTATTTATCAATGATTGATCAGTGCATTATTTATGTCCCTCTATGAGTCCTGCAGACATCAATGACATGCCCCAAAATACACAATCAGCTGGTAAGGTCCACAATCTCTGACTTCAGAGGTCTACTCTCACTCAACGTAGCCTGTTCCATATGTGAAATTAATGCATTAAATACATAAATAAGACATTATGCTTTTTATCACCAAAGAAACTGGAGAACTAGTTAAAATACTCTTAGGAATTTTACTGCAAATATAATTCTTAGATATGGGTTACTATTTTTGCAAAACTGAAAGTGTACTTTCTATAAAAATGTTACTTTTTATGTCACCTTTTCAATTTATGACATTTTGAGCTTTGTAATGAAACTTGGTTCTCATCCTGTATTTTTGTGCATGTGTGTTGTTTCAGATATTATCTGGTAACATATACAAAATTTCTTTGTAGAGTAAGAAAGATCGTGTATGTGCCAGTGATAGGAATGATTCACTTCACAAAATATAAAGCATAAAGTTGAATTTTATATCTATAAGTAAAGCAAATATTCTTAGACACATGGAAATAGGTTTTATATTCTCAGTTCTGTTGGATGGAAGACACCTGTAACTTCTTCAAATCCTTAGGCAAATGATTGTGTATAAATCAGAGCAGATTAGAAGCACTAGAGATAAGCTGAAAAAGGGAAGCGAAGGTGGTAACAGACAGTGAAGAGGGAAGAAATTGAACTACTAACTGAAACAAAAGAGCCCCCAAATTGAGAAGACAAGCCCAATATCAGAAGGACATATCTTCAGAGTAGTACCAACTAGAACCATAATTCAAGTTCTGAGACAGCCAGAAAAAAGCAAAGTTATATCTACAGTTGTGGACTTAAGAAGATAGCTATCTTTACTTATTCCTAAAAAGTCCCTCTACAATAGTCAATGTACGTACAACTGTTATTATTTGCTCTACACTTAAGGGATTCACTATTATTTTTAACCTTATTGTTATGGGAGAAAACAAAATTTATAAAATTTCTTTTAATATTGCTGGTCAAACAAATCACTTTGAGTTCATGAGTTATTGATTTATGGTTAAAGGTAAAATGTAATAATATGAAGACAGCTTTTAATAGAGTGACTTGATGTGTCTAAAAACAGCAACCCAAACCAACCCCAGAAGAAAAATAGTTTGCTAGAAAAGTACTTTGAAAGACTGAAATGACTATCATCAAAAGCTCTCCATATCTGTCATGTGTCTGTAGGTGAACTTAAATTCCTGGGTGTTTGGTCATAATAATGACAGATCACAAGAGTGAAAACAAAACTATTTGGAATCCTATTATATAATCAGCTTGTGGATCCTATAATTAGATGCCCTTCAGGAGTGATCGCCAATCTAAAATCTTTAAGAAGACCTATTATAAGAGAAGACCTTATCACCATCTGGCAATTGTATCAAGTCTAATTACATCAAATAGTCTCTATTTGTTTACAACTTGTTTCACTGGGTCATCTTTTTCTAGAATTGCAATATATCCTTCCAACCATCCAGAAACCTTTCCTGTTTGGGTGGTTACAAGTGAGTTTTCTACCTTCTTCCCTGCTGTGTGCTCTGGAATTTTCCTGTCTCTGCATCTTACTATATTTTGTTTTGGGAGAACAAGCTGTGGGGCTTGTTGTTAATTCCAAATTAGTGGTGCTAAGATGATTAATCATGGCTGGCTTTAAATAAAAGGTGTTAGTGACACCTAAGTGTGTGGATAATCTCCCCACCCCCTAGCTTATTCTACCCAACTATTTGTCTTCACCAGACAAGGTGGTATCACTTTTGACTCACAATGAATTCAGTCAACCTGCACACAATATCTAAAACGTGGTCACTTCTTCCCATTTTCTCCACCATTCCTGTCATTCCAGGTGCCATAGCTTTTACCTGTGCCATTAGAAGTGCTTCTTCACAGAAATTTTTGTCTCTGTGTCCTTATTTCCCTGACACCTGTACAATTAGGTCGACTCAGTAACCAGAAAGATTCTTGGCAAACTTCAACTAGATTGGGGTACCAATGCACTCAGGAATTCCATTTTACCCTTAATAGGAGCCCAAATCTTTCCAGCTGTCTTTAGGTTTATGATACATCATGCCCCACTGAAACACACACACACACACACGTGCACTCATTACAAAATATTACAACATATTCAATTACTCTGATCCCTTATTTAACCTGATTGGATCAAGGAAAGACAGTCTTTCTTTAAGAAAAGGACACTGAGTATGTTCTCTATATAAAAAGACACTCCACTATCTACATGACTCCATCTGATACCTAGAAGAGATACATCGAAGAGAACCTCTCTCAAAAAGAGATAAAAACTGTCATTACCAAAATTCTTAAAAATTTTCACCAAGTGATATCTTTTCACTGAGATCAAGCTTGAACTTTTCCCTGAACTTCCAATGTATAACTATGGTTCTAAATACATTGGATACATATAATAGCTGTTTGTTTTATACTGTAAAAATTTTCTTTATCATAACTGATTATGATAAGGAAATTTTTTGTTATTATGGTTTTGGTTCATACATGCATGGGTTTATTCAAGGAAAATATGGCCCAAATGTCCGTACAATCCTGGCTACCGTCAACTTTTTTTCACTTGTTTTGGTTGTAAAGTGCCTTGAAAGTAAGTGGCCATCTAGCTGAGAAGCAATCAGGCCCATGTGAAAGAAGCACACCAGTCAGTGTGATCACAGGGTTTCAAAACGATCAGGTTTCATGCATCAAAGAAGAAAAAAAATGTATCATTTTGTGTCCACCTTCCTGGTAAGATCGCTGAGGACAAATGGTGGCATAAGTAAGTGTGGGGAAGAAAATTGATGATGCCAGGCTATCAAAAGATACAACATCTGGGGTCCTAAATGCTTCAAGGTAAACAAGTGGCCATCTATCTGAAAAGAAACAAAGCCCACATGGAAGAAGCGCAACAACCTCTGTGATAAGAAATTGTCAAAGGGATCAGGTATCAAGCACCAAGAAACAAAAATCACATAATTGTGAATAAGTGCAGAGTAGGGACCCCAAGCCCAATTGTTGGCAACTGGACATCCCCTTATAGAAGGGTAATGTATAGGAGATGAGTCTTTCAGGGAGCAGTGTAGCAACAATGAAGAATCCAACTCTCCTCTAATTCTTCAATGCTTCCTCTCCACAATTATCATGATCTCAATTCTACCTTCCCAATCCAGCTAGACCAGATGATGTACACTGGTACAGATGGGAACTAGAAGCACACGGAATCGAAGACAGATGATCCCTTCAGGACCAGTGGTGAGAGTGGTGATACAGGGAGTGTGGAATGAAGTTGGGGTACAAAGGGGAAATGATTGCAAAGATCTACATAAACCTCTTCTCTGAAGGATGGACAAAAGAAAAGTGGGTGAAAGGAGATGCCGGACAGTGTAGGGTGTGAGAGAATAATAATAATTTATAGATTATCAAGGACTCTTGAAGGAGGGGTGAACAGGAAGGGAAGGGAAAATGAGGAGCTGATACCAAGGATTGAAGTAGAAAGCAAATATCTCAATAATGATGATGGCAACAAATATACAAATGCGCTTGACATACAATGGATGCATGAGTATATTGTGATAATTGTTACATAAGCCCCACAAAATAATTTTAAAACATATCTCATTAAAGCAGTGGTATTTCAAGGGTTCTTCTGGACCAGTTAAATCTAACTACAAAGAGGATAATGACTGATTTTCTGAGACCCCAGTGGTCATGAACATACTGCAAAAAATGTTAAATAGATGTTTATGAAGGTTTATGAAGATCAACTGGGATATTTTAATGAAAAACATTTTTTGCATTTTCATAATGACAATGCACTTGCTAATTCTTCAAGGATAGTAATGGATGGACTATAAGAATATTTTTGAGAAACTTCACCCACCCTGTACCCCTGATTTTACTGTCTCAAATGTTTTCTTCCCCCAAACTTAAAGGACCTTTAGAAATTATGTGAACATAATTTAAATGCACTGAGAATGCCTAAACTACCTTTTTGGTGTGGCATAAATTGAAGAGCATAGGCTTCTTCGGGGAATAGAGAAATGAAAATATTGCCTTCAGTATATACATTTAAATGGAAGATATTTCACAGAATAGCTTCATAAGAGCTTTGCATTTTTATAATATGAAGAGAAATAAGTATTTGATATTGTTGTGATACAACCCCCTCATATATTAAACGTACTATTTAATGGTCTAATTTTTTGGCTAATGGTTTAATTTTTCTAAAAGTGTGCAAAGTACAGAAATGTGAGGAAATATACTTTGTCCCACACTGTACTTCTAGTTTCTCTACCAGAACCTGACTCATTGGAGTCATTTAATTAAAAATCAATTTCTCTTTGAAAGGATTTGGAAAGATATGTATCTCACTGACTTTTTTGATTTATATACTAGAGTAACCCTATCTGCGTCCATAAGCGTGCCACTAACATTAAGAACAACAGGCTCTCTATTGTGGCAAAGATTGTGGCAAAGAGGGAAAACTGGCATTCAAGTGGTGTGCGTTGTTTTCAGGATGGGGAGAATTTGACCAAGAGAAGAAGCTGTCCATGAACCCTAAAACACACCTGCTATCCGGGTGCTTGGGAATCCTTGTGACCCTCCAGGACAGAGCAGAGGTGTTCCTGTGAGTTTCTGAGACCAAGATGATTTACCAGATTGAAAAACCTCCTCTTTCTCCCACGGAGTACCAGGTGGCTTCAATAGTTGTGCTCAGGGCTCGGAGACCGCATGAGAACCCACCCTGCCATTTGCAACTATCATAGGACAGTAGACACCAGGGATCAACTTATTTTGAAAATGAAGAATGGTCTGGTTTACCTTCCGGCATGCTCAAGAGGGATGAATAGGCATTTCCTCACCATCTCTGACCCTTTCAGTATAGCCAAGACAACATGGAGAAGCTACAATGGACAGCAGGTTTTCTTTTATCGTTTTAAGGCCTCAGAGCCCTCTAAGAGTTTCATGAACAAACCCCTGCCTCAGTGACCGAGTGCTTCCAGAATAGACGTACCACAAGTGGATGCCATTAACAAACACATCTTTCTCTTTCAATTTTTAAGAGACTGTGGTGAAAAATCCGGAGGAGCTTTGGTGGGATAGTGGGTACTAGTTGGGCTGTGATCTGCAAGGTCTTCGTGGAAAGCTGCAAACCACTCTGTGGGAGAAAGACAGGGCTTTCTAATCCCTTCAGCTGTAACCATCTCAGAAACTCTCTGAGGCTGTTCGTTCTCTCATGTCCCACGGGGCTCTATGTGCAGGGATCCACTGAAAGGCAGTGGTTTGGGGAGTTATCGTGCAAAGTCATGTCACCAACACTAAGGAAGGTTCTATTTCTGTCAGATCTGGAGGAAGGAAAATCTTTCCTTTTAACCCCAAGCCCAGGGTTTCTCAGACACCCCCAGGAGTCTTGAATACATTTTCCCCTCAGCCCAGGGATGCTGAGTCCCTAGGGTGGCCCTGCTCCCAGCTCGTCTTCTTGGAGGTTTCAAAGTCCCTTGCTCGTAAGGCAAAGGTAGGTAAGGTAAGGTAAGGCAAAAGATGACACAGGTGATCCAGCCCACCTCCAAGGCCAGTTCTCTTACATGGGGAAAGGGTTGGGACTTGGGTTGGGATATTATAACCTACCCTACTCCCTTTACAACCAATTACCTGATGACATCCGATTATGCCATATAAGACACTTGCTCTATTATGCCACTCCTAAAACGATGCTTATCCTGACTCCGGCAAGCACACAGTTATTTGGGGATGATGCAATTCAATTCATGACAACCAAGTCCTGGAATCCATTCAGAATTATAGATGATTCTCTAGTCTTCAATAGAAAGAAAAGAGAAGTCTCGATGTGTTTTGTCAGCATTTCTTAAATTCTGATTTAATTTCATGTTGAGAGAATGCCCGATTTTAAACGTCAGACAAGTCCTGCTCCCTGCTCATGGATCTAGCCTCACATCCAAGTAGCTATAGTTTTTATGATTGCAGTCTCCATTGCCTGACTGCCACTCTCTTCGGTTAGCCAGGTGCCGAGTGAGGACGGAATGCCAGGTGTCTTCTTTTCTATCTCCTTTTTACCTTCATTCATCTACATTTCCTCTTTATTGCTTGTGCATTGCAAGAACAAGAATGAAACAGGGAAAAAAGACAATTTCCAAAGACAGCCTAAAATCCCAAAAGATATGGTATAACCATCTGGAATACAACAAGCACATCACATTTCCTTTGTTTAGCAAGACAGTTCTGGAGTTTTATGAAAGCATCCCAGGGGCCAAAGACCTCCTACTTGTTGCAACGCCTTAATTTTTTGTTTTAATAATAAACCTGCAATGTCTCTTTAATGTTAAAGTCTGAATTATAAGCAGAGAGTTGGCACTTTTCTCATTTTATTCATTCTCATTACAATTGCCCTGTCACTGAGATGCCAACCTGACGACGAGCAAATCAGGTAGCCCATCCCCAGGGCCCGCTTAGGAACAGGAAGGCTGTCTCCTGTCGAATCAATGTGACAATTTCGTCTCTCCCCCTGGACCCAAGTCCCCCTGGAAAAAATTCACATTTGATTATTTTCACTAGGCTCTCTCTCTTCAACTGCTTGATTAGCATCTCACTCACCTTAAAAATTAGACTACAGTCTGTGACCATTAAAAAGAAACCAAAGTATGTGAATGGGTGTGCCTAATCATGCATGGAGCACAGCTAAAAAAAAAATATTCTCCTAACTCGACATCTACCAATTATAAAGACAATTCATAGAATATATAGCACATTTTGTATGCATGCCCATGTATATGTGTGGATATAAACACATGTATACTCACCCTGTGGTTGTTAGTTAAGTGATAATTGTATTACTATGTAAGACTAGAAATTCTACATAAGAAGTTTGAAAATATTCAGGTGAAGATGTGGTAGTTAATTCAACAGTTACCTGATTTTCTTCTCCTTGATTTTACTATAGTTGTGGTTGGAAATAAGACTAATGTCTATTGTTATGAGATGTTTACTATACAACTGCATTTTCTTTCGTAAGACATATTTCTACAGAAAGGACCCATTAACTGTAGAAGAAAATAATTAAGTTTCTAATTGTTATATTAACCAAGTGTCAGGATGGACGAGTGGTCTAAAGTGCCAGACTCAAGTTCTACTTCCTAATTGTTGTATTCACCATAGAATTCACAGAGCAAATAAAAATATATTCGTAGGCAATTATGAAACTATTTCTCCACTCAGTTCCTTTCTACTGTTCACTGATAAAATATTTTTTGAAAAAGAAACCAAGGGGACAGAAAATATCAGAAGGATGTCTTCAGAATCTTTGAGGCCATCTCTTTCTCAAAGTCTTCCTTCATGTCTTAGTTGATAGAAAAATGCATCTTAAGTATAATTTTGTACTAATAATGAATACCGGGTCACTTGGACCTGACGTTCTGATTTATAATAGTTGTGTTATAGCTCAGATAGCTACCTTTTCATAATTACCTACAGGAGATTGTATTAGAAACACTGTTACAAGCCTCATCTCATTCCCAAATCCTAGGATGATTACGTTTACATCATAAAATAGTCTCCTACCTTAGGGTGAATTTCCTTTCAATTATGGGTTAGGTCGACTCTCGCTCAGTATGCTTCAAGTTAACACAGGATATTAAAATTTCCTCTTTGTGACAAAATGACACTGTCCCTAATAAAATCTGCCCTTTAAGTTGATTTCAACTCACAAGAAGCCTGTAGGACAGGGTAGAATTACTTCAAAAGATTCCTGAGAGTCAGAGCCACTCGTGAATTTGAACCCCTAAATTTGTAGTTAACAGCTCAATTCCTGAACCTCTGCAGATGAAAGACATTCCTTATACCTACTAAATGTCCAGTAAATATTTGCTGATATGAGCTTATCTGAGACAAAAATGAAGCCCATTTGGTTCAATGCCTTTCTTCCTAGAAGTAAATGTATCCGTTGTCACCTTATAGACCATATCCTTTAAGAAATCTAACTTATTTCAAAAGAACATTAGTCTCTTCAAGGAGATTGGCCATGGATGACTGGCTCTCTCTTGAGACTGCAGATTTCTGTTTGGTGGCTTCAGCTCAGACAGCTGAAAATGATTCACTGTTGTTTCTCTCCAATGCACTGTTGATGATCCAGCTCTTCCACTCATGACCACCTAAACTGCTCAACCTGAAAAAGATACACCTTTCCTAGCACTAGAAGGTCAACCAACAAGAACAGAGTTATATGAAGCAGGAGAAAGATTAAATACTGTATCTTTAGCCCTTCTTGACAAAGAATAGGTTTGTATTCTCCTTCACGCTCAGAAGAGCACAGCATATTGGATGGTCAGTCTTTTGTGTGACACCCACTGTAGCCATTAGTCTGGGGAGTCAGGGAATGCAGAGCAGCACATCTTTTCTTTGTCCTCAAGTAGCTTGAAGTTTAGCATGGGAGACACATGATAAATGTGCCTAAAATAAAAATGTTAGCAACAGTTACAAAGGGAATATCTTAGGTTAGCAAACATCTCATTTTTTCTCAAAGGATTGGATGGTTGGTGGGTACCTGAGCTCCTTAGGGAAGAGAAAAAACAATATTTGTATTAGCTGATCAGGAAAAAAATAAGCAAAAACTCACACGATGAAGGTAAGCTGAGAAGTTTGGAGAAAATAGGTAGTCCTGGATCCAAGGAGATTGATCAGACTGAGGAGAATAGAACCAGGCAGAAGGTGAGGGGAAAAAGCTCTCCATCTTTTCTCTTTATTCTTATGATTTGATTATTTATTCACAGATAGGTTAGTTAACACATCATATTAGACCTAGTCACCCTGGCCAGGACTCTCACCACACACCAGCCGTCAAAAACTTGAATCATATGCTCATAAATCCCTTCAATGGCACAGAATATATTAACTATAAAAAACTGTGACATTTGACACAGCTACTCAGTGTATATTCATTTTATATTTGTACCCTTATACTCATTGAAAGATCTTTCCAATATATACTCTCCATTGTGCCAAGTAACAAATCAAGTCATTTAATCTTACTTGAAAAAACAAAATCAGAGTCACTCAGTGTTGTTAGCCCTCTACAAGCCGTGCTATGTTTGCAGTCCTTCCACTGTTGTAGCGACTGTGTCCATTTCTCTTGTTGATGGTCTTTTTCCTTTCTCTGGTCCTCTATGATGCCAACTCTGATGTCCTTCCAAGAGACTGTGTCCTTCTGATAACATGTCTAAAGCACAGAAGACAAAACTTGGGGGCACTTTCCCGTATTTGCACCTAAGGAGCACTGAGACTATCCTTCTTCTAGGGCGTTCTTTGGCATATTCAATATTCCTTACCACAGACTCCAGCTCTTCTCCGCTCTTCCTTCCTTGCTGTCCAGGTTTCATATGCACATGGGGTGTAAGAAAAAGCCAGGAACTGGGGAGGGCTCACCTGAAGCAAAAAACTGCCATCTTAGAAACCCTATGGGGAAACTCTTCTCTCTCTGACAGAGATTCTGTAAATCTGCATTGAAGACTTAATGACGCTGGGCTTAGATTTGACTTGGTTCAAGCTGATCCAAGAGGGACAGGGATGCTCCATTGTACATAGGATTGTGAACCTTATAAAGATTCCCTAACAGTGGTATTGGGATTCATAGTATAGCTATAAAGCCATCAAAATTGAGAAGTTCAGACTGCAATAATTATTTACCTGGCTGGTTTATCTTTATAAATACAAAGAGTGCTAGTCAGCCTTCCTGTGATCTAAGATAGAAAGTTGTGATTCAGATGCGAGTTTCCTGGATTGGGGTACCTTATTAAAATTATAATGAAAAATTCAAAAAAAATAATGCATTGCTGGCTGCTTTCAATAAATTGATGGTGGGTGGGTTCAAGCAAAATGATAAACTTGGCATCTTCAATATTTTGGTGATATAATTTCTATTCTCTGGTCCAGTTGTGAGGATTCTTGTTTTCCTTAAGATGAGGTTTAATACATATTGAAAAATATAGTATTTGTTCTTTGGCATTATGTGTTTCATGATGAAACTTGCTTTCTGTAAGCAAAGTTGAGTCTTTTACATATCACAAGTTGTTAATGAGTCGTCCTTCAGTCCTAGTGCCACATTCTTCATCGAGTCCAGCTTTCCAGAACATTTGCTAAGCATAGAGATTGGATCATTACGGTGAAAAGATGAAATCTTGAGGCACATCTTTTTAACCTTTGAACCATGCAGTATTTCTTTACTATGCTCAAATAACTGTTGCTTATTGTTCTGTCTACATACAGGCTCTACATGAACACAGTAATCTACAGTTGAATGTCTTTAAATAATGAATCCAACGCAGGTAAACACTATTCTGGAATGAATAGGTCAGAAGTCCTATGTGGAGTGGTGGATCGAGTGGACAGCTCACTGCCTTCTCTGCTCGCTGCAGAGGGAGGTCCTGGTCTTCAGGAGCTTCTGCTAATAGGCAATCTCCATGTTGCTTTGAACCTCTCTTCCTTCATTTCTACTGGTTCCTTTCATCTTTTAAAAGAGATTGTCTTCAGATGTTGTTATTTGGTTTCAACACACAGCAAACCCTTTGCCCAACAGAGCAAAGCACGGCCTGGCCCTGTGCCAGCCTCGCCTGTGCAATTGAGGGCTTTTATCTTTTTTGCTACCAGTCTGCCACTTTACCATGCATGGTATCATTCTCAGGGAATGGACTCTTCTGATGCCATGTCCACAGCTAATGAGTGAAGTTTCCTCATTCTTGCCTTTAAGGAGCGTTCTGGCTATGTGTCTTCTGAGACAAATCCCACACTAACCCTTCCTCTTTAATCACAAGCATAGAGATTGGGGTTTGCAATATATGTTTTGGGGGATACAATTATGAAATCTGTAGTAGAAGCTTGGGATAACCGATCAAATACTGATCTGGTGCAGAACATAAAGACTAGTAGAGAGTAATGGGATACATATCCAACTTCTTTTGGAGGATGATGGATGGATGTAGATTAAATCCTTGTTCTCAAGTGCAAGCAATGTAGGAAGTTTATTCCTCCTTCAATCACAATTTTAGGTTGTCCTGATCCTAAAAATGTTTGTTCATAAATATAATCCAATAGAGTGTGCCTCTGTGTAAAGTGATTAAGACGTCCTATTGCTTATAAGAGAAGAAACAATTGGGACTCTGTAACAAGGTCCCCCCCTTTTTTTAACCACTCCCAATGCCATTTCTCTTATGGATTTACCCTTTCCATTTTTATCTTAACATCTTGTTCAAATAGAGGAAATAGCCAAGGAACTTTTCCCTTTTCTTATGATCTGCCCCAATACTCCCTTCACATACACACAAACCCCAAAGATTTCCAAAGTTTTACTGGACGTTATCTCTTCTCTCACAGAGAATTTACTGGCTCTCAGCACATGTGGTGGAATTACAAGCATAACCGTACAAGCACCATGACAGAACATGAGGAAGTCAGCATATTATTTAGGTATGTGATTTTTTAAAGGATAAACTTGAAGCTGTAGTTTCTAGAAAAAAATTTTTCCATGGGGCACAGTCAAGTGGGATGCCAATGTCTCTTTGTCTTTTATAATTTTTGTTTTGGGTATAGGGAGAGATCAGGTGCTTTGTAGCACAGACGTTAAAAACTCACTTTCTAAATAACAGGATGGTGACTCAAGTCCTGCTAGTGACTGTTCCGAAAAACAATCTGCCAATTTGCTTCCATAAAAATTGCCCCTGAGAAAACCTCATATGCAATTCCCCTAGGTGATACAGGGTCCCTAGAAGAGGGAATCAAGTATAAGCAGGGAAGAATTAGTTGAGGATACGAAAACATCCCTGTGGTGTAAGGATTAAGTGGCTAACCAAAGGTTGGTGGTCCAAGTCTACCTGTTGACTTCTGGAAAGAAAGGCATGGTGATGTGTTGTTATAAATATTATGATGCAAACTCCCCTATGGGGCAGTTCTACTCTGTGACATGGAGTCTTCATATGTACAAAAAAGTTAACAGCACTGGTTGTGTTAGTCTGGGTAGACTAGAGAAAAAAAATTCTTATGCATGCATATAGATCTAAGGGAAGGTTTATACACAAGAGGATTGGAACATGGAGAAAGTATCCCAATCCAGTCCAGTTCAAAGTCATAAGTCTGATATTAGCCCATATGTTTGATACCAGTCTATAAAGTCTCCTTCCAACTCATAAAGCATGTGCAATGCCACCAGGACAATCACAGGTCAGTGGATGCAGAGTCATGTGCATCCAGCAGTGGTAGAAACATCTCAGTGTTGACAGGAGTCTCCACATGGCTCCTCATTTCCAAGGCTCAGGGTCCATCAGCAGTATCCATTAGCAGTAGAAACATCTCATGACTGGCAGAGGTCTCTGACTTTACCAGCACCAGAGGTCTAGTTCCACCAAGGCCGGCCCCTGTGGTTTCTCCTCCAGCTTCTCCAGGTTCCAGGACTCAGGATCCATCGGCATGCTGTCATCTCGTCTTATCAGTAGACCAACTCCAAGAGAGTGAGGTAAGTCTCTCTTCTCAAATTGGGAAATATCGGGAGACTTCCCAGAATTCTCAAGAGAAAGCCATGCTCACACAGAGATCTCATTGGCTATCTCCAGATTGACAGGCCAGACTCCATCTCTACACTTCCAATCATGAAATTGACACACAAGTACATGACTGCCACACTGACAAAACCATGAAAACCCTTCTTCTCAAACACATAAAGACCCTCTCATGAACTCAATTTATTAAAAAAAAATCCAAAGTCGGAGCAGAAGCAGAAGCCATCTCAGGCATGTCTTTCCTCTCCTCCAGTTTTCTGTGTAATGAATTGAGTTGCCATGTTTGAGCAGCTTAGGGAATATTTACAGGTTTTCCCTAACACCGGAAATTGCTTGTCTCTCTGACATCTTTTGTATGTTCAAATGTAATAGAGCAAAGAAGCAATTACCATTAATCTATATGAGAATATTTTTTTATTGGGCATCACTGTCCTCTGGTCGTGGGAATAGGAGGCCCAGCCTTTGCTCCTGTAGAGCTAGAATTGAACTCCCATCCCAGTGGGCTGCAGTCCCACGCACAAGCACTACGTCACTGGGGCTCAGCCCAAGAATTTTTTTAGTATTTCCAGACCCTCAACATAACCTACCAAATCACAGCAAATGGCACATAAAGCCTAAACAAGTCCTGACATGTGATGCGCAAAGACGGTGTTCAAGTTGTGGCAGATTGATGCTGAAATTCTGAGTGTAGTTTTGGAGAAGGAGCGCTTTTCCACCTAGAAGGGGTGTACTGCTTCTTCAACCAAGGTCTGCCACACAGAATGTTACATAGTAAGTATATGACTTTTTTTTCAGAAATGAAAATTTGGAGTGGGGGTTCTTTCAGTTAGTGAAAACAAGTAGGTCTTTTGAAAAAGTGAAGCAGCTTAAAGTGAACTTTGCAAAAGGGCTCTTTCAATAAAATGCACCTGGACAACGTTTTCCTGTAGGCTTCTAATGGACACATACATTTATGAAAGGAGAATGAGATTATATGTCTAGGAGAATAAAACTAGAACCCTTGACAATAAGTTTTTCTTCTCCAAATTACTGCTTCCAGTGTAAGCTTAATGGCAGAGTAAGGAGGTCACTTTGCCTGGAACGGAGCTAATAAAATTTATTGGAAGTAGTTAGTATGTGGCTCAGGTGAACAAACATTGGTGCAAAGCCACATTTTTCTTCAGGTAACCATCTAACCATCATAAATGCGCTATAACCACTTGCAACAATTTAAAAAGACAAACTCATGTGTGACTGAGTGATAGTTCAACTATCCTTACAACATTTTGGAATTCAGCTCTCTTTTCCAGAGCTCTTCAAGGCAATTACCAGTAAAATGATACCACCTCTGGGGGGGGGAGGGTGGTGGTGGTGGTGATGGTGGTGGTGCTGGTGGTGGTGGCGGTGGTGCAAGAATGGTCCAGGGCCCACAAATGCAGATGCCTACACATTATTCTGCAGTATGCACTATTGAACCAAAGTTTTTAAATGCTAGGCAGGTACTGACTTTTTTTTTTCCCTAAAAAGGAGACAGGAGACCAAATCAGCTTGAGAATATATTATTCTTGATCAGCACTGACATAGAAATATTACTGAAGTAGGTAAAAACAAAAACTCACCAGATATCATCTATGTCTTATGAAATACTTGTTGTGACATTTCATAAATTTCATACATTGTCTTATAAAATACATGGATCCCTGGTGCCATGGTGAAGTCTATGGATGCTAACTGAAAGCTTTGCTGTTCTGCTTCGGTAAAGATTATCACCTTGGAAATTCTATGCAGCAGTGTTATTTTGTCCTGTAGGGTCCCTATGAGTTGAAATCAACTCAATGGGAATTTAAAAAAATAACTCACAAATTGAATTATATCTCCTCCCAAATGTGTGCTAACTTAGCTAGACAGTTTTATATAATGATGCAGCTTGGCAGTTACATACTGATATAATCTGATATAATTATCTTCTATTTGCAATGACTTGTAAATCTTGAGCTGTATATGTTAATGTGGCAATATTCTGTGAACTGAATGAGACTGGGTTATGTCACTTATGGTAATGATATAGGATTAAAAGGAGTAGAACACTCTTCCTCAGGTCACAGAGTGGTGCAAAGGGACCTGCTTCATCCTCAACCTTACAGGAGGTAGCACCCTCAAATGTTTTTAAGAATTACATCATGTAATTATACATTTTTGATACATATCTTTATAGCTTAAAGTAGAAGAGAGGAAATTACATGATCTAGGAGAGGGAATGAAGGAATCTTTCCATTTTTCGAATGGCAGTATGGAGCATCAGTAAGCATAGAAAATATTGGAAGGCATTCTAGTTATAGACACATGCAGCACAATGAACTTTATCCCAGTCTAGGGACTTCGTAAAAAGAGTTTGTAAGGGGCTTTTAGTATGGGGGCGTAAACTCATAAAGACTCAAGTATAATTTAGGTCTAAAATATGGATCAAATGTAGGAATGATTCATTGATCATGGTGGGAGCTACAGATGTATTAAACTAATTTATAGTGTCCAGTTGTACTTGATCAAATGATGAATGGTTTGCCATATGCTTTCTAAATATTCCCACCTTCTCCTATTTCCTCTGAAATTTTGCCATTTCAGTCAGGCTGAAATATAGTAGCACCCACTTACTGTGATTTATATGCAGAGTGATTCGCACGCCTCTCTCTGGACTACACGTATGCCTTTATTAGGAAGGCAGCTTATTTGGGGGCACGTTTGATTGATAAGTTTGTGGCAAGCTTGCCCTTCTCCTCTGTTTCCTATTTGATTTATGCAAGGCCAGCATGATGTTTCTGGGGCTCAATCGTTCCCTAGGAAATTAATTTTGTATTGAAATCTTACGATTTGATGAGGAATCCGCAACTAATTATGCCCATCTCCTTCACTGGACTATAACAAACATGGCAATTAGTATTAGGTCATTCCTTTCATAAAATTTTGAATTGAATAGAATTTTTACATCGTGACTGTAGAGTTATGATTCTGTGCCTGTGATTTCTTTGCTCAACCCGTCCTGCTGGTAGGCATTTCCCAGAAGTGCTCCAAGAACACATAGTATTCTTTAGAGTAGAGTCCGACAACTTTCTATTCTGTTCTTCTTTAGAGGACCATGGTTCCACAGCCGGTCCTTAGTGGTCCAGAGAAAAGGCCTGATACAATGATACTGCCTGGGTAAGAAGGATGCGGACCTAATGTGAGGCAATTGAGGCTTGAAACAGGACACTTTGAGAAACAAGGCCTTCATAACTTACTTAACTTCATAACTTCAAACTTCATAACTTACATTGGGAATGCACCTTATAGAATTTGATCCCTAAACAGTGATTGCACATTCCAGATTTTTATCTGAGCAACCACGAGTCGGATAAAAGTAGCCATTTATGAAGATGTGATTTGTCATAGTGTGACCCAAGTCTGGGCATCTGGTGTTGAATTTTCTTTGCTCCTCACTCCAGTCCTGGCTCCTTGAAGCTGAGAGACAATGTACACGTCACACAGTTATAAGTTCCAGGGCTTGCGTGAGCAGAGTTTTCTTTTGGAATGGCAGGTTTTCAAGTATTGTTTACAACAAATTACCAGAATGACTTCCTTTTCTCCCTATGACTAAATGACGAAGAACAGGAGAAAAAAATCAGAAAAATATGGATGGAATTACAGGGTGATCTTAATTTAGGAGAAGATCTCATAAGGTTCCATGCTCACACATAACAGTCCACAGCAGGTCATCCTCGGTAGTTCCTCCAGTCAGGCTATTTCCATTTTTATTCTATCACTGTTCAGTGACCTTGTCCTATAGCACAGCCGGACAATATTACAGGGAAAACAGGAACAGCACTAGCCTAATTATGCAATTACATATTCATTTACCCCCTAGAGAGCCCAAGACTTTTCTGAGAGCCAAACAAGAAGTGATTGGCTGGCAACCCATTTCTAAGTTTGTCTCACTCGCAGACATAGGACTACGTCCATAGATGGTAACACAATTATCAGCTGAGCTGCACGGTGGGAGGTCATCAGAAAAAAACAAACAGAAACCACCATTGCAGATGACAGGAAAGTTAATAAAAGTCATATTTAGAAAGTGATTCTCAAGTTTTATGATTTGTCATACCATTGTAAGTCCCTTCACACTCTGAGGTTGTCCGAACAATTTCTATTTGCAGAAGTCATCATAGGCCCCATTTTCCATTTGATTACCTATCTATTGACTTTTGTTTTATGATGTTAATTAATCAGAGATGGGTTGAAAAAGCTGTGGTATCTTTGTGAAGAGACAGACAGATAGACAGAGAGGATTTACTACTCTACAATGCAAAGTTTTGTTGCATTTATTATTGTAAAACCTAGCTAATTCAGAATTATGCAGTTTTCTTTCTTGATAGTTCTAGCATGGGTTGTCATCCTCAGAAATATTGTTTTTTTGTGTGTAAATAGAAAATAGGAAATATTTAAGATATTGAGAACCACATAGTTGGCCTCAACAGCTCAGTTTTGCTGTTGTAGTACCAAGGAACTCACAGAAACTACAAATGCAAGTGAGTATGGCTGTGTTCAATAGAAATATATGAAAATATGCTAGGTCTGTGAATGGTATTTTGCCAATTTATCTTCTGTAGCATCCAAAGGGTGTTGACAAATGTGCTAATAGTTTACTTTTTATTTCCTCCAACTTAAAAGGGTAAGAATAAATTAATTGAAAAGATTTTATTATTTTTAAGACATTTAAAAATAGTTTTATTAGGGGATCTTACATCTCATCACAATCCATACATTCCTTCAATGTATCAAGCACATTACACATATGCCGCCATCATCATTTTCTTTCTTCTTTTTAAAATTATTTTATTGGGGGCTCACACAACTCATCACAATCTATACATCCATCCACTGTATGAAGTCCTTCTGTATATTTGTTGCCCTCATCATTCTCAAAACATTTGCTTTCTACTTACGCCCTGGGTATTATTTCTTCATTTCCCCCCTCCCTCCTTCCACCCTTTCCCTCATGAACTCTTGATAATTTATAAATTATTATTATTTTCTCATATCTTACACTGTCTAATATCTCCCTCTACCCACTTCCCTGTTGCCCTTTTCCCAGGAAGGAGGTTATATGTTGATCCTTATAACCAGTTCCCCTTTTCTAACTCAGCTTCCCTCCACCCTCACAATATCTGCAACTCTCACCACTGGTCCTGAAAGGTCACCTCTCCTGGATTCTCTGTGTTTCCAGTTCCTTTCTGTACGATTGTACATCCACAGGTCTAGCCGAATTGCTGAGGTAGAATTGTGATCATGATAGTTGGGGGGAGGGAGTATTGAAAAACTAGTGGAAACTGAGATGTTTTGTCATTGCTACACTACACGCTGATCTGCTCGACCACCCCCCTTCCCACCAGCGATCACTCTGCAAGGGGATGCGCAGTTGCCTACAAAGGGGCTTTGGCCCCCAATCTGCACTTCCGCTCATTTAAAATGATATAATTTTTGGTTCTTTGATGCCTGATCCCTTTGACATCTCGTGGTCACACAGGCTAGTGTCCTTCCATGTGAGATTTGTTGCTCCTGAGCTAGATGGCTTGTTTACCTTCAAGTCTTTAGGACCCCAGATGCTTTATCCTTTGATAGCTGGGCACCATCAGCTTTCTTCAGGACATTTGCTTGTGCACACATTTTTCTTCATTTTCATTTTCATTTTCAGTGATCGTGTCAGGAAGGTGAGTATCATGGAATGACAATTTATTGGAACAGGGTTCTTGTATTGAGGAAGTACTTGAGTGGAGGCCCAATGTCCATCTGCTGCCTTAATACTAAACCTATAAATATATTCCATATTCATATATAAATATATTTACATATGTACATGTCTATTTAGACCTATGTAAATGCCCTTTGCTCCTAGTTCTTTCCTCTATTTCCTTATAATTTCCTCTTGTCCCACGATCATGTTCTGCCTTCATTTGGGTTTCAGTCATTCCTCTCGGTTACATTGCCCTTGATCAATCCCTACCAGACCTCTCACACCCTTGCTGAAAAGTTTTATTTTTAAAAATAGCTGAAAATGCATAGTCAATATATTGTTAACAAGAAAATAAACAAACATTTTTTTACAGGAGATTTCTAACTCCTGGTGTTAATGTCTTTTCCTTGTGGAAGAAAATAGGTTTCCAAGTGAGGATTTTTTTTCTGACTTTAAGTAGTAAGCCATATTGAATCTTTGATCTTCGTCATCAAGTGCATCAAGTCCTTATCATTTTCAGCCAGCAAGTTTGTATCCTTTGCACACTGCAAGTTGCTAATAAGCCTTCCTCCAAACCTGGTGCAGGATTCTTGTTCATATAATGAAACTTCTAGAATTCGTTCAGCATACAGAACAAATAAATACAGTGAAAGTAAACAAACTGGATGTATACTTTTCCTGAATTAAAGCCACATGGTATTTCCTCGATCTGTCCAAATAACTGCCTCCTCATCCATGCACAGATTCTAAATGAGCACGATAATGTATTCTGGAATTTCCATCGTTCTCAATATTATCCACAGCTTTCTGATACACATAGTTCAATGTGTTTTCATAGTCAATAAAACACGTGTAAAATATTTTTCTGGTATTCTTTGCTTCCAATCAAGATCCACCTGGCATCAGTGGTGATGTGGTAGCCCTTATTTGGCTTTCTCGTCTGAAACGTGTTTGGATTGTTGGTAGCTCCCTGTTGATGTACAACTGCAACCACTGTTGAATGATCTTCAGCCAAGTTTTAATTGCATGAGATATTAATAATACTCTTGGATAACTCCTGCGTTCTATTGGGTCTCTTTAAAATGTGCACAAATATGCATACCTTCCAAATGGTTTCCCAGGCAGTAATCTTTCAAATTTCTTTGCATAGATTATTGAATGCTCCAGTGCATCATCATCTTGTTGAGAAATTTCATTTGGGATTCTGTCATTTCTTGGAGTCCTACTGTTCAATAATGCCTTCAATGCAGCTTGTACTTCTACCATCATTCACATTACTTCTTGATCACATGCTTACATTTTGAAACGGCTGGTAAAGTGGCTGTGTATTCATTCCTTCTTCCGTTTATGCTTTCTGCATCATTCAATATTTTGTCTACAGAGTATTTCCGTAGTGCAACCTGAGAGTGGAAGGGTTTCTTCAGTTCTTTCAATTGGATTTATGCTGAGTAGGGCCTTCCTTTATGATTTTCTAACTTTAGGTCTTTTCACATTACTTTATGGTATTTTACATTATCTTCTGTCACTTCTCTTCGAAAATTGACCTTTCATATTGGAAATAATTTTCATTTTTAGTTTTTCTAAAAATGTCCTAAGCTAGTTTTGAAATAGCTAGTCAAATCCCCAAGATCATCCAAACACTTCTATTATATTACATGTTGCTATTGCTTGGTGTTCAAATTAGCTCCAACTTCAGAGCGCCTGTACAACAAAATGAAACACCTCCTACCCTGGAACCATCATGTTAATTGTTATGATTCAGACTATTGTGGTAGCCACTGTATGAATCCATGTCATTGAATGCCTTCCTCAGTTTTGATGGTCTTCTATGAAGCACAATGTCATTTGTCAGGGATTAGTCTATTTTGATAATTTGGCAACAATGTCTGAGAAGAGGTCTTGCCATCCTTACTTCTCAGAACACTCTGTATTTAACCTTAGATAGATTTGTTTGTTCTTCTGGCAGTCCATGGCCATTTCAATATTTTTCTGTGAAGGACATTACTCAAACGCATCAATTCTGCTCTGGTCTTCCTTGTTCATTATGCTGCTTTCAGAATGAGATGAAGCACTTGAAGATACCACGGTTTGGGTCAAGCACATCTTAGATCTCAAAATAAAATGTTTGCTGTTTAGTACTTTAAAGAGGTCAAGGGCAGCAATTTGCACATTTTTTCCCAAGGAAACACAGTCTTTGATTTCTTGCCTGCTGTTTCCATTAGGGTTAGTTGTGGATTTGGGGGATTTTCTGTCCAGCTCTTTTGCTCCATCACTTTTTCCATTTGCTTTAGCTCCTCTCTGAACAAAAGCATTTCAGCTTTTCATCTCACATCTACTTTTCTCTCTTTTCAATAACATTTTGCTTTTTATATGGATGAAGTTCTTGATGTCATCACATGGTTGCTCAGATCCTCTGTCATTAGAGATCAATAAGTCAAATCTATTCTTCAGATGTTCTCAAACTTCAGGTGGGATATACTCAAGGTCATATTTCAGCTCTCATGGATTGATCAAAATTTTTTAGCTTCAATCTGAACATATGTATGACTAAGTAATCGCCTTTTTACAGTCGACCCCTGATCTCCTTTTGGCAGTTGATGTTGAGCTTCTTCTTGGCCTGTTCCCACAGATGTTGTCTATTTAATTTCTGTGTATTCCACGTGGACAAATCCATTTCAAAGTCATCATTTATGTTGCTGAGAAAACAGATTTGCAAAGATGAAGTAATTGGTTTTCCAGAATGTTATCTTGTGCTTTCCAGATTAATTTCTATATATCAGAACATATTTTCCCACTTCCTCATTGTTTTCAACTTTTGTATTCCAATTACCACCAACTATCAGTACATCTTGATGACATGCTCTATCAATTCTTTAGAATTTGGAAGAATCCGTCTATGTCTTCATCACAATATGTAGTAGTTGGCACATAACTTTGGATAATCAATTGCATTCCTTGTGTTATTCTATCATAGACAGCATTGGACTTCAGATGGATCTTATATCTTCTTTCAGTCAATGACTGCAAGAGCATTCCCCTTGAATTTGTCGTTGCTGACATAGTAAACCACTTGATCCTTTGATTCAAACTGGTCAAACCCAGTCCATTTCAGCTCACTAGTACATGAGATAAACACATTTATGTGTTCCAATTCATTTTTGACAACCTTCAATTTCCCTAGATTCAGACTTGGCATATTCCATATTTGGATTATTAATAGATGCTTTCTTCTCAATAGATGGTTTCTGTCATCAGCCAATGAAGGCTCTGAAAGCTTTACTCCATTTCCATCATTAGAGCTGACCCTAAAGAATTAAAGAAGGCAGGGCTTCCTCCATTATGATTTGAGAGTCTTCCAATCTGAAGGGTTCATCTTCAGCAGTGTATCTGAAAATGGTCCACTGCCATTGACAAGTTTTGAGAGACTAATCTCTCAGAAGTGGGCAACATATTTCTTTTCCCTAGTGTCAACATAGTCTGGACACTACTTGAGATCTGACCTTTTTGGCTGACCCTGAAATAGGACACCCTACCTTCCAGCATCACAGAAATGGATGCTACTGAAACAAACTGACAGACCATTTGTTAGAGTAAAACTTAACCTTCTTTAAGTAATCGAGGAAAATGGCTCTAATACTGTCTCTCTTCTCTTACCATTCAATGTCATTGCAGCTGAAAAAAACTTGAGTCCCTGAATGTATTTCTCACACGACGGCACTATAGTCAAAAAGGTATCTGTGATAACAAGAGGTCTTTCTTCCTGTACCCTGTAAGTACATGACTTTCATTCATGCCACACTTTTGGCCTATGTACTGTTATAATCTGCATCCTTCTCTTTTTGCTAGGTTCTTTAGCAATTATAAGGCTAATTTATTGACCATATTTTATTGGACACTCCTATCCTGAATTCTAGGACTTTAAACATAGCACTTATCTCAAAAGTTTTATAGCCTCAAGGTTAATACTAATGTCTTTAAATGGTCTTTGAAACATTTTTTTTGCATTAAAAGAAGGCACTAATTTTTGTTTTTCCTTGCAAGAAGGTGAATTCTGCAGATGGTAGTTGTGCTAGTCTGGATAAACTAGAGAAATAAATTTATAAAGGTACATACATGTATAAGAAAGAGCTTTATATATATAAGCAATTTAAAATTAAGAAAACATTCCAGTTCAGTCCAGTTCAAGTCCATAAGTCTGATATTTGACCATATGACAGATAGCAATGACTCCTTTTCAGACTCACTAAACACAGGCAATAATGCTGCATAGAGAAAGATCACAAGCCAATGGGTGGGAAGCCTTGTGGACCCAGTGGTGTTTTAAGCATCTCAGTGTTGGCAGGGGTTTCCACATGATTCTTTCTTCTCTGAAACTGACTGCCTCAGAGTAGCTTCATGTGGCTCAGAAATGTCTCAAAGGGAGTGAGCCTTGTCTGTGGAGAGTTTACCAGGGAGAAGAGGGAGAGAGAGAGTATCTCCCACCTCCAGAGGAGAACATACAGAAGTTCCCAGGATCCTCAGGAGAAAGCCATGCTCAAACAAAGGCCTTATTGGATATGACCTGATCGACAGACTAGACTTTATGCCTTCATTCTTAATCCTCTCAAGGCCCAAATTGACAAAAGGTGATGTAACTGCCACATTAACCATATTATCATTATATTGCTTGCAACAGGAGATATATGAATTGGGGGTGCAGAATACTGGAATGACATCAGCAAGTAAGAAGCGGTTTTCATTAAGGTCCTTTGAATTAGTTCTGAATCATGATGCCACCACAGAAGTAAACAGCCCAATCCTGTGCCATCTTCAAGAGCGGTACTCTATTTGAGCCCTTTGTGGAAGCCACTGTGTCAACTCATCCCACCGAGGGCCTGCCTCTTTTACACTGATCCTCTATGAGGCTAATTATATTCTTTCTCCCCAGTGGCTTGTCCCTCTTGAGGCATTCTGCAAAATACATGAGATAAAGCCTTGCTATCCTGGGTTCTAAAGACCATATTTGCTGTTACTTTCAAGACAGATTTGTTTGTTTTTGGAGTCATCTCTGACATTTTCAACAATTTTTACCAAAACAATAATCAAATATATGCATTGCTTTTCAGCCTACCTATTGTCCAGTTTGTGCATGCATAAGGGGCAACTGAAAGAACACTGCCTTAGGTCAGGATCACCTTTGTCCTCAAGGAGATATCATTGTTTTTCCTGTGTTTGTTTTTTTGCCACTTTAGAGAGGATTTTACATCCAAGTTGAACCCTGCAACTGCTGCTTCGGTTCTTGAAGAGCACACCCACACAAAAATCCCTTGGGCTTAGATACCAACTGTAAATAAGCCAAGACAGAGTAGTTCAAACTGAAAAAAAAAGGGTTACAGTTTAGAATTCGGAAGAGTATGCGTTGAGATTATATCCTTTCACCATGATCCCGTCTTTCTGCTGAAAAGCTGGACTCATCTGAGAAACTGGATTATCTGAGAAACAGCAGGAGAATGCTGTGTGGGACTTGAAGAACAGCTTACTCACAGCTGATGCTAGACAGCTGATAAGAGGTCGCTTGATAAAAGCTAAAATAAATGTGAAATTCTTGCGGGAGTCTTCCTTGAAGACTCACACAATGGTATTTTCAATTGGCTCAAATGCATGTGAAAATTAGGCAGTGAAGAAGAGGACTAAAGAAGAATCCATGCCTTTGAATTGTGCTGGTAAAGAAAATGAAGAGTATGATGCACTGCAACAACAACAACAACAATCTGCTGTGAAGGAAGTACAAGCAGAGAGAGGATGAGCACCCTCATACTTGGAAGATGTCAGTAGGAGGGACTGGTTTCTGGAAAAGGACTTCTCGTGTGGTAGATGACCAGCAAAAATTAGGCCCTCAGTGAGATGGGTCCAAACTCGGGGAGCATGTGTCAAGAAGTGGTTGGCTTTGTTCCATTCTGTTGTGCACAGGGCAATAAGGAGTTTGAACTTTCTTGATGGCACTTAACTACAAACAAAAACTCTGCTGTCATGTGGCATCCACAACCAAATGCTCCTTCTCCTGAACAGTTTGCCTACTTAAAGGAAAACATACAATCTTTGTTGCCAGGGTTATATAACCCAGATAATAGTGTCCTCAAAATTTGAAACAATCAAAAACAAAGAAACAAAAATCTATCCAAATTCTTACATTAAAGGAACAGGTGCTTTCTCATGGGCACTTTGCAAAAACATAGCCTATTTGAAAATGCTCATTACATTCCCTTAATTTCCCTATCCTCGTTCCTTAATAATTAAAGGAACCAAATGCACGGTGATGATCTCCGGACCCCATGCCTTAAGTGACCATCCCCATCTGCTCCTTGTTTCCCACCTGAAGCTATCATCTCCCTGTTAGGCCATCGCCTGGGACAGCTGGGATGCTGAGAGTGAGCTCATAAATATGAGCTTTAGAAATGCAGCCAGACGGTTGTGAAAGCTGCAGTTGATTTGGTGGTTTCAACCTCCCGATAGTGGCTTCTGCTCTTGTTGCAAAGACATGTGTTCCCACGTGTGGCACTCCCATCATACGTTCCAAATCTCTAGTAGGGTTCCCCAGTGAGAGTACAGAACTGTCATATTTCTTCCAATTTGCAGCTTCTCTGGGTCTCTATTTTGGATCCTGCGGTCTCTTTTCCATTTTATGTTGTTATTAGAATATTTACTTAAACTCAGTACCGTTGAGTCAATACCGACTCAAAGGGGGCCTACAGCACAGGGAGAAAGAACTGCTTGTGTAAGTGTCTAAGACTTTAACTGTTTACAGGAGCAGAAAGCCCTTTTTCTCGAGGAGCAGCTGGTGGTTTGGGACTGCCAACTATATATATATATATATATATATATATATATATATATATGTGTGTGTGTGTGTGTGTGTGTATGCCTATATACATGTGTATAAGCACATATGCACAAACATATAATATAAATATAATCAAGGAAAATTTGGGTTAAAGAGAATGACATGTTTTCATGACCTGTCTAAATCATGCATTCTGAAATTCATGATCAAGAGGAAAGCTTAAAAATCCCACAATACTTGTCCATAAACTGAAAGCAAAAGGAACAATTTAAGATATAGACAAAGAGTTAAATAAGTGTGATCCTGGTAGCATGGAAGTACTGTCAGATTACCAATGAGTGTGGTAAGCACATAATAACTTGTGATTACTTACTAATCTGTAATGAACAATTGCACATTTTTCAGTATATTAAAGATTCTGTTTCTAGGTCTAGCTACCATCTTCATCTCTCCCAAACTCACAGCATCTTCCTACTGAAACAAAGCCTCTATTCAAATTTACAATGCCTACCAGGGTCAGTACAGAGAAGCAAGGTAAACTTATTATAAACCTGTGCCTCATTATAAATCTGTAGTGAACAATTTGGCATGCTTTTAAAAAATAGTTCACTACAGATTAGTTAAGAGATCTACTGGTTAATGGGTTGCACACTAGACTATCAATGGCAAGGTCAGCAGCTTGGAATTACCAGATGCTCCATGAAAGAAAGAAGAGGCGTTTGACTCCATACAGATTTACAGGGACACTTCTACTCCCTTCCTGTGATATCACCCTGAGTTGAACTTGGCTCACTGGCAGTGAGTTTGGTGAGATACATTAATAACTAGACATAAATCTCTGCTTCTTTACCTATTAGGACTTAAAGTGTCCAGATTTTAAGTGGGACACCATTGATCAGGGAGGAGGCGTGTTCTTGATTATAAATTTGTTCTATATGGAGCAACAAAAATTTTCATAGAATGCAAAGATAGTATTGTAATATATTTATTTTAATTTCAAAATGCCGTGAGACTTTGTTAAATTGTTAAAAAGCAGGACATCTGGCCATTTTATTATTAGGCACTTCACCTGGCAAGAAGACTTGTGTGAATGCATGCTTGAAGATAGAAGAGAATGCAGGTTATGACAGAAAGAAAATAAACAAAACAAACCTTAAGTGACTTAAGTGTGAAGTAGTCATGGTTAAATGAAAAGTTAGTCCCATTCTTAGTTTTTAACCAACAAACTATGAAAAATTTTGTTTCGTAAAAGTACCCTATTTTCCTCTGCTCATCTGTCCTTAGGATGATCAATGTTTCCCCTTTGTATGGCTGCCGGATAAGAAGATTCAATGTCCGATTCTCTCAGTTCACTCTGCTAAAGGTATCCTTGCCATGCACTGGCCACCGTGCCAACATTCCTTAACCCTGGGGATATTGGAGGGTGATGTGTTATCTTGGATGAGCATATTCTCCTTTGCTCTTTCTCCTGTCATGTGTGTTTCAATTTGGGTCAATAGTTCTAAAGCAGATATCCACTGGTGAGTCCCTTGAAAATAAGCTTCCCAGAAGTAAGACCTGTGTATGTAGGAGCTTAAACTAACATTTCTAACTTGGGAGTCTGCTTTTGAGAAATTCACAAGAGTGAAGACTGAGAAGACATGTCTTTTGAGGAGAGCTATTGTATCCTCAAACTGTGGTATGTGAAACAATATTCTAAATGCTTTTCCCAACGCTCGAACTTAATTTCATGATTAAAAGTTCAAGTCAGGATTCCCTTACAGAAGTGTCGCAAAGGGGAGATGGGTCAATCAAGGTACTGTGTAGCAACAGTGACATATTCAGCTTTTCTCTAGTTCTTAAATGCTTCCTCCCCCCACTATCATGATCCTGATTCTACCTTACACATCCAACTAGATCAGGGGATGTACTGGAGCTGGAAACATGGGGATTTCAAGATAGGTGATTCCTTCAGGACCGTAGTGAGTGGTGATAACTGGAGGGTGGAGGAAGGTGTGTTAAAAAGGGAGAACCAATTGCAGGGATCTACATATAACCTTCTCCCTGGGGTTCGGACAACAGAAAGTGGGTGAAAGGACACATCAGACAGCGTATGATATGACAAAATAATGAGAACTTGTTAATTATTAAAGGTTCATGAGGGAAAGGGAGTGGGGAGCAAGGGGAAATATGAAGAGCTTATACCAAAGGCCTAAGAAGAAGGAGGATGCTGCAAGAATTATGATGGAAACAAATGTACAAACGTGGTCTCCATATAATGGATGTATGCATTGATCACGATAAGAGCTGTAGGAGCCTCCCAGAAAAAGATTTTTTAGATGACAAAACAATCATAATTTATTAATTATCAATGGTGCAGAAGGGAGGGGACAAGTAAGGAGGGGGAAAAATGAGGAGCTAATACCAAGGACTCAAGTAGAAAGCAAATGTTTTGACAAGGGTGATGACAACAAATATACAAATGTGCTTGAGACAATGGATGGATGGATGGATTGTGTTGAGTTGTAAGAGCCCCCAATGAGATTATTTAAAAAATAAAAAAATCAAGTAAGATTATTTTGATGCAGCTAAACTTGATATCATCTCATGATATAGAACCTTAAAAGAACTGATTTTTATGGTGCAAATGCTTTTGATGATTGGCGATTTCCTATTGGTTGATGAATACAATGGTATATTTAGGGGAGACATGATATTTTTTGTTTTTTGTCTCTAATGCCATGGAAGTAACCCCCACATATTGCTCTTGTATCAACGGGGACTCTCTCACTAGGTAGAAGGGCTCCTGCACAATTGAGAGATGGACTCTCTCACAGGAATAGAAAGTCCCTTCTTTCTCCTGAGGGCCAATGGGGACGATCACCGTGCTGCTCTTCGGTGAACAGTCCGATGTCTAACCCACCGCACTATCAGTGCTTATGAAAGGAAAAGCGTGTTTTTTAAAGAGGTAGGTTTTTTTTTTTGTTTTCTTTTCTAAAGGGTAAACTTATTAAATATTTGGGGGATCATCTTACACTTCTCCCCCTTATTTAGACAAGATATATACACCGGATGCTTGCTATTTATTTTGCGAGGTGCTAGATCAAATTACCAAGATAAGAGTTGCTAATGCTAAATCCATTTGATTATTTGTCCCGAGCAGCACTGTACGCAGCACTGTAGATGGTTGTCTATTAATACCTTGGTGCTGTCCACTCCTTTCACCCAGCAGTCACATGAGGCTATGTCATATTTAACTTGTTACTGGTACAACTAAGGAAACAAAATGATCATTTTCTTGCTTTTTTGGCATTATTCAGTTTGATTATTCTATATGTATTTATATGGGAACATGTTAGACAGTTGGAAAATATTTTCTTTCCCCTATATAAGTTCTCATAGACCCTAAACTTTCTAAGCAATATGACCTGCTGTGTTCACAACCACTGCCCTCTCGCACAGAACTTGGCAACTCTGTGAAGCAATGTCATTTTGATATCCAACATATTCATAGATGCATGCCTCATAGAATCCTGACAAACAACAGCCTGGCATTCTGACGAGCCACCATAGTGCTCCTGGATAAGCCCCACCTTTGCAGAGAGACAGACTCATTTATTATTCTGAAAGATTAAGTACCAAATACCTCATTAGAGAAACTGCGAGCTGAAAAACAGATAACAGCTGGAGAAAGGAAAAGGAAAAAAAAAATCTTTGCAGATGAGAATGTGGTGAGGGTAGGAGCTAATTGATTCTGTTTGGAATGGGTCAAACTTTCTTTTCCAAACACCGGGGTCCCAGATTTCACCTAAAATCCCTGCCCATGAGCTTCCAGATTATTGATAAAGTAACAAGGTATTGATCACTATTGGAGTTCTAATGTATTTCCTAGAAATGGCAGACTGTTGAATAAATCACATGCTGGTCTCTTCCATTTGAATGAGGACTGACTGGCACAGTTGATTGATATTGACAGGGCCATATGGGTTCAAATTATTTCCCCTCATACTTTCAAACAATTCAAATCTTGTCCTTCTTAATGCCTGGCATCAAACGCTTCTTTCTTCTGTCTTCCCTACACTCCCACCCTGTGGGAATCTGGATGTATAGAAAATACAAAGCTGAACTGGAAGCCTATTTTATATTGCTTATGGCAGCCTGGGAAAATAGGCAACCTTTGTGCTTTTGAAATTTCTCTGTAAATAATGCCTTCCTCCTAGGCATAAAACTTAGCAATGTGAAACTTTCAAAGATGGAAGCATTCAAATAATTCATGTGGTTTGTACAGTTTTTTTGTTGGAAAATGTGGAATGGTTGGGATATTTAAGGGGATCAATTCACCAAATTGTTAACTATCCAAGAAGGCAAGGTCAATTTCAGGGCATAGATGAGCATGATTATCTAAAATAGGTAAATGGTTGTCAGTGCTTGAAATGGTTAAAAAATAATAATCATTGGGATCAATTTCCTTGAAAAAAAAAGTCTATTCACTCTTCTCAGTGATGTGGGGTAAGATCTGAACTCCAGTTACAGGCGGAGAAAGGCTTTAAAAGGGCAAGGGTGGATGTTTTTACTTTAACACACTCTCCTTCTCCTAACACAACACTAGACAAATGGTCCACATAACTGTTTGGAACTCCAAGGGAAAAGGAGACAAATTATAGCAATGTATGACACACATGCACGTACACACAGGTGCAATCACACACACACACGCACACATCCTTTTCCCCAGATCTTAATTAAACCTCTTTGACCAAATCTGTTTCTGGCCTATTTTGGACAAGATTTTGTAGGTATAGAAAAGATTAAGAACACAGATTTTTTAGTCATGTAACTTTAACCAAAACCAATGGGATCTCCAAAACATGGAATCCCTATTCATGTCTTGGAATTAAAGTTGAGTGCTTTGGAAACAAACAAGCAAACACCTTCATAATCAGTTGATTTTCATAATCCATTCACCCACTCCCTGTCTTTGAGTAGAAGCCAACTCCTATGGACCCAATAGCACCTAGTTGAACCGCTCTTGTGGCTTTGTAAGACTGTAATTCTCCATGGGAGAGGAAAACCCTGACTCTCCCCCTTCCCTAATCTCTAGTGAAGGGGAAAGCACTAACCTCATCCTGACATTGAGAAGCTTAACACGGTCTTTAAGGTTTAATAGTTTCTCAGCGCTGCCTCTATTATAATTTAATTTCATTTACAAAATTATGATATTTCTCCCACTATCTCTACTTTCCGAAACTCAGTCAGATCCCTGGATCAAATCTACTTTCAGTGGTAGTTCTTTCTCACCTTTCACAGATCGTGCTGACTGCATAAAACTGAGCTTCTTCACCTGCAACTGCTCCCGTTTTTTCTCAAAGAAGTGTCTTCAGCCTCAAAACAATTCATAAATAAGCACATTAAAGTGTAAAACTATTATATATGACCTTCCCAAAGCCTCTTCCACAGGCCCCTCTTCTAGTGCAATAGTGAACATTTTTTTTTCCTTTACAAGTTTGGCAAATTGTTCTTTGTTCAAAGGTGAAAAGCAACAACAGCAATGCAAAAACCATGTTGAATGTTTTTATTTTTCCCAAGTGACCTTCTGGGTAATTATCACTATCTTGATAAATCATATTTACCTTTTAGAATAGGCAGTATATCAGTCACATACGTTTGAACATTTTACCTTGGATTTTTCTATCTAGCAATACTCTCATGTTGGTATACTTTTATAATTTTACATTTTCCATATCAGATGAAAGAACACATTAAGTAGTCATTTTTATTGGTTTATGAAAAGAAATAAAAGGAGAATTAGGGCATAATATAAATGCTGGCTCTTAGCATTACCCGCTTCCCACTGTCCCACCAGACTATGTACTGTGTCTGACAGCTCATAAGATAGAATGTGTTGCTTTGAGTTGAAAAGGCAACTTCACTAGTCAAGAACCTGGGGTTTCAATAAACACTGGAACATTTCAACAAAACCATGGTGAGTTTGCTATTTGTTTGTTTCCTTTTTATGCCTTTCATACATCAACCTCTTGCCTTATTTTTTATGTTCTCTCTGTTATATCTTCTCCATACATGCTCTGTCTTCTTTAGCTTTGCCAATTAGTGCGCACCGTTCCTCAAAGTTCTAAGGGGTCTTCTTTGTTCTCTAACTGAGCTCTGTAGGATTTGACCTGGAGATTCCAGGACATTTCTTGCAATTTACATTTCATCTTTCAAAGGAACCATTTCCATCCCTCTAGCTAACTCTTTATGTCATGAATCCTGATTGGCTACACTTACACCTATGCAGTTCCATTGCTCAATTCCTGGGCAAGCGTTGTCCCTCCACTGAAGAAGACTTCTCTCCCTAATCCATTTCTGGGACCTGAGAACCTCTGTCATTTGAGCTCAAAGACAGTTCTTGTTCTTAAATGATCTCAGATAGTCTACTGTTATGTGTGTGTGCACTGTTGCTTTAATCTGAGAGTTACCTAAGCATGTCAACCCATCATGTCACCTCCGTGATTTATTCTTAAACCCAAAGATCATGCCAGATGGAAAGCCCATTAAAGATCATTTGAGTGGATATGAAATTGCTGTTGTTTATTCCAAATATAGAAGCCTAAAATTGGAGCAAATCAGAGCTGAGCAACTGCCCATGCTAACCTGTTCCATTTGTTCCCTTGACCAATTTCTTTATGGAAGTCCCAGATTCATGAGGAGAAGTTTGTTAGTCTCTGAAGGGTAGTTTATTGGATAACTGATGATGCAGAGGTTTGAGGAGAAGTTCAGGCTACCTGCCCAAATCACAGTCCTGTCAATTATGTCCATGAGAGATAACATTCATCACATTGAATGTGTTCATTGATAGCTAGTTGCCATATACCAATTGTCTAACCACATTCACTCATAGAATGAATGAGAACAGAAATCTATTTAATTAGGAGAAGATGAGTGAGGTAAGGCATAAGAGATCATCAGAGACATGTACTTGTATCTGCTAAAAAATATGAGATGCTTGACTACAAAGCAATTCAATATTCATCATTGCAACCTACTCATCTGGAGAAGTCACCAAGTCTCCATGAACAGAAGCCCATTTAGGGACTTTCTTGCAACCATCTTGAATGCTTTTCATTTACAATCACCCTTTCCAAATGTAGTTCAATAAATAAGATGATCACTAGCCTTGCAAATGAAAATCACACAATTCTCAGGAGTCCTTCTGGAAACAGTCCTTCAACTGTCAACTAAACAGAACTTTAATGGGCATTTTTATCCCTCTTTGCAAAAACCCTTAAAGTGATTAAAAGTATATATATCACCATTTTGTTCATTAGCATCAACTCAATCCATAGGTAAACTGGGTAATTCTTAGCAGCACTCTTAAATGTATATGGAATGACTGTAGTTATTCCTTTGCTCATTTATTCATTTAACAAAGAGCCACTTTACATTTAGAAGGTGATTCACCTTGTTGAGATTCTTTCTTTATGATCTGTGATCCTAGTGTGATTAAGAGGCTCACCCTGTGTATCTCAGGGAGCTGGTAATTTTTTTCCTCTTTGAACTGGTACTTGATATATAAATGTTATCATTCTTTTAATTAATAGCATGCATTAATTTCTCAGGTGGGTGTAAAACTAAGAAAACTTTATTTTGAGACTGATGCAGTATTCCCTGATACCAGTCATAATCTGCATTTTTCAAACTTTCATGGTCTTTTACCTCATTTTTAACTTGATTGAAAGAGTAAACACAATATATGCAAGAAAATATACCTAAAAGACCAACACGTTTCCCTTGAAAGGTGATCCCCCATCAAGTGCAAAAACAATAAATCTAATTAACAACATTGACCAGAAACTAGGTCATAGAATACAATTTTGCTTTCCAATAAAGTGCATTGTCTCCCTGTTGAATCTCTTTTCCTCTTCTCTCCCCCTTCTTTCTTCTCTTCTGCCTTCTCCTTCCACTTAAGATTGTTTGTATCTGTTTCAATTTTATTTTTAACTCTCAATTTGACATGTAGATATCTTGCCTTTAAAACAATATTATTTTGTTAAGAATCTACACAGAAAAATGCACACACATCTAACAGTCTCTATTTGTTCAGTAACATCAACGACATTTTTTGAATTGTATAATCATTATCACTCTCCTGGCTGATTTCTTCCTATCCAGTGAACATGAACCCACTGTCCTTCAGGTTCCTACATCATCTGTCAAACTGCTCTTCCCAACCTGGTCCCAGGAAAATAATCATGAACAGATATTGTTTCTTTGGCATCATTGTGGTTGGGTGCGGGTCGTGGTAAGCCATTGGACGGCTAGAATGCCACTCTGTCCTTCCCGGTCCTCACATTGCTATGCTTGAGCCCATTTTTTGTCACTGTGCTCATATAGCTTGTTGAGGGACTTCCGCTTTCTCGCTGTCCCTTTGTTGTACCAAGCATGATGCTGCTTTCCAGGGGCCTGCTGCTCTGACTAATATGTCACCGTAGGTGAGGTGAAGTCTCACCATCTTTTGTTTCTGACTGTACTTCTTCCAAGAAATATGTGTCTGTTCTTTTGGCAGGCCATGTTACTTTGAATATTCTTCACCATCACCATAATTCAAGTGTTTCAATTCTTCTTTGGCCTCCTTAATGTAGTATCCAATGGACACATGCATATGAGACAATGAAAAAAAGCCATGGCTTGGGACAGGCCCACTTTAAAAGTCACACTTACACTCTTGCTTTTTCACGCATTAGGAGATCTCATGTCACAGATGGATTCAGTGCTGCTTCAATGACCATTGATGATAGATCCAAGAAATATACAATCCTTGACAACTTTGATTCATCTCTGTGTATCACGATGTTACCTATTGGTCCATTTGTGAGGATTTGAGTTTTCTTTACATTAAGTTATAATCCAACTTGAAGGGATTCATTAGTGAAAGCTTTATTGGTTATGCAAAATCATTATTTGGCTGGGTTTTTAGGGAGTGTGGAAGGGAAGTAGGAGCAGAGTTTAAGACTTAAATATATGTTTTATAAAAATTAGTTGCTGATGCTGCATAGGCCTGCCAGATATCTCTTGACATTTAATCCATTGGTTTGAAGGTTTAGGATTGTTTTTCTGGGACCTGCTGTTTAATTGACCTAATGATGTATATTGTGCTTTTGTTGTAAAGTCTATTTCCTTGATGAGTTCCTGGAGTCTGGCAAAGCTTGAGGGCAACCAAAGAAGGCATAATTTTCTTTCAGACTTGCCTGAAGAAATAGAGGATGAAGGAGAGTCTTCTGATGTCTTCTGTACTCAAAATAATAATTGTGTTTTTATCATGAGACCAGAAGATGTATATAGTATCCTTATAAAATATTTTGACAAATTATTTGATAAATATGGTAAATCCTGACCAAAAGGAAAAAATTCAGAATTTCAAAATTATTACAGATGTTCTGTATAAACCTCTAATTTTATTGCCCCAAGGTCATCTTTAATCCTTATACCAATATATGTCTTTTAATGATAATTTATTTTTACATGACTTTGCATTTTATTTTCCCTTGATTAAAACTAGTTTCTTTTGTATGAATTTTAGGCAATCCTCAGTGTGAATGAATCCCTTCATTATTTCTATCCATTGGCTTAATTTTCATGGAAAAATGTTACCATGATTTGACTCAATGGATATGTGTGCCAACTGATATTCACTTTTTAAACTGACATGTAAACAAAACTTTAGTTTTACTTATGAATATTTGCCATGCATTTTTGATGGTCAGTGTGGAGCAACATCAAATTGTAGACTGAAAGGCGAATCTGAGACCATTAGAATCAAATGTCTTTATTGGTAACACAGATGGGGGGCGATTAGAGCATAAAACCCATTAATCTCTAATTGTCTGTGTTTTCATCCTCAGATTTTCACACCTTTAATCACCCTTGTCCAACACAAGTGACTCATGCCATCATCCCCCCCCCCCAAAGTTCTTATGTATTTGATTGCAATTCATAATGTGTGTCAGAATAGAACCGGTTACTACAGGATTTTCAATAACTAATTTTTCAGGAGCCCATTGCTAGACTTTTCTTCCAAAATACTCACAGTTGGACCTACCAAAGCACCTCATGGGACTCCCAAGATTCACTTGGAGATTCAATGTTCCTTGTTCTTCATGTCCATTGACTCCGACCTTGAACCTCTGTTCCTGTGGCCCTCCAATTTCCCATAGGATGCCCACTCTTCATCTTCCAATATACTTTACTGGATATTTATCTTTATCATATCTTGTTGGATGGTCCAACTCACTCTTAGTCATATCTTATGCATGTAAGAAAACTTGGATTTATTTTTACATATATAGATGACTCTTCCTTAAAGAGGTGCTACATCTCTTTCTGTGGCATGGATTGCATTTTCTTTATGTTTGTTAACTCAAATGTATTTCATGATACCTATGTAAACTACTAAGCTAGACACAAAGTCCAGAAATTTAATGTGGGCCTTTGTTTTCTATTTAGATTTTAAATCTTCTTTTTCTTACTATTGTTGGCTTACATGGCTATTCCTACAATGTTGCAACCAAATTGCATATCACAATGCGTTTCGAAGTTTCTGATTGTATATTTCAATGAATTATTTATAATTCCATCTAATTTACTTGGTAAAGTTAAAGGAAAGAAAAATGAAGCAAAGTGGTAAAATTAGGACAGTGGAATAGTAATATCCTGAACACCCCTATAATGAGACTTCTGCTTCCCCCAAAATGGGGTGTAACCCATGTGTTAGTGTCAACCTCCAACCAAGGTCTCATTAGGGTATGTTCCACCAGTCTGATTATGTGTTTCTTGTTTGGTGACAAATTCATTCATTTTCCAGCAACAGTTCTGTGAATGTCCAACAATTTGCTTTGCCGAGTGAAGTAGCAGACTTTATAGATATAGAGATATATAGATAACTCGATGATATGATGAATAAGAACACTTTGTAGTTAATAACAGTTGACACATACTCCGCTTGTCTGACCCTTTAGGTGACATTGCCAAGAGCGAATTGGTGAATTTAATCAAATAATATGTATGAATGCAATGTTGGCTTGTTTACTTTACCCAGGACAATTGATTAATGGAATATCTAGTTCATTTAAAGTAACTATTGAGGTCTGTTTTCATTGTGGACTACAGCTGATTTCTAAACACCAGTATACTGGATGGAAATAGCTTTGCTTAAAGACAAACCACTATATGGTGATTCTGGATTTTGTCACAAGTGTATGTAATATTGAGAAAATCATATAACCTTGAAGGTCTCTGTTTTCTTATTTATTTCATGTTCTTCATACCCATACATCTTTTGCTGCTATAATTTGTAATCATCAAAATGGAATAGATATGGAAAGTTTACTAGTTTATAATGTTTTACCAGATTATGTCTCCCCTTATGACAGAAACTGTCTTCTGAAATAAAACATTTTTATAACACATTGACTTCAAGGAGAGATTTTAGGATACATATAACCCTAGGATCCTAGTAATTCGTACAATTAAATGTATATACCATTATTCACAGATTAAAAAAACAAGCAAAGAAAAACAATAATGATAATGCCTCAGAAACATGTTACTATGATATGTACTCCACAGAAATCATTACTTACCAAACATGAAATCACCTTCTCTCATGCTACATCAAGATGATTGAAAGAAATCCAAAGTCAGACTAGCTGTTTACTAATACATGAAATTAATGTAGTTAATAGCTAAATTTTTATACTTCATATAAAGATATAGATTGGTTGTTAGATGTCCTGGTGTGTCTTTGTACATATTACTCAGCTGAATTCAAGTTGGTTATTTTTCCTTGATACTTATGACTTCTTTAACTGTATTGGCAATATTTCCTGTCTTAATCATACTTTCAACAGTTTCCAATTTAGTGTTGCTTAATGTTTTCATTAGTGTTTAGTCCCCTCACTCTTCTAGGCCATTAATAATGGTACTATAGTAAAGCTTAAATTTTTTAGTACCATATTTGCACAAGACCATGGTTCACAGTAGAAGACTTAAATTCATAACTCAATCACCATGTAAATGCAGTCATTATGAAATTCCTTCAGACCATTAGTCAGTGGTATGAATTGCTTTGCACACAGGTAGACAGTTTTAGAAAATAGATTATTGTCACTCCCTTTAGTAGTCCAGGGAGAAGAGGCATAGCCCTTGGGAACTCAGGTGTACTTTTGGTGAAAATTGGTGTGCAGGGCTCTGCAAGGAGCCCTGGCTGACATAGTGGTTGCAAACTGGGATGCTCCGCAAGGTCAGCAGTTTGAAATAAACAGCCACTGCTCATGAGAAAGATGAGGCTCTTCGGTCATTGTGAAGAGCTTCAGTCTTCAAAACTGACCGGTTTATGAGGGTTGGCTTGGTCATCTAGGGCCCCGAGGCATAGGACTTGATGGTCACATTAAAAAAAGCAACCTCACTGAAATCACAATAATTCTGACTCTTGAAGATCATAGTGGGCAACTCTTTCCCTGAGTAGAAAGTTCAATCCTTCTTCCACAGAGTGGCTGGTCATTTTGAACTACTGATCTAGAGGTTTGCAATACAAAACTATTAACCACGAGACAACCAGAGATCCTTAACTTGGTGACAGTGTTTATTTATTTATATGGCATGCTTGTTGGAAAATAAGTCAGATTTTACCTGCCTTGGTCAGAGGGACCTGAGCCGATTTTATAAACTCTGCTTGACACGAACATAATCTCATTCAAATTTCTGTCATTGCGCCTGTCATTGTAATGTCTGTCACCAATCATACTTCAGTGACCACTCACTTTACTATTCCATGCTCATTTTAAGTCTGTAAAACCCTTCAGACTCTTACACACCACTACATCCTCCTGATAATAGTTTCCATCTGCAAAATGTGCCCTTGTCTTGCCTTTTCCTTGCTATATTTAATAGTTGGGGTCTTCATGGTACTCTACAGCAGTATAAGTAACTCTTGATCCTTGCTTCTAATGTCTAAATCAAGCTATTCACATCTCCATTCACCAGTGTTCTCAGTTTACCATGAGTCAAGCAGCCAAAGTCACTATATTGTTCTGGGGGTCAATCTGGACTGCATTCTGCAAGTGCATTTTTATCCTTCTGTATTTGATGTTTATCCCATCAATTCCAAAGGGATAATTCCTTAAATCAAACTGTGAAAAGCAGGAGCGAGTCAGCTACAGGAACACACCAGTGTCCAAAGGAGCATTGGTATTGTGAGCCCTTTTTGTGATGGTCAGAGAAGTCTGAAAGCCACTGGAGGATGCAGTTTGTGGACCGGGATCATTATGCTGAAAAAGGCACCAATGGATAGACAGATATGTTTACTATTCCCAATAAATGCTCTGGGTCTGACCATTTTTCTTAGTTTAATGTATGAATTTCATTTCATAACAGCAATAAGATACTTCAGGCTGTGCATTTGTTAGGGATTATTGCACTTCTTGGGTGGTTGAAGTCATTCTGCCTTTAGTCTTATGCCATATAACATGACCCAAGGCACCTTATAAATAGTAGAGCAATGCACTGCCTGTCATGTGTTATAGCTTGAACAGTCTTGTAAAGGGACATGGATTATAGAGGTATGATAATAACTATAAAGGAGGAGTGGTAATTTAAGCGTTTGTGTTGGATAATCTGTATGATTAGAGTCTTCTCTCGCACTCTCTCTTGTTAGCCTTTTGTGTTACATTCTACTTAGAATTCTCATTTACTGAAATCGCTGCTCAACAATACAATGTGTTAATGGGGTTGAAGGTAATTCAAGATCTAATTTAATATTTTAAACCTTCTCATTGTTTTGTTTACCAATTAGCTGTCAGGGGTGAGGTTGGAATTATCTGACTTACACAGCAACCTCATTGCCTCTGAGATCACAGATAACCACCATAAATTACACCAAATACTCGAGGTGTTTGAATTCTTAACCCTCATGTAATAGCAATACCGTGAAAAGAATTGCTTACTCTTTCAGTATCAAAACTAGAAGAAAAAACGTGCACTACTTCTGTTTCAAAGGAAAGTCTTATGTTTATGAAAGGCATGCAACACTAGCCTTGTTGAATATCTGACACTTTGTAGATTAGTATCATATTATATCAGATATACTCTTTATTAATTGTATTTGTATTTTTCTTTGGGTGTTTTATCCAGATATTTTAAATAAAGGAAACAAAATTTATAGTCATTTCTTTTTTCAGTTATTTCTTATGGCAGCAAAAATGAGGACACTTGTAAATGCAATGATGCTAACTAGAACGAATGAAGGAAAATAGATGAATGCATATGCAAGGTTATGAACCCAAGACATTATTGTTAGCTCTCATCAAATGTGCTTTCACTCAAGATGAATGTGAACGATAGAATTAGACATTGCCCAAACTCCACCATCTTCACTATCATGACTATAATTAAGTTCACTGTTGTGGTATCTGAGTACTTTGATTGTTCTACCACTTAGGGCCTCATCTTTCAACACCATAACATAGAATACTCTGCTATGATTCATAGAATTTTCAAATATCAGATATAATATTGGAAGTGATTGCTCATCTCTGCTAATGCATTCGGAAGACAACTACCTGGCCAACTGACTGGAAGTCAAAGGTGACTCAACAGAATGGGGCAATTATTGAAATATAGCATTGATGTCATATGCAAGCAAAACTTCCTGAAGATAGTTAAAACGTGGAAGCAGCTATACACCAATAAGCAAAGGCTAGAAATTCAAAGCAGATTCAGAAGAGAATGTGAAATGAGAAATATCATTGCTGATGTCAGACAGATTTGGCTGAAACATAAACTAGCAGAAAAATATGCTGTGCCTCACTGACTCTGCAAAGATATTCAACTGTGTGGATCATGTCATGATTTAGAAAAAATTTAAAAAATTAATTTTTCAGGACATTTAACTGTCATCATATAGAACCTGTACTTAGACCAAGAAACAGTGATTCAGACTGAACAAGAAGGTGCCACCCTGTTTAAAATCATAAAAGATACATTTCAAGGATGTTGATGTTCTCCATATTTAATCTAACTGTATGTTGAGAAAATAATCCAAAAAGCTAAATTATATGATGAAAAGTATGGCATTAATTTGGAGGATGTCTCATGAAAAGTCTTTGACATGCAGATGACACAACCCTTCTTGCGGAAACCATAAGAGAAGTTGAAGCACTTACTGATGAAGATCAAAGATATCCAACAAAGACCCTCATATCTGGACCAATAAGCAAGATTATGATCAAAGGAGAAAAGAAAGAAATATTGAAGTGCTCAGAAAATGTCACTTTACTTTGATCTGCATCAATGCCCATGGGAGAATTAGTCAGAAAATAAAATGGCATATGGCATTGGGTCTAAGTAGCTCTTTAAAGCAAATATATCACTTGAAGAAGAATATGCACATTAATCAAGCAATAGTAGTTTGGAGTGCCTCATATCCACAAAAGGTGGACTGAAGTAAAGAAAAATAAGAGCAAATTTAATTTCTTTAAATGATGCTGTTGACAAAGAATATTAGAGGTGCCGTAGACTTCCAGAAGAAAGTATAAGTGTTGAAAGAAACGCAGTCAGAATACTCTTTAGAAATGAAGATGAAAAAAAAAGAAAAAATATATATAAAAAAATAAATGAAGATGGTGAAACTTTGTCTCATATAGTGAGGGCATGTTATCACAAAGTAAAGTCCCTGGAAAAGATATTATGTTTGGTTAGCATGGTTAGCAGCGAATCAATGAAAATGGGGAAGACCCTAAAAGAAGACAGTCCCATGGTCGCTTCAGGATTAGGCTTACACATCAGAGTGATTTTGAGAGTGGTAGAAGACCTGATGGTTGTTTTTATTGTGTTCTGCATTGGATAAATGTGTCATAATAAATTCTATAGCACCTAGTTGTAGAATTCTACATTATCGCTTCATGCTGAACACGTAATAGGAGAAGCTAAACTAAATGAAGAGGATCATGATTGGATGGTTCTCTAACAATTTGATTTTACCGGTAATACAACATGGCTTGCTCAAAGTAGAGAAAACTTGAAGCACTTACTGATGAAGATGAAAACCAGAGCCTTCAGTCTGGACACCACTTCAACACAAAGAGGGAAAACAAGTAACAGAAGGGTAAACAGAACAAATTTTGAAGTTGTCCAGGATTTCATTCGCTTCAATCCCAAACTCAAGCAATCTGTGCATCAGATCAGCAGTCAAGAAATCAAATGCCTTATTTTAGTGCACAACTTTACTGTAAAAGTCTTCTTTTAAGTGTTAAAATGCAAACAGGTAACTGGGAAGTCTGAGAAATTTCTCAATTAGGTGGTGGTATTTTCAATAACACATGTGCATGTGAAAGCTGGGCTATATATATAGGAAAGACCCAAGAAAAATGGATGAATTTGAATTATGATGTTGGTGAAGAGTATGGACTATACATAGTATATGATTGGCTACCATGAACAGATCTGTTTGGGATGAAGCACAGCCTTAGATGTGATAATGGTGAGGCTTTATCTCATATACTTTGAACATATTCTTAGGAGAAAGGAAATCATGTCAGGTAAGGTAGAGGGACAGTGTCAAGGAGGAGGATTCTCAGGGGGTGGCTACAGCATGGAACAGGTTGTCAGAATGGGGCAGAGGAAGAAATGGTTAGTTCAATGGTACATAGATAGTGTCACCAACAGTCAGATCTAATTCAATGGTTCATAATGGATTTCAGAAATAGATCACCAGGAACTTCTTCCTAGTTAGCTGTTTTCTAGACTAGCAGAACTCAACCTGTGGGTGGCGAACCCTTTGACAGTCAAACAACCATTTCACAGGGGTCACCAATTCTAGTAGTAGCAAAATTACAGTTATGAAATATCAAGGAAAATGGTTGCGGGGGGGGTGCAGGGAGAAGAATCACCACAACATGGGGAACCGTATTAAAAGGGTCACGGCATTAGGAAGGCTAAGAACCACTGATCTAGAAGGTACCCTTAAATCTATTCACAATGGTTTAAATGACTGTGACATTGCTTCCAGCATCACAGCAGCAGATGAACACCACAGTATGACAAAGTGATATATATATATATATCATATATATCACACACATATATGCTATCCTTAGTTTGTGCAAGTACAATGGTTATAAGTATGTGTGTGTGTGTGTATATATATATATATATATAATTACATATGAAGAGTCATGGAACATCGCAGTCACCAGACATCCCTTATACCCACTAGCTGCTTAGCTGCCATTTCTGTTCATGAGAGATAGTCATTTTCACATCTCCTCACCATGACGAAAGACATCATAGAATTATTGAATCAAAATATTGAACCAAGCCTCAAAAGTTTTCCAAATAGGCCTTTTTCCCCTCTGAGACTACAGAGTAAAACTTCTAGATGTATAGTATCCTCCTCTATACTAGGTTTCCATTGTTGCAGAGCTGAGCTCAATACTGTCAGAAGTTATACCAAAGCATGCTTCTTTGTAATATCTCCACATTGGTCAACAAGTGATCTTTTATGATAAATATGAAACAATGCTTGTTCAGTGTTTGAATTCCAATGAGCAGTCAATACTTCACCTTTATACAGTTGCTTTAAATTCAAGGCAGGGATTTCTATAGGGCATATTGCTAATTATGGTATGTATGCTTAATGATAACATTCTGTAGTGACTGCAGAATGTTCTACAAAGCAGTTTCTAGATTAAACTTTGCCAAGCTTCAATCAGTGAAAAGAGAAGAAAGATAATGTGGACAATAGCTACCATTTAAATCCATGTCATAGATCTAATATGGTACTTTGTAGTATTTTGCAGAGCTGTTCTTTTTATTTTATAAGGATAAAAGTAGTTATTTTAAAAGAAAGAATAGATTTAAAGAATATAGTAAAATAGGACAAGTACCTTGGTATTCATTTTTTTTAATATTTCATCCTAATAATATATAGCCTACTACCTACTATTATTTAGTTAAAAGTCCCCCCCCCCTTTCCCCCCTTCATTGTTCATTAAAACTGAAAGCAAGCTGAGGGCTAAAACTAGATATAGTGACTCATGTTAGCATCTAAAATGTTTGCCAACAGAAATTCTGTCATTGATGCTTTTTAAAATTACTTATTGATCAATATAGTTCTATTGCAGACGGACCTTAATATTTAGCTACATATCGCTCCTCACCTTACCTGCTGGCTGTGCCATCCCCCCAGAGTTTGTTCAACTCACTATAGTCCACAGTAATTCCTTCTGTCTTTATTTTCCATTTTAATATTACTAGTGGTGAATATAAATGGTCAATCCATTAAGCTTCAATATGTGGCTTTATGCAGCTAACTGGTTTCCCTTCTTGAACTATTCTAAAATGCTTGATAGTTTCTCTGTTTGCTTTGTTCATCGGCGGGACAGTATGTCATGAAAGGTGAGATTGTTCTGTCATGTCCTTCATCCTTTCTGATCGGACCTCTGATTGAGTCTAGAAGCAAAACACCAGCAAAGTCTTGACATCAACATGAACACAGAGGGCTCCTTGAGCTCTTTCCAATATCTGGAGCAGAAAACCCTGGTAGCTTAACGTTGACTTCTCATGGGTCTGCTCACCCCAAGGTAAGCCCTTTGAAATCAACAGCTGCTCCTTGGGAGAAAGATGTGACTTTCTACCCTACCCTCTGTCAGGAGTATTGCCTTTGTTATGTTAATGGAAGGATTAAGGTTAGGTGTGCTTTATGTCAAATCTTTTGAGATAGAAAAAAGACTAAGCAAACTCTCTCACTGCCACAAGGCAATTCTGGCTTCTAGGGACCCTATCAGGCAGAGTGAAACTGCCCATGTGAGTTTTCCAGACTGGAGCTCTTTACAGAGGTTGAAAACCTCCTTTTTCTCCCTTCGAGCTGACTGGTAGTTTTGATTGCTGACCTTGCAATTAACAAGCTCAGCACATAATCACAACCCCACCAGGGCTTCTGTATTAAATAAACAAGGTAAAAAGCAGAGATGAGGGAGGAGAGCAGCTTCATGAAGATTGCTCAGGAGCAGAGGTCAAAAAGACAAACACCTTTGTCTCTGACAGAGAAAGAAATCTGCCTCTAGGCAGCACCCAGATTGGACTCAGTGTCCTAAACTGGGAGGAAATCCATCTCTGTTGTGAAAGCCACCCACGTGTGGCATTTCTGTGATAGCTGCATGAGATTACTAAGACACCAAGGATAGAAGCCTCCCTCCACACCTCCCCCACCCCCCAGATATTTGAATGCTCAGAAAAGATAAGAAAGCCTGAAGAGGAACAGATGTGTTAGAAGTGTGAAATGGATTAACATCAAAGCCTCCTGGGAAAATCTGCAACATGAAATGCAAGCTCCTGACTGACAAGAGCTATTCAGAGCATGTTCAAAGACAACCAGTGCATTCCAGGCTGTCTCGTCCTGAGCTGCGAGAAGCCGATGTGGCAGGTAGAGATGCTGGCAGGGGCGGAGGAGGGTGGGGGGGTCAGAATTCTCTCTGAAGGTTGGTAAAATGCACCCTGTGTGTGTGCTGATGCGCAGGTGATAGGAAAGGCAAGGCAAGCCCCTCACCACAAAAGTCATGAAAAGAAAGGGCATATATATATATATATATATATATATATATATATATATGCAAAGAAAGAGGCTCCTGATATATTTCTTATAAAAGGAAATTGAAAAGAATAAACCTCCTAACATACATGTTCTTCCCAGTCTCCACGATTTAAAAGTTCAGTATTTATAATGGACTTTTCTGGCCTTTCTTGATGAGGATAGTAAATCCCCACTAATTGTTGTCATTCTGCCGCCACCTCACAGATTTCAAAAATCATTCCAAGCTGGTCACTCATCTTTACAATCTACTAACACACATCAGACACCACAAAATGCATGCTATGTCTTCACGGTTTCAAATGAGTTATTTTTAATGATAGCATCCTCTGGAAACAGTGGATACCTTTTATAGATACAAACCTAGTTATTTTTAGCAAAGTGGCAGGTGCATTTGGAAAACTGAGGTGTGGAAATCTTATGTGTAGGTGGAGTCCTAAATGAAGGATGATGGGTAGGAAAGGGACCTTTGTAATAGAGTGAGGGTTGTAAGTAAAGGATTAGAGTGCTCTCTAATATTAAAGACATTGACATTGAGCTTATGCTTTGCTGTATGCCTGGGAGTTCAATAGTAACCCCCAAAGAAACATATAAGCACCACACCCTCTCAGCATATAACCCTGATGCATACTTGGAGACATCTTCTGATGGTGAGATTGATATTTAGAAAATGTACAAAAGGCATTGGAGCATGCTTGTCAAATCAGGTGGGTGTTAATTTAAGAAACAGAACACCGAAGTTATTTCTTTTCTTTTAGAAAGGTTGGAAGCTGGTAGAATATTTCCAACTACTTCTGACAGAGAATCTTACTGGATTGCTCAACTTAGTTTCTCATGACTTCATACCTGTTAAGGAAAATTACAAAACAAAAAGCCAGTTCTGCCCCATTTTTTAATATGGACTTGCTTTTGCTAAATAATTCATTAAACTAGCAAATATTTATTAGCAGACTATGATGCACTTGTCAGTGTTGTGGGAATGAAAGGAGAAAATAGTAAGAAGAAAAGGCAGTTCTTCACATTAAGCTTACAGTCTAGCAAGGAACAGGCTTAAATCACCACATTTGATGAGAGTAGTTCCAATATTTCAATGATGACAGCCTAAACTCTCACTGTGCAGTAATCTGTGTGTTTCATTCATGTTAGCCTTTGTCACACCCAGCTTTATGTTACTGTTAGTTGTCCCTTTCCTTTATGTATGACTTACAGCCTCAATTAGATGTCAGTGACATGAGAGTGCATACAGTATGAGAGCTAAGAGTTAGTCTGTAAAGTTTGAGAGTTGTGGCTGTGGCTGTGGCTAGTGGTCATCAAGTCCGCTGTCACTCAAGAGTACCTCATGTGTTACGAAGCAGAATTACTCCGCTGAGTTTTGTTGGCTGAAATAGATCAGCAGCCATTTGGCCGGCTAGTTTTTCTTCCTTAAAGGAGTTGACTGAGTTTCAGTGACCCTTCCTTAGGTTAGCAGTCAAAGAGAAGCCTTGTGCAAAGCCTACTGTGGGGTTGACCCTTAAGGCAGATGGAGTGATTCATGTTGATGAGTCTGCAACTACAATGTTAATGAAGTATGGTGGGGAAACACAGCCTAACCGTTTACAGAGTTACCTCTCCATAAGTTTTGTCAATATGATGTCACCTGAGAGGTCTGGCAGGGAACAAGTTCCTAGTGCTTGTCCTCTGCCTCTGTTTACTGGCTGTCGGATGATTACCTATTCAAGAGAACGCCTTCCAGATGAGCATTTTCTTTCATTGCCATCTAGTTTTTAAATGTAGAATCCATGAGATATATAAAACTAATTTATTAACTTTTCCTATCATCTAATTTTGCCAAAATAAATATCTGATATAAAGAGGACACTCATAGCATTTGTGTTTCAGAAAATCTTAATCTTCTTTAGATCTGTGATGCACAAGAAGTAGCCAAGACTTAGTATTCCCCTAGATGACTCACTTATAATCCTCTGTATAGGAAGGGGCATGACATTTTTCATGAGCATGGTCTCGTTCCGTGGCAGAGAATGGTCTCCCAGTGACTTCGAGAGAACAAAGGAGAAGGGCCCTTTCAGGTTTCCAAGTCAGTAATTCTTTAAGAGCATAGAAAGCCCCATCTTTCTCCCAAGGATTCACTGGTGGGTTCAAGAGGCTGACCAGTGGGTTAGCCGCTCAATCTGTAACACGCTACACCACCTATCTGGAGAGGAAGCTGATCCCTGAGCATATTTTTTGCTATTAAAATTTTATCTAGAAACTTTTGGAAAGAACTCTGCAGCGCTTCATATCTGTCAGTGAAAAGCTCCTTTAGTGGGAGAGAGGGAGAAGATTGCCATCAAAACATTTCCCTTTTTACTAAATGTGCTTGCCTGCTTGAGGCCATTGTGTGGTGTGTTCTTAGCACCTTCTAAATGGTTCATGAATCTTCCACCAACTCATTCTTTACAAGGGAAATTATCTTTCAAGGAAAAGAAAGCTTGGATTACAAATGCATGCTTTGTTGCGTATCCGTGGTGAGAGACTGGTGGGGAGGTGAAATATTGTCTCTTACACAGGAGAAGATAAGGTGGGAACAAGGAGAAAGAACAGAATGCGAGTTCTAAGAGGTTCAACAACCATAATTCCTTATATTGCAGGGTTCACATAGAATTTTCTACTCTTATTTGAATACATTAGTAATTAGAAAGAAAGGAACACTTGATAGGAACTTGGTCCAGAAACTACTGACTTAGAATATTTGCCAAGGTTTGGGGTCCTTGTCTGCTCAGTGTCTCCCTCCGGCAGAGTAAACTGGTCCCATAGATTCCCCAGGCTGTCCAGGTTCACAAGGACAGGATATCTCATTTTACTCCTATTAAGCAGCTGATGCATTTGAAATGCCAGACTTGTAGTCAGCTGCCCAAATGCTTCACTCAAGATGGTCCCTTTTGCCAGGATAGGAGCAATAATAAAATAAAATAAGAGTACAACTCTACTGTTTCCAAGACTATAACGCTTTATGGGAGTAAAAAGCCCCATTTTTTCACCTACAGAGCAACTGGTGGTTTTGAACTGATGACCTTACAGTTAGCAGCCCAACACAAAACCACTGGGCCACAAGTCTCCCTGAGGAGCCAGAACAGAAGCACAGATGAGAAAAGCATCAGGCACAGTCAATAAAAGTTGGCTGAAACAATTAGGTATCAAAATTGCAGAGAACAATACATCTTAGATTTAAATAGATACAATGATGTTGAGACATGGCAAGTAGGTATATGAAGTTATGAAGAGTTGGAATTAGAGATAACAGTAGGAAAAAACAAAATCTAGATCTGTATCTATCTTCTGAATTCTGGTATAAGTTAGAACATGAGGTTCAACATGTGGACAAAAGCTGAAGTTAGCAGTAAAGAAAAATGTTTTCAAGCTATCAACATTATTTTGAAGATGAAAATTTGAAAGACAAGTAAGATAATAATTCAATTGATGCACAGTGAACCACCACAACAAAGTGATTTAAGGATGAGCCTCCAGAATGCAGATTCCATCTTTTATTGGACCATCTAATTATTGATAAGCAGGTATCCTTGAAAGGCATAAAAGGTAGACTTGGCTTCCACATGAAAGGTTCCAGACCTTTGCAAAGTAGGATTGATGATAGGTTTCCGGAAAGTCACAGCTTTAAAATGCATGGGATACTTCTATTCCTCACACATGGACTAGCAAGCAAACAACTTCACAGTGCCAAGCTAGGGTTATGTGAAGCCCATCAAACCACCTATGCCAAAGGGAGTTGTTTCACAACCACCTTCTGAACAAAAACTATTAATATGAGGTTTTCAAGTAGACTATGAGTTCACAGAATCACTAAGAAGTTCTATCAAGTCATAATATTTTTGAAAAACCTTATTTGCCTCATCATATATATTTATTTGCTGTTTTCCATTACAATTCAAAGTAGTCCCACAAAACAAATAGAGGCTGTGAGAGGTACAATAGGGTAGAAGTCACAGGGGCATTTTTTTATTGGAAGACAATGTGGCAACCAAAATGGTATCTGCCACTTTTTAAAAGCACTAGACAGCAGCCTGGCTAGCCCTATTGCATTGACTTTGGACAGGTTGTCAGGAGAGACCAGTCCCAGAAGAAGTCCACTGTGCTTGGGAAAGCAAAGGGAGGGTGAAGGCCCTCAACGAAATAGACTGACAGTGTGACTGGACCAATGGGCTCAGATGGAGTAACGATTATAAAGAGGGCACAGGACCAGGAGGGTTTCCTTCATTGGGTATTGGGTAGAAAGCACATGGGGTGCAGAGGGTGGATAGCACACAGGGCACAGAGAGTAGATAGTACATAAAGTACATAGGACATAGGGCGCAATTCATTGAATCTGTCTCTATTTCACCTGGCCACAGCAACACCACCAGAGAACAAAGCGCTCATATGGCATATGGTTAAGTGTGGAATGACTTTTGAATCCACCAGCTAACTGGCACGGGACACATGAGGCTTTCTTCTTCAGTAAAGAGTGACAGTCAGAACCTCCCAGAGACAGGTCTCCCTGCTCTCTTGGGTCCCCAGAATTTGGATAACGACTCTTTGGTAGCCAGCCCAGCAGACTGTCCTTTCGAACAATAAGAAATGATACAAAACCAGCCTTTGCCTCCTGACTTTTCAAGAAAAGGAAGCTTATAAAATGGTTTCAAAAGTTTGCCCAACATGAAGGTTAGGTGTCCAACAATAGGGTGGGGAGAATTCATCTGTCTGCATCAGTTGTATGAATAAACCACTTGGTGGCCAAACTTCAATTGTGATCGTTTGGATTAAGTAATAGGCACAATACAGCTCTGGAAATAAATAGTCCTAGGGGTAAAAGAGGTCAAAAGTCAGCATATTGGGACAATATTACAGAGGTAATATTTCCAGCATTATTTTTCTACCCAGTCTTTCGGAACTAAGAAACTACCAGTGAAAGAGACCTAACAACCCACAATTCGGCACCCACCCTTCCACTTCCAGACAAGGAGCTAACAAGGTAGGAACGCCCCTTGTTGTAGAGGGTGCTTCTTCACAGAGAGTCACTTAAATCTTGGCTATCGAGGTCTCTATCTGTTTATTTGATGATTGAAATTTTTCGGCCCATTATTGATCCCTGCCACTCTTGTGAACAAAGTACGTGTCTGACACAGGTAGGTTAATAAAAGAGACTGCATTTTTTTTAATCCATTAACCAGCACTTCTTATGTTGTCCAAAAACTGTCAGGAGCTTTGCAGCTGACAGTTTTCAAAGCAGCTATATCTGCCCATTGAGGGATCCTCTCTCAAGATGCAGCCAGTCCATCAGCCATAAAATAAATTGACCAGTATTGATGGGGCATATCCTAACTTATTTTCTTAAAACTTATTTTTGGGCTGAGCCCCGGTGGCATAAGTGGTTGAGTGCAGAACTGCAACCCGCAGGCTTGGTGGTTCAAATCCAGCGACGACTGGGTAGCGCCCATGACCATCAGAGGCAGGGATGCCCACAAAAACAAACAAACAAACAAACAAAAAACCTTATTTTTGTATCAAATGAGAAGTTTTCAACTTTTGGAATATCTGTTAAGCTACTGCTTAAAAAAAAGTCCCAGGAAAAAAATTAAAATTTCATGCAACATAGTCAGTGGTAATCCAGCCCTAGTATCTTCAAGACACTTAAAATTAAATTACATTCCTTAAAAGGATAGGGGATCCAACATCTTAATAACAATCAATTACCAGTTACTTCCTTACATGGTTATATACATTATACATTATCTCATTTAAAACTCGAGTAATGACAATATGGTCCACCCATTTTTCTTTTCATGGTTGAGGATATTGATACTGTGAGACATAAAGAAACCTGGAGAAAGAGGGATAGAAAAAAATGCACGAGTTTTTAAAGTGTAAAAATGTTTCCCTCACTTTAACGGCATTGCAATAACCATGGCATATACTTACCTAAGCATGTTTAATAGTAACAAAAATCACACATTAATTAAACAAGTTATATTTATTGCTAGCTACCATATCTTAGGTCCCATTTACATTTAATCCTATTTAATCATTAAATAGCTCTTTCTTATCATTCCTATTTTAAAGATGAAGAAAGGAAGCTATGAGGTAAGGAATTTGCTCAAGTTCACACAACTAGTCATGATCGGCAAGATAGTTAACCCCATGTCTGACTCCAAAGTTCATGGTCATAATGTCTGTGATAAGTGCTGAACCATGGTAAGTGCTTTCACATTCATTATCTTTTTCTGAGCCTATAAAACTTTATTAGATGGGTAGACCGAGCATCCGCTCACTTTACAGGCAATGAAAGAAGGATCAGCATTACGTAGCCTGGCTAAGTGGCAAGGCAATCATGTTTTCAACTCAGTTTTGCTAACTCCAATCTACACCCTGGCCCCTACAACATACAGGGCAACTAAGGGTGCTGGTGTCATGGAGCAAGTTGGCTTCACAAATGCAAAACCCCGTTCATTGAAATAAAACCTACACTCCCATATGATGCTGTACCATTGGCCCAGGGTGCTGTCAGCATTCTCGGAAGGGTAGAGGATGATGAAAATAAGTTTGAATCAGCTTGAACCTGTTTTCTCAGCCAAGTTCTGCTTCCTGTCTCACATCCCTATTTTCTAAACAGTGTTTCCTGGTATCCTCTCCCAAGTCCCAAGTATTCTACTTGTACTGGAGGCAGCCTATCAGAAACGAATCCTCCTTATAACAGAATGCACCTAAGTGGAAAACCCACCAATGCAAAGCATCATCTTGAGACTTCACAGCATTTCATACTTAGAAAAACCTTCAGTTTCTTTAAAATAATATCTCCATTTCTTCCCACAGAACCTAAGTATGATGCTTATTAATAGTAATGTCTTGCTCTTGTGCATAGTTTTTCATTTTTTCAAGCAGTTCCCACATTTAATCATACTTGAACCTCATGACAACCCTGTGCAAAATGTAGGGCAAATGTTAGCTTGAGGGACAAAGTGAAATGGGAGAAAGAGTTCTGTGAACTGGGAATCTAGTGGCCTGGCTGTCTCAGTAATTAGCAGGGCACCCATTGGGAAGGCCTTAGTCCTCTCAGGGCCTCAGTGTGTTCGTGGACTAAGGGGTTGGTCCACACAAATCCCAAGGGTTTTTTTTTTTCAACTGTGAATATTTTATGAGACTCAAAGACAGAGATTGAGGGTAAAGAAAGTATAAATGGTGTATTAAATAACAAGTAATATTTAGCATGGTTAAAGAGCCTCTGACCCTGGGCATTGAGACAACATCATATTTCACACACTAACAATAAGCTTCAAAACTTGTGGAAGGTATATTTTATTCCCAATTTACAGGTGAGCAAATTGAGACTTTGTTTATGTCACTTAGTATAGATCATAGCTCCGTATGTAGCACCCAAATCTTTAAATTCCCATCTCTGTGATGCTAAAATGTCCTTTCTATAAAACACGCATGGGTTTCAGAAATATTTTGATATTTAGGTTGTATGTAGGTTCAAATCTTCACTACTACTCTGATTCTATTTTCTACTCTATAAAAAGGAACAGAGTATTTCTCTTAGAGATAATCAAAGGATGAAAAGTTACTAAGAATTAAAAACCTGTGTAATATTCTCCATGATAGCAATATGCATAATCCTCCCTAGTCCCTGACACCAAACCAGATAAACCAACTTCCTAAAATATAACACATCAGCAGGTTCTTGTGGCTGAAATTCGATTCTGACAAGCAACCAGACCTGGGATATTGGAGAGTGAATGGGATAGTCCATGATTCTGACTATCTTTGTACAAGTATTGTTTCTTCTACCTCCATCTGCATTCTAACCTAGGTCTGTCAAAGAGAGTACCTCCATCTATAATCCCAGTAACCTTGGTATATTTCACCCATTCTGCACTGTTTACTTTTCCCACCTTTATTTCTGCCGTGCATGTGCATGTTGGGGATGACGGAAACTATTCCCCTTGCTTTCACTGCTGCCAGTGAGTGATTCATAATTAGTGGACTATGACTATACCATAAGGCTAGGAGGACATGTTGCATATACCAGGGAAATTGCATAATCATTATATTTTAGCTTAAATAACACTAGAAAAAAGTTCAATTAAGATTTTTAATTAATAGTTGAAAGATTAATCAATCAATAATTATCATTATGATTAAAGGATATAATTGAGCTTAATTGGAAGGGCCTGATTAATGATCAGAATAAACCTTTCAGATTCTCTGTCTTGAGAATATTCAGACATGGTGGCTTCTAGAATGAGAAAGAAGAGCCCGGGTTGCTGATGGGTGTCCTGGGCACCTAGGCCATGAAAGAGGGGAAAGACCCTGAAGCAAAAGACATAATTCCATTGTTCAGCTTGTACATCATTATTCTGCTAATGTGTACAAGTTAGAGATTAATGGAGAAAAATATGCATCTGAAGAAGTCTACAGAAAAGGGAAAAAAATAAATTGCTTGAGACAGGTTTCTTTGGAAGCTAATTTCTCAGGGGTGCTCTTTCCATCTCCAAGGGCAAACTGGTGTGTGAATTCAAATGACATTCTTATCAGCACATCATAGGACAAGCTTCAGCAGAGGATCAGCTATCTCAAGGAGACTGTGCCTGGTTATAAGAAGCTGACCTTCTTACTTCTGTATGATTTGTCCTAATCGAATCCAAGTGGCTACTGGGAACAAAGTCAATTCCACCTGAAGATGGCTCAATTCTCTTTGGAGAATGAGGAGGTGATCTCATCTCAGGCTTGTCTAATAGAGAAAAGAATACCTTCCACCGCACAGCCCCCACATAGAGACGCACTCATATCAACTCGGGGTTGGGCAAGCAGTGCCTTTCAGAGGGGATGGCACAGCATCATTGACCCTGCAGACCATTCTCACGGAATGGGTCAAGTGAAGACTCCTTGCTTCTGAACCCAAACCAGATGAGTTGCACAGGAAGACAACCTCACAAGTCTCTCTTATCACACACACACAATCTATTTTGCAACAACTTGAGGATGGACCGATCCCACGCTTGACAATAACATAAATAACAATATACCCACTTCTTCCTGTAACCCTGCAGCTTACATGTATTCTCAAAATGAATGCCATGACAGTCATGGTAAAAGCCTTTTTAACTCAACGCATTCAACTAAGAAGACCACAGACTTGGGCAATAAGTATGCTTACCTTGATTATCTGCTCCATTCACCTAAACATTCTTGTCACTGTCCAAGACAGAGCCAAAGAAAGGATCATTTGTTCACATCTTTAATGTCTATAAAGCAAGCACACATTATTGATGCTGAGGACAATTTAGAGCTAAAATCAAAGGAACTTTCTTTCACCTGCTACTCAATTTTGGCCCACCAATATTTATTGTATGGTTTTAGGCAAGTGATCTCAACTGGGGTATCTTCAGTGTCTTCCCCTGTGAGGAAAAGTTTACTCTGATGTTTCCCATAATCTATTACCCCATTGGTTGTGGATAATTTCATTTTATTAGCTATGGCACTATAGTCTTCAGACTATTCATGGTTTCAATTGTAACAAAAGTTTCCATAGTGAGGACCAAACCTAAATTAGGTCTTGATAGCTAATGATAATTTTTCAAAAGAACATATTCCTTATATACCCTGTAAGCTGTCAATGTAGTGAAAATAACATAAAATAGAGATACATCAATAAATAAATTGGGCTTTTTGACTGGTCTATTCACCTCCTGTAACATTGTTTTAAGACTTTGTACCTTAGAACTCAAAAGAATTTTAGTGTTTTCTTTCACATACTCGTGAAAAGAAATATACAAGGAAAATGAAAGTACAAACAATCTCTGTTCTGAACTTCCATTTCTTCCCTCTGAATGCAATTGATCCTCAGAACAGTAGTCACATGGAACCAGGATCATGGGACAAGAACTTTGTTCTTCAAGCATAATCTATGAAAAATGAGAAGGGAGGAGAACTCTGTGAAGAATTTTTACTAAGTAAATTTTAGTAAATTTAGTTAGTAAAGGTTTAAAATGTGTAGAGTTAAAGCCTTGGCTAGCCCCTCTGATTAGGAATACAGAGCCCATGCCCATGGGATTGGTATGGTGAAGGTGGTTGCCATCTGCTCTCATCCTTCCAGAGTGTTGACCACAGTTTCTTACTGAGTTCACCACAATGAATGAGAAAAAGAGTTTATGGATAAAGGCAAAAGACTATGGGCAGACATTTAATTACCTTAAAATTTCTACAGCCAGGAAGACATAATGGTTAATGGGGTGATCAAAAGAAGGATGGGGAATTTTTAATAGTAGAGAGTGTCATGAGAGTAGATTGTCAGTCGGCTGTAGGTGATTAAATCATTGTGCATAAAAGTGGCTGGAGCAAAATTTAGGCATTCATAAATCTAAAGTATACTCACGTATAACTCAGTAGCCTTTAATATGATTGGGTGAATAAGTGGATTACAGCCTAACTCAGGCCTCAGTGGAAAAATGGGCACAGCTTTATTCATACAGAAGAGCTGAAACTGGACATAGATTTATAAAACATTGAAGTGTGCATATCCCTAGATTTTAAAACTATAAGCTATATACCTTTGGTAAAATTTGATAGGCACCAAGAGTAAACCAGAAGTGAATATATTTTAGTTAAGCTATAGAACTTTCTTTTTGGCCATCAGAATTAAGTAGGGCTTTTGTGTGTGTGTGTGTGTGTGTTTTCTTTAAAGAACCTTGGAGAACATGACCATGTTTTCTTTTAAGGTAAATGAAAAATAAGTCTAGTTTGAAGAAGCAGGACAAGGAAGAGAGTGGTCTATATTTTTGGAAATTCTGAAATAGAAGCGACTATGGGAATTAATGTTTGCACTCTGGATATGTTATCAGGATAGATGAGTCCCTGGGGAAGAACAGCATGCTTGATACAGTCGAGCATCATTGATAAAGAGGAAATCTTTTAAGGAGAGAGATTGACACAAAGGCAGCAATGATAGGCCCAGGATTGTAACAATTGGGAGGGTGGTGCAGCATCAGACTGTTTGTTTTTCTGTTGTGCGTGAGGCCACTCACCAAGAGTCAGAAGTGACTGAACTGTGAGACTGGCAGGAGATGGGCAGGGAACACCAGTGTGAAAGATCATATGTGGCACACTGAACCACTGGAATCTAATCACATGGACGGTGACAAGCACCCACAACTGACAGAATAAAAATTGATCTGATTCAAATTTCAGGAAGATAATCCTAGAGATAGTGTGAAGGAGAATCAGAGCTTTAGCTATGAGAATAATGAAATGTTCAAGGTGAATAATATGTTCTGAACTAAGAGATTTACCTCATTCTTTTTACTTCCAAATGTAATATAGTAAGTGTATCAGATGTATTATAAGTTAAGTTTTAATACTTGTGGTGGGGTCTAAGTTCAGTATAGAGGAAAAGAGTGTCGCTTTTCTTTCAAACAAAATTTAGTAAGAGTTGAAAGTGAAGGCATCATTGATGAGCCATTGGTGGAAGGGTGTTTTAGCTTTGTGGAAGTCATTAAGTGAAAAACAACCAGACCATATTCTAACACACGTCCCTGCTCCAATACCTGCTATATTTGTTGTTTTTAAGTCATTTTATTGGTGGTTCATACAACTCTTATCACAATCAATACAGACATCCATAGTACGTAGACCACATTTGTACATTTGTTGCCATCATCATTGTTGCAAAATTCTCCTTCTACTTGCCCTTGGTATCAGCTCCTCATATTTCCTCTCTCTCCCCACACCCCTCCTTCACAAACCCTTAATAATTTACAAATTATCATTATTTTGTTGTATCAAACACTGTAGATGTGTCCCTTCACCCATTTCCCTGTTGTCTGTACCTCAGGAAGGTGGTTTTATGTAGATCCTTTTATGTAGAAAGGTCCCCCCTTTCTACTCCACCTTCCCTCCATCATCTTGGTATCACCACTTTCACCACCCATCCTGAAGGGATGTGTCCTGAATTCCTTATGTTTCTGGCTCCAGTTCAAATATCATTTCAACCACTTAAATATTTTGTCTTAAAAGTACTAAATTATAAAGAAGGGGTAAGTAAATTTGATAAACTTTCAATTATTTTCCATTGTTATGGCTTCATTATTTTCAACAACTCAATAAAAACGTGATATTTGCTTTACTCTGACACAAACTTCTGATCAAACACATCGCATTAGCTGAATGCTATGACATGATTAGCCATATATCTTGCCAGTTTTATAGTCTTGAGAGTGGAGATCACCAATCTTCAGAAACAAAAAGGTACAAAGTTATTGATATTTTCTGGATGGATCGCAGGCGTTGGGGTGCTCATAGTGCGCTCCATGTTCTGAAGGGAAGGGTTCACATAAAAATACAGAGCCTAGCCTCGGGATAACGTAGATCTTGAGAGGAAAGTGATACAAGTTTCATAAATTTTATAGTCTTAAACTTTCATGCAATATATTTTGATTGCTTTAAGATATCTGGGTGTGGGCAAGGTGAGTTAAAGAAAAGTATCTGTTTCTATATAAGACCTGTAGATTGTGTAGGCACTGCAAGTTGTCAGCGTTGACATTAATAGTAGAGTCCAAAAAGCTGATCTTTTTCAGTAGAGTCCAGAGGAGCAAAGAAGGGATGGACATTAGGGTGAATGGAAGAATGGCTCTAAGGGTAGATGCACTTAGAACATTTTGCATATGTCATGCTCTCCTGCTGCCATATCCTCATGGAAGAGGAGGTGATTATTTTAGAAATAGACTCATTTACGGTTTCATATGTGTTTTCTATGTCAAAACTGTTCAAATGGGAGAGCAATAGAGTAGGATTGTCCATATTAGTGAGAACGTATCTTTCTTAATGTCGGGGTGTTGTCATATGTAAGACATATGTCATAACTGAGTGCCTTTAAAGAACAGCAACCCATTTTCTCCGTATCCCAAGCAGTGCCTTTGTCATTCCCTCCTAATGATAAACATAGGCATTTCTTGGTTTCTTAGGGTTCCTTTATTGTCTTTGGCTTATAAATGATGCTCACAAGATATCTGTCTTCCCTAGTGCTTGTTTCTGTTTTGTTTTTCATGCCTTAGAAGTTATTAGGTTTAGAATTCAACAGAATCTAGTATGCCTTAATTAGCCTATCAAAAGAAAACTATTTCAGACCGAATTACATTCACAGGTACTAGGAACAAGAACTCTACACAGATTTTAGTTAGGCATAATACTATTCGTTCACGTTCCCATTCTTCTTCATAACTGAGAGATGGTTCACCTGGCAGGCATGTTGCTGAGGTTCATTACTTTTAAAGTACACCCTAATATGACTTGTGTTCTCTTTGTTTTTGAAACTTTTAAAATCCCCAGTGGCATAGTAGGTATAAAATACTGATAGTTATGTTCCTGTGTCAATGGTTGGAAGTGGAAATACAAGCAAGAAAAAAGCAAATCACTATGATTGGATCTCGGTGTATTAAAAGTGGGATATAAAAAAATTGGGATATTGTCTTCCTTGAGAGCAAGATGCTAAGCCTCGCTCCTTGTTCCTGGAAACATGTAATGAAGTAGAAGCCATCTAGAATGATCAACTTCAGGAAACCATTTTCCTTCTTTAGTGCCAGTTCCATCATAAATGAGGAAACTTGGGCAAGTTCCCTTCTGTATTTAAAACTGTGAATCTATCTCTATGTATAAAAGGCATGGTTGATGTATGCAATGGTAAAAATTATTACTATAAAAACATGGATATATATATGTGTATATGAAAAATTAATTTAAATTTTATACATTTATATTATTTATGCATTTGCTGCATTTATACATTATGTATGTTTATATTAATTTCTATTTTTCTTTCTATTTAATATATTGCCATTTGCTTTTTTCCCCTTTTATTTTACATATACAGATGTACAAATTGTCATGGATTAAATTGGTTGGTCATAATTCTTGGTGGTTTTGCCGTTATATAATGATATAACGTGTCAGTTATTTGCTCATAACCTATATGATTGATATGATAAAACATAGGTTCTCAACTTATTTGAGCCTGGTCCCAATTTTCAGAGAAAAAATTACTCAGCATCCCCCTGGCAAATGAAAGTCTTGTTCTATGTAGCATACAATCCAGGACAAAGTGTAGGTGGCTGCTTTTGCAGACCTTCTGGATGGTTCTGGTACCCCTCAGGGGATGGTATTGCCATGTGGGAAAACCATGACATAAATTAATAAGAGAATGATGACTGAGAAGCAGCCCTCTTAATCCTTTCACTGACCTGAATCAATGTAGTGGGGAAGAGAGTTGTGTTAGTCTGGTTAAACTAGAGAAACAAATTGATAGACATGCATATGGATATAAGGGAGAAGTTTATATACAAGAGAAATAGGACATTAAGAAAGCATTCCAACCCAGTCCAGTGCAAAGTCATAAGTCTGATTAGTCCATATGCCCAATACCAGTCTATAATGTGTCCTTCAAACTCATGAAGTCACAGACCAGTGGGTGCAGAATCCTGGCAATGGCATAGGCCTCCCCATGGAGGCCTCTGCATGGCTCCTTGTTTCCACTGCTCAGAGTCCATCAACAGCATCCAGTGGTGGTAGAGGCAACTCAGCACTGGCAGGGCCCTCCATGTGGCTTCACCAGATTCAGAGGTCTGGTTCCATCAGGATAAAGCCATGTGGCTTCTACTCCGGCTCCTTCAGCTCCTCAGCTGCTGCCATCTTGTCTTGTCCCTAATTCATCATCTGAGACTAACTCCCAACAACTGGGGAGATGGCTTGTCACCTTCGTGAGGGAAATACCGCGAGATTTCTCAGAAGTCTCAGGAGAAAGCCATGCCCACACGGAGGTCTTATTGACTACTCAATTGCTATCTCCAGATTAGCATGCTAGACTCCACCCCTACAGCTCAACCATGAAATTAGCATAAGCACATGGTTGCCACAGGAGTGTTCTCAGGCTGTGATCTGTACCATCTTTTTATGTTCCAAGAGAAAAGGGGAATGAGTAGAAAGAAAGGGATTTAGGCAGAAAGAAAAGCCATCAAGATAAAAGCCTGGAGCTGGGTGTGCCCTTTGGATACAGGGTCCATGTACTGTGATCTTCTTAGAATCAAAGGAAGAATGGCACATGAAGATCACTAAGGGACAGTTGACCCATCGATAATGAAAGAGACAATGGCCTTGCCTCAGAGCCCACACAGGGAGAAAGCCTTCCTCTTGAGTTGCCATCGCAGATTTGGGTTTCTAGGCTCCAAAATTCTGAGAGACTGGGTCTGTTTGTTAAAGACACCCACTCGTGGTATTTCTGTACAGCTGCACTACATCATTAAGATGGAATTTGGTATAAAAGGTGGAATGAACCACCTAAAATGTGGAACTCTTTTTGGAATTGGATGACGAGTAGAAGCTGGATGAGTAGTTAGTTGTCTCATAGTAAACACATGCTTCCTCGACTGCACTATTATGAGAATTATGCAATTCTGATGAGAGCTAAAAAGGACAGAGATCTGTACAAAAGAAGTAATGCAAGTGGTTAGAAGTAGCAATACAGCAAGAGCAAAATTAGAACCAGGAGTCTGACATGACAGAACATGGGCCTGACCCACAAGAGAGAGATGGTGTGCCTTTGGATCTTTCAGATGGAAGGAGGCAACTCTGGTCACAGGTCTACTGAGTCAGGCTTCCTAAACCAGAGAGACCACAGAGATAACAGCCTTTATGGACAAGCTTATGGTTGGTGTGGATGAATCGTAGCACTTGGGAGTAGAACTAAAGGAATGTTTAACACTCGCTGCATAAAGCAGAGATTGATCTCTCCTCAGGACCAAGGAACCAAGAAGCAGAAGCTGAGAAGATAGAAGTATAGGAATCAGAGTGATCTCTTTCTTGAAATAGTTCATAGGAGAAAAAAGTGAGCAGAGATGACCACCAAGAAAAAAGAGGCAGGAGAGGAGATGTTTTTAAGACCTGAAATCCAAGAACCTAGATATTTCTAGATCTAAGGGAAAAAGGTTGATATATAGATACAAGGGGCATCTTCAAGAAATACCAGTATTACAGTCAATGAAAGAGACTTCCTCCTAATCCGTGAACTAACAGCACACGGAAAACTGGACCATATGGCTGGCAACGTGAACTTGGATGTCTAGCCTCCTAAACAGTGACAGGATATATTTTTGTTCGCTAAAGCTGTCACTGCGGTATTTTAGTTACAGCAGTGGTTGATAATGAGGACCTTCCTCTGTCTCTACCCTGGTGCTTCCAGAAGTCTCCAGAAGGAGAATTACAGAAAAAGAAACACTGGGACACACAACCAGAGGAGTAATAGTATGCATCAGTAACAAAAACAATGATGATACCTCTAATACAGATAGACCTGGAATGCCTTGTGCTGCGTAAAACTAGTCAATATCGAAGGGACAAACATCATATGTGATTATGATATGGGGGCAACAAAATAAATATTTTCATATGTGAGGGAACTCTAAAAATTTAGTAGAAAAGCGGAATTTAAAAATAATTTCCCTGCGTTGTCCTGGAAGGAGTCTGGGTAGCATGGTGGTTATACATCGGGCTGCTAAGGGCAAGGTTGGTTAGCATTTGTTTGGAACACCTGTGGAGAGAAGGAAATAGAAGGCGCATGCATGCGTGTATGCATGCACATGCACACACACAGAGTAACGATAGCATTATGCTTCATTTGAGACACAGTGCTATTTCTGGAGCAGGAGGCTTGTCACTAAATAGAGATTTATTCTAGGGTTTCCACCTCTACTTGTAACCCCCTAAGGAATGGCTGTGGGTGGGTAACCAGCATTAGCTTTCTTTCCTCCTGTTAGACAAGTCCTCTAGAGGGGGGAGGAAACTCCTGGTATAGACTGCGGTCATCTAAATTCTCACAGTCCATGCTGCAGTTCCCATCTGCGCCTCCATCCAGGCACTGCCTGCCCACCCACCACTTATCTTGCAGAGGAAATCTGTGTGCTACTGGGGAGTGGTTGCATATTGGGCTGCAATGTAAAGTCAGCAGTTCAAAACCATTTATCACCCCTTGGGAGAAAGGTGAGTCTTTCTATTCCCTTAAAGAGTTCCTGTCTTGGAAACTCGTGGGGACAGTTCTACCATGTCCTATCAGGACACAGGTTCGAAGGCACTGAGTTAGTGTAGGTGTTGCAGAATAGGTTTTGAAAGAGCTTTTTCAGAAAGACTGGAAAGGAAGGTCGAGTAGATGTACTTTTGAAAATCGAGCATGGGAACCTTATGGTACGTGATGGTTCTGTAGGTAACCAACCATGAGGATGGTTCAGGGAGGGTAGGATCTTTCCACCCTGGTTGTGGGCATCATTATTTTGGGGTCAATTCAAAAGCAGCACAAAAACAGAGTCATTGTACATGCAAGACCACTACAGCAATAGCGGATAAGGAAATGAGTGATTCTTTCCTTCTAACTTCCTCTGTTCCCTGCAGTTCTGGCTCCCTGTCTGTGGACAGCCCTCTGGTGGTGGGAGTAGGAGGCCCAGCCTTGCTGCTGGAGTTGAACCTCCAATTCAGTGGGCCGCAGTCCCGCGCACAACTACTACGCCACCGGGGCTCAGCCCCCTTCTGATCATGTCTTAAACAAGGAATGTTCTTGAGGGCTTTCAGATGAATGGGAGTTCCACAGAACATCTCTTTAAAAGTCTGGTCAAAGATTCTGGAAATGTGTGCCCTGCAAAGTTGCACCTAAGAGTGTCTTCTCCCATATCATAAACATATCGGGGTAAAGTAACCGTCTTCAGATTAGAGTCACTTCTTCATCTTCTAGTAAGGAATCTAGCTTCTTCAGAAATTGGACTTTTTTAGCCCCCTAATATCCTTCATTCTATGGCACACCCATAAATTTAGAGGGTGGTGACCTTCCAGAGAACAAATGTGAGCCACCTCTATCTTACAGATGGTTTCTGCAGCCTGTAACATTAAATATTTCTTTCTATTCTACAGTTAGGTGGCTCAGATCCTTAATTAAAAAATTCATTTCTATGGCAGCTTTTCTAAAGCAAATATCTGCACATGAAGGCAGAGGAAAGGGAACAGAAGGAGGAAGGAACACTGTCTGCTTTCCTCCAGATACCGAAACGTTACACTAATCTTTTTCGCACCTTGTGGAGTTTCAATTTTTCCTTTAAAATGTGGATGAAACAAAGTTGCCAAAAAACATATGCTTTCGTGTCAAACATTTCTCTTATATCCGAGACAGAAAGCAGCTTGAGAGCACTCACTGCCTGCGCCTATGGGAATGGAGCAGGGGGGCTTGGGATTTTCGTTGGAAGTCTTCTCCTCGGAAGCTGAGCAGCAGACACTGGGCATGTTGCATAACTGGGCTGGCCCTCGGTGGGCTGCCAGGACATTCCCCGGTGGTTGCTCTCCAAGGGAAGAAGAGAGGTATCAAGCTGAGTTGTCAACTAATCAGGTTTGGAAGGAGAACGTATATGACATGAGAGACCTCCAAGGAAAAGCCATCTGCTCTAGGCAAGTGGCGAGACTAAGGGAGTGGGCAATTCTCTGTTGGACACCGGCTGCTGTGTCCTTCTCCAGAGGTTTCTGATGCAGGATTCACTCTCGCTCTGCTATGGATGCCTGCTTGAGGAGCCATCACGGAAGGAGGGGGGCACAAAGAGCAATGGATCCTGGGATTTGTCATCAGCACAGTGAAAACCAAAGAAATGCCAACACTCACTGCCATCGAGCCTATTTCAAATCCGAGTGACACAATAGGACAGGCTTGACCAACCTTGTATGCTTTCCAGACCCTAAACCTTTATTGGAGTGAGAGTTCCGGCTTTCTTCAGAGGAGTGGCCAGTGCTTTTCAACTTTCACACCTGACTGGTTTGTTTGGTCAACCCTCACAATGCTTGTCAAATGCCTTAGGTTAGGGGCACCGTTATGTTTTAGAATTGAATAGTAAAACGAACTCCATTGATTTTTGTGGCAGAGGCTGAGGCTTGCAAGTCTTCTCAAACCACTGTCTTTGAGAATCAAATGCCTTTGAACCTCAGTTGACGCATTGGTCAGTGTATATGCCTGTTATTTGTTTAGCCCATGGAGACTGATGAAAAAACTAAAGCATGTCTCAATAATTTGTTATTATCTAAGGAGTTATATTTTTTTCTCTTAACCTTTTCCCTTAACGTAGACTGTTATAACAGCAGGTTATTTCAGGATAATTTGTTTCCCAGGACTCGTAGCGAGGGGGGTAGGTGCTGGACTGCTAACTTCAGATTTGGCACTTCCAACCCACTCCCTGGTTCTTGGGAGAAAGATGAGGTCTTCTGCTCCTTAAAACAGTTCCAGCTTCGGCTGAGCTTCGGTGGCATAGAGGTTGTGCGCGGGACTGCGGCCCACTGGGTTGGAGGTTCAAATCCAGCAGCAAGGCTGGGTCTCCTACTCCCACCACCAGAGGGCAGTGATGTCGAAAACACAAACAAACAAACAGATCCAGCCTTAGATATCTACAAGGGCAATTCTGCTCTGTCCTGGAGGGTCACTACGAGTCAGAATCAAATCCATAGCAGTGGGGTTAGTTTGGGGAACAACCAGCTGGACTTCTGAAATAAACCATCTCATGCAATTTTTATCCAGTTACTCAGTCAATTAGACAACTTCCCCTCCATTTTACAGATACATGCAAGTATAAGCCGACCCATATATCAGCCAAGGCACCTAATTTTATCACAGAAACTGCATTAAAAATGCGCTGATAAACTTGGCTTATGCATGAGGATATGGTATATAATTTTCGTTGTTTATATTTAATTATATATATATTTCTGTTTATTTCAGTGTATATAAATACTCTCAAGACTTTAAGACCTAAAATAACTTGTCCTTTCATAGTCAATAAATTCTGGGAATCAAAGCTCAGAGATTTGAGTTCTATGATCACGCTCTTTTCCTTTCTCGTCTCTGGCATTAACAAGTTCACTGTTTCACTTAGTCATTACTTCCCCACATTATTCAGGACTTATTTTTGCAAATATTTGCAAACTGAAAGCTCTTTTTTCTGATTCTCAGGATTCCCAGGAATTCACAAACCCAAAATTCAATGAAATGATCTGCTAATCAAGAACCAATGAATCTGCTGCTCTATGTGGCCTGGATGATGGCGTGTCAGTTACGTGCCCAGATGTGTGGGATACTCATAAGCCGTGGAGCACGAGGCGGATCCAGATTCTGTTGCAGCTTGAGTGTTAGGTCATGCATTTCTAGACTGTTTCACTTTAGCCAAGCTCCTTCACTTTACTGAGTAACCAGCGTGTTTATACATAAGGAGCCTTAGTGGTATAGTACTTAGATCAGCAGTTTGAAACCCCCAGCTGCTTCACAGGAGAGAGACAGGACTTTCTACTCCCATAAAGAGTTTCTGTCTCAGAAACTCTCGCAACAGTTCTATGCTGCCCAATACCATTGTTATGAGTTGACATTCAATGGTAGTGAACTGTTGTTTTGTTGGCAGTTGTATCAGTCTGAGTAGACTAGAGAAACAAATCCGGGGAGACTCATGTATATATAAGAAATAGGTTTATATATAAAAAGTGAGACAGTGTCCCAACCCAGCCCAGATCAAGCCCATAAATCTGATATTACCCCATATGTCCAATACCAATCTATAAAGTCCTCTTCTGATTCGTGAAACACATGCAATGATGCTGGGTGTGGGATGACCACAGGTCAGTGGGTAGAAAGAGTTTAAATACAGTGGTGTTGTAAGCATCTCAGCCCTGGCAGGGGTCTCCATGTGGCTTTCCCAGTTTTCTGACTTCTCTGCATGGCTTATCCTGCACCAGGATAGTTCCATGTGACTTCTCCTCAGAGTTGCCTCACAGGAAGTGAGCCAAGAATCTATCCCAGCTCCATGGAGGGGTAATCAGATTTCCCAGCAATCTCAGGAGAAAGCCGTGCTCACACAGAGATCTCATTGGCCATATCCAGATTGACAGCCTAGAATCCACCTCTGTACTCTTCTCAAATTGACACTGGATTCTCTAATGACCACAGTGGTGGTGTCGGTGATGAAGGGTGTTTGTTGAAGAAATCAGATGGTACTGAGCTATCAGAAAGAACAGCGTCTGGCTCTTAAAGCCTTCTCTTACAACAAGCGGCCATTTGAGTTGGGAGTCAATTTATGTAGGGAGTTTGATTTTCTGCCTGCTGTAGCATTGAGCTGCTAACCCAAAATGTGGCACTTCAAACAAACCAGTAGGCCCTTAGGAGAAAGCTAAGGCAGTCTGGTTCCTTAGCTACTGAAAGCTGATGGAGCAGTTCTTTCTAAAACCCCATGGGATCCCGGGTCTGCTCTGTTCTATAGTGTCACTATAGATTGAATGGCTGTGAATATACTCATCTGTAGATTGGTCAAGCTAAGTTCTTATCACCTAGGGCTACTAAGAGAACAGAAATATTTACAATTAAAGCGGTGCTTACTATACAGTGAGTGGTACTAGAAGCATCAATTGCTACTATAATGCATCAGGGAATTCAGTTTCGCCGTGGTAATGCATTTATTTTTGGGTATGTTACCTTTAAAAAGTCTGCTTTTGACTTCTCCTACATAGCCTCTATAATAACTTTCAAAAGAACTAATTTTTAAAATGAGCTTAAACATAAATTTCTTTTGCCTTCTTTTTGTTTTTCTCTATGAATTTTCTGTTTTCAAGGGGGCCATGAGAGTAGTGGGAAAGAAAATAAGTTAGATGTAAACTTTAGTTCCTGCAAAGATAGATTAGAGAAAGTAAAGAGAGAGCAATAAAGAGGTAGCTTCCTGGAGAGGTGGTAGGACCGCACTGAACACACATTCTCTCCGTGAGTTTGCTGCGATGAGACTTAGTGGGGAAGTCTTGTGCCCTCATGATCTGCTGCGTCTGTCTCTCCAGCTTCACTAATCCCCCTGAGCTCCAGATTCCGGTAGTGTACTGCTTCCTGATACATCAAGTTCACATGCGAAGTAGCTACACCCATCCCCAACCCCAGCCCCATCCCTCCTCCTGTAGGCCTCACAGAAAATGGTAACCTCATTCATTGAAATGCAAGCCAGGAACCTGGATGTCACTCTGAATTTCTTCCTCAGCCCTTTCTTTTTGATAAAATTTTCTCTTTGATAAATATTTTCTTTTATGTCTTTATCTCTATTCTCATTGCTTCTACATTTATTCAGAAATTCATAATATCTCATTTGGATTACTGTAACAGACCACAAACTCTTCTGTTTAGCTCACATTTACCTCTGTCTGCATGGCCTTCAAAACAGTCTTTGTTAGCCTGAGTCCAATCATGTCCCCATCTTGTTTACAGACTGGAAGGTTTAAAGTTTAAAGAGCATAATTTTGAGCACTAGATTTTCCAAGACACCTTTAATTCCTTTTTCTTTTTTTTTAAAATTAACTGTAACTTAGGTGTGTGTGGTGGGAGGTGGGGGTGGGGGGCAGAGGGTGACACTTCATATCCTTACCTTTGTACTTCACCATCTAAACTATGCATCAAATCCCTCAGCAGACTGCCCCTCTCCCCTCCTTGACATTGTGTTTCGCAGAGCACTGCAGCCCAGGGATTACTTACATGTTGGGAAGATAACTGCAAGGGCAGTAGGTAAAATTCACCAGAGGCTCTGAGAGAGAGAAGGGTGAGACTCTACTCCTGTAGCGTTGCAGTCTCAAGGAACCCATAGCGCAATTTCTACCCTGCTCTGTAGGGTGTGTGTGTGTGTGTGTGTGTGTGTGTGTGTGTAAGTGTGTGTGTATCAGAATTGACTTGGTGGCAGTGAGCTTTTTTTCTGATTTTGAATCGCACAAAACACACGGTATCTTGATTTTAACACCTTTTGAAATACATGTAAGGGAAGATATTGCCTACTTCCTGAAATCTTAGAAACAAGGAAACTTTCCAGGATAAGAAATAAATGTCTTTATGTATTGGATGTAGATTTTACTAGGCCAGCAGTATATGGAATTATATGTCATGTTGGCCATCAATAGAATATTGCTGAAGGCCCTGTGAACAATACACAGACTGCCTATTTATTGTTCTTAGTTTTACCATTAAATATCTGTAGAGGCTTCAGACACTTTACACTGTAAATCAAGATCTTTGTTTCAAAAGAGGGGTGAATTTGGAGTGTAAGTTATCATATCAGTTCTTGCTCTATAGTTCAATAAATTGTTGGCAAAAATGTTTAGTATTATTAAGTTTGACTTTTACCTTGATGTGGCTTATCTCTATATTCTGTGGTTTTGGACTTTACAATGAGTCTTATAATACTTTTCGAAGCTGTATGGCGGTGCTAGAGCACAGAGCCATCTGGCATTCAAGGAGACAAGATTTTACTGAGTAGTGAATTAGTCCTTGAGGCACAGGAGTCCCCTCATGTTTTAGGAGGCGTATCTAGAGACTGAAGGGGGGTGGGGAATTAGCACAGTGTCAAAGGGCTCTAAAGTTCACCAGAGAAAGTAAAATAGAAAATAACAAAGAAAAGAGGGATGGTGTTATAGTTGTTGGCTTTGCTTGGGGATGGTGACAATAACCTAAAATACGAGAAATGTTGAGGACGGCCTTATAGAAAAATCATGGATTTATAGTGGAGCTGAGGGCAGGATAATAGGTAACCAGGCATTGAGCAAAACAGGTATTCTATCAAGTGTGGGTTGGGCAGGCATAGAGGGCAAAGGGGATATGGGGGTCATGGTATGGAGAGAGGCCTCCTGGGTGGGAAAACTGATGTGGAGAGACAGGTCCAGAAGAAGGGCCTGGGAGAGAGCTGAGACCTGGGCAAAATCAGTGAACAGCATGAACACTCCTGAATCTGAACAGGCGTCCAGAAAGACATGGAAAACTTGAGAGCTCTAGAGAGAAAAAAGGGCTCCTTTGCTTGGTGTTCACAATAGAAGAACCTGATCGCCATGCCATCCCACTGATTCCAACTCATAGTTGGTTCTCCGCCCGCCCCCTGCCCCTGCCCTGAGCAATGGCCCTAGGTTGAAGCCACAAATCTGAAACAAAGGCTAATCTAAAAGATAGGAAACAGTCTTGCACTTCTGGCCTTATTAGTGATAAATCTCTCATGAATTTCCTCTCTGCTTCTCTCTTTGGATCTCTGTCTGTAGAAAGATAGGAGTCCAATGTTTCTGACAAGACGACTATTTATTCTAAAGGGACACACTCTTCAATGGGTGTTTAAAAACACACCTTGCCCCTTCTCTTCCTGGGTGAATTCACCTTCCCCAACCATGGAGTCATTTTCCTTCATGTGATATTATAAAAGCCGCTTCACTGAGGATGCAGCCCCCTCTTCTGAGGAGAAGTTCCATGCTCAGGGAGAAACGCTTCTTTTTAAACATGAGATGATGTGCTGGCATAGATTTTATTTCATGGTACTACAAATATCTGGATTCTGACTATAAAAAAATGGAAGTGAAACACTCCTCTTATCTGCCTATCATTATAATGAATTACTCACCCGATAAAATTTAGATGTGTCTAAATTAGATTCATTTAAATTCTCCTGTCTGTCATCCCTTTAGAAAACATGAAGGTTTTCTTTCTTGTTGATGAAGGAGCTGAGGTTCAGTTCATAGCCGGTTTACTCTCCATCTCTTTTTCTCTGTTCCTGCTCCCCGCCCCAACCTCCTACACATGCTGACACTCTCTCGAATGTTCTCACAGTGGAGATGGCCCCAACCCCGGCTGACGGGGAGCTCAGAGGAATCCGCAACTCCAGCTTCAGATTAATGAGCTGTTTGACTGGGATATGACGTTGGTTTAACAGCAGTTTTCCTCAAGTGTGGTGCGATCAGGAATTTGCAGAAGTTTATTCTTAGCTCTTTCATTTGGCTTCTGCAACATGTTAACAGCTTGTGCATTTTGTAATGCCTTTTTTCATTGCCATGGTAACCATTAAAACTTAAGGTGTATGTGACTTGAGATCTGGCCAAGCTATCGGTTGCCCGCGTGCTAGCAAGCAGTGCAAATGAGAGGCGCATCTTGTTGGCTGCTTTTTGCAGGTGTGCCTCACCTTCATTAACCTGGCGCCGGCTTTCTGCATAGTGAACTATTAGGAGTTGCCTAGCTACTTCAGAAAATGACGATATTATCCCTTTCCATAGCAAATTCCTCACTGAGATTTAAAATATGAATTTCCCCGACTGCACAGTGTTTTCAAGGCCACTCTTTATAGAATATTTGTGTATCCTGGGCTATTATGTCCTAGAGAAAAGTAAAGAACTGGATTTAAGAGCTAAGTAGGTATGGACAAATCCTACCTAGTATGTTGTGTGATCTGTTTTGTCAAGAACAGCCTGGTAATTAATTAGCTCTGACGTTAGCACACTTAGCTCAAGTTGCCAATGCTGAACAAATCCAGGTACATCTGTCAGGCACAGCAAAATAATAAACAGATCAAAACAGAAGACAAGCAAGTTAGCAAGCCCCACGAAAACCAATGAGAAAGACAATGGACATTAACTATGCCAACTCTGAAAAGGTTAATGTCCACTTGATATAATTGTTTCAAATTAGATTCTTTGGAGGGTTCAATTCTAGCCATCTTTCTTCCATCCCTTCAGCACCATGTTAGATTTTGTGAGGGCTAAAAAAAATCTTGTGAAGTAATGTTCAGCTTCTCAATCTATTCAGCAATCCATCTGGCCATGAGATGTGCATGAAATAAACAAGTGTCCATCAGAGTCGTGTGTTCGAATAGGTACCTGTAGCAATATGCCCGTTTGTTCAGAAAGTATGGAAATCACGGGGAACTTGAGAGTCAGGACAATATTCTTCTAGTAGGCAGAACCTGAGTTCTAAATTAAATGATTAGATGAGATTTGCTTAACTAGACAATGTTTCCAAAAGAATGGCAATTCAGACTAAATGCATGGTGTGTATGTGTGTGTGTGTGTGTGTGTATGTGTGGTCTACATAGACAGAGTAATTCTCCTAGGTGTCTCTGCATCATTTCCAACTGTAGGCAGCTGTATACATTCCCAAATAAGCCCGGCCTGCTCCTGCACTTTCTGCACACTCTGCTGTGTCTGTGGCCATCGTGGCAAACACGGGGGTCAATCTGCCCTGCGAGCGTCTTTCTCTCGTTCACAAGTCCTGCAATTTACCAAGTATCAAGTCTTCTCCAGGGACTGATCACTTCTGATAACACCGACAAAGGAGGTGAGACAAGGGTTGCCATCCATGCTTCTAAGAAACATTCTGGATGTATATCTTACTAGGAAAACTATAATGTCTTTCTTTTGAGCAGTCCCTGGTACTATCAACAGTCTTCAGGAAAGCAGCTGTATTGCAGATATATCAATCCTTCTCCAAAATGGTTCATCCTGAGGTGAAATGGTAAGGATGACACGGTGTTAAAAAAATAGCCATTCCTTGTGAAATAGGAGAAAGTCCCTTCATAACTCAAATGAAGGTGACACCTCTTTTTCTATTATAAGGATGGTTAATTCCTGCTGAATACTTACTAGATAAGTCTGATGCCCTTATATCCTAGGACTAACAACCATACATGTGAAGTAGAGAATAAAAAGTACTTTTAGAAACACTAACTTCATGGAATTTTCCCATATTACAATGCTACCCAAGTCAGGGACCTATGTTAAACTTTTGAGAGATCTTGTTTCTTCTCTATCACAAAATAGCAGACTAAACACCAGGGCTGCACCTGTTAATAAAAATACATCTTGAAGTGGGCAATCTTCCATTGCTGACTTTCACAAATACTGCCTGGAATATCACTAGCTTCTATTCTCAACTGTAGATGGATCCTTATTTTGCTTAATCAAAAATCTGATATGTTGTTGGTGCCCAAAGAGTGAGCAGTATGCAAAAGCTAGCCTGGTTCTGTGATTGACTGTGCTTCCCTAGATTATATTCTGTGTGCTAGGACTGGGGGAAATTTAGGATTTTATTTGCAAATTGCAAGCATCTTTTTTGGGGGGACATCACTGCCCTCTGGTGGTAGGAGTAGGAGGTCCAGCCTTTGCCCCTGTGGAGCCGCTGCTGGAATTGAACCTCCATTTCAGTGGACCGCAGTCCTGTGCACAACCTCAACACCACCGTGGCTCAGCCGCAGCCATCTTTAAATAATCAGAAACGCTTCTATTTGGGGGGACTTTTTTCTTACCAATTGTTTCTAGCCACAAACCTTAAAGCAACCCCACCCCCTAACATTGGTAGATATCTTTTAAATAACGGGAAGTTAAGGGAGGTTAATTATTAAGAATTTGAGGTAATGGACAAACCCATTGGATGATTAACTGAGCAATGAAGCATTTACATTTACTTCTGTTTTTGTTGTTGTTGTTGTTCCTTCTGTTTTAATCAGACTCCTAGGAGACTCTCAAAACTCAAAGTAATTGAGTTGATTATGGTTCATAGCGACCTTATAGGATGCTAGCAACAAGCATTCCATTTCCTGTTAGGAATATCAAAAGCACAGATGATCAGTCCCCCTCCCCACCACCATCACCACCACCACCACACACAGACCTTTCATCTTGGAGGGTCTCTTCTGGAATTGAACCCAGAGGGTGCCATTTATCCTTTTATTTTAGTGTATTTATTTTTGTGAAAATACTGCCACCATTTTAAGGTTAGGAAGTCACTTTCAAAAAGGAATTAGTTTTCATGTGAAAGAAGATCACTTCAACAAAAATGCATGAAGATCTTAGGGCATTGAGTATCTATAAAAGTGACTATGAATTTCCTAAACTGGCCAAAGGAGCTGTTGCTCTAATGACAAATAATGGTATAGGAGCCTGGAATTTTAAATCTTTATCTTGGTTTTAAATGGAAGGAGCAATTTAGCCAAACTAGCTAATCTTTGTAGACTCATTTTCTTTCTCTGCAGCATAAAAAGATTGAACCACATGACCGCTAACTTCTTTCCAAGATCCCGTGTAACTGGTTACACTAGAACATTTGCCAAGGGTCTGTCCTTTTATAAAAGATGTTACTAATAGATTTGACAGATTAGATTAATGACTAATCACAACTAATAGTTTTTAAAAATTAGAAAAATTAACTAGACCTTGTCTATTAATATTGATCTTGCTTATTTTTCGCAAGAGTTTTGTAGTCATCAGAATTCTAAGATGGACTATAACTCCAAATGCTTGAACACTCAGCTACTAATGAAAATATTGGTTTAAATCTACTTTGAAGGAAAGGCCCAGTGACCTACTTCAGAAAGATCATGACCATTGAAAACCCTAAGTAGTACATTTCTACCCTGGCCCCCACAGGATTACCATGTGGTAGAATTTACTCAACTGCAGTCAACTTTTGACTTAGTGTACATCTCATGTAATTTTCTATTCTTGATGGTGGGAAGGACTTGTGAATCTGAAAACATAGTCTCTCTCTTGATATTTTATGCTCTGTGGGGGTTGGGGAGATGACGGACAATTCACTCTTGACTACTTTACACTGCCCAAGATTTGTACTGGCAGATCAAAGAGGGGATAGTCAGAGACACTTTCTAGCTACCCTGGATATCCACCATCTGAGCTGCTTATGGGATTCATGTGTCAATGGATGGTAGATGGATTCTACAAAATGAGAGCAGTCTCTGGCTAACAGCTAACAAGGAAATGGCTGCCTTCATCAGTAAGCCACAAGAAAAAAAAGTTGTGACAACAGTGTTTATGTAAACACTCTTAACCATGGATGAACTTCTCAGACCTGGCTGACACTGTCTTCTGCTAAGATCCATAGTCAAGAATACAAGTAACCCAAATATGAAAATTCTACTCACACCAGTGGGGAGTGGTGTGTTATTTAAGCTGCTCATCATGTGTTAATTTGCAAAATTAATCCAAGTTCCTTTCCTATGGCTCAGTTCAGAAAACTGAACTTGCCTATCTGAATGTGACCCTAAAATGAAGGTGAACACATACCAAAAAATCCACCTTTGCATCTGACAAGTCATGAAGAGACAGTAATCTGTGGGCTGTTGGGGGCTCTGGGAAGATGGCTTTCCTCTGGACCATTCTAGCCTGGTGGGCATTCTGGTTGGTACTCATCCCCATGCCTCTCTCGTCTCCTGTGTATGCATGTATGTCTAGCAGGAGGAGTCCATGTGGTGTGTGTGTGTGTGTGTGTGTGTGTGTTTATTTGATAATAAATAACACCAGATGCTTTAGGGGTAGGTGTTAAATCTCTGATAATGGATATAAGTGTGCACTGCCTGCCATTGGGGAAATTTCCTCCTGACCTCAGCTGGTGATCGGCTTATGCCCTGAAGCATGAGAATTGATAGGTCCTATAATTTTATCCCAGCTAATGTAACAGCAGCTGCTGTCCTTGGTGCTGGCTAGCTGATTAAAATCCCAAATTAGGGATTGCCTTTTGTAACCTGAATTCTGACTTGGCGGTAAAACCCGCCAGTAATGGCTCTCAGTTTTACCACTCTCATCAGTGAGTGTTTCTACAATAACACATCGACCATCTCAGATCATGAAATATTCTTCTGGCAATTTACTAGAATTTTGGAATTTGGGATGCCCCCTCAAAATGAGATGGCATGCTTTCTAATGCAAGAAAGAAGAGCGAGAGGCCAATTCAACTCAAAAACTGCAATTGTTTGCCTACCTCCAGGGGCACATCTCACAGATTGCCATGAAAATAAATTGGAAAGTTTACACTTCCAAATCATTACCTACCCTGTATTACTTTGCCTGCAAAAAACACACACCACCATCACCACCACGACCACCATCACCACCAAGACTCCAAGAAAACAGATCACTGAACTTTCATTCCTTCATGAGGTAAAATACATTGCAATCTGATTAGATCATAACAATTCAGAAAGTGTGCTTGCTTTCTGCTTCCTTGAAAATGATTGATTATGTATTAGTATTTTTAAAAAATATCTTCTTCCCCCATTTAGGGAAAAGGGGGCTCTTTGGCTCTCTGTGCTGTCTCAAAAGCAGAGTGAAAGCCTTCAGCTGCGGACCTGCTGCAATTTCCACCCTAACAGTCAACCCAGCAATTAGAACCGTTTGTTACAGTGACAGCAGAAAGAACCATTTTCCAGCAAAGAGGCAGAGGAGTGAGAGCGAGGGGAAGTGCAAAAACCTGTTCATTTGAAGGGGACTGACGCCACACAGCAGCTAATCCCGGAATAGCAGGCAGTTTGGAGAACTGGGGCTGCTTGGGCTGACATATATACATTTCTTGAACTTTGGGGAAAGGTCTGATCATGTGTTTTCCAACAGGAAACTAAACTGCATCATTAATGCAAACAAAGGGGTATTATTTATTTGTAATTTCCCTCTCATTTTGATATTAAAAATACAAAAGGTGGCTCTCCCACTACTTGCTCTGGGTTTGTCTTACTATTTCTGTGCAGATAACAGAAGATTTGCAAACAGAGTCATATTTCTTTCATCAAGGTATTTGAAATATGGTTTCAACAGCTTGATTAGTTGCTACAGGGTTTGGCAGGGTTGGACGCTGCTCCTGGTCTGAGCAGTGACAAACTGCCCACGTTCTCTTCAGATTTTATTTTCCCCTTTCTCTAATGAAGCAATAATACCACTGGAGTCTCTCAGAGAACCTTCTGAGAATAAACGGAATAAGGTGGAATGTTTGATCATCTCAGAACCAGGTACCATTTCCTGCGTGGTGAAAGAGCTATTCTTATATAGAAGATTCAATAAATAACCAAAGACAGCTTATTCTTTACCATTGCAATCGCACATCTTACTAGATATGTGTGTGTTGTAAATATTTGAATACATCAGTTTATTTGATGTATGACGTCAGGTTAAAAAGCCAAACAGCTATGAATACCCATCTTTTATAAGAGGAGGTATACATTATAATGGGTAGATTGCATAGAAAATCTTCAGGAATGTTTCAGCTCCAGTGTTCTGCTCTGCCGCTCAGAAGCAGGGGGCATGGTTAGATGGTATCTTTGCTTTGTTGTAGGGAGCCCCCACTTTATTTGTGCCCCCCACTGCACATCTACTGCTCTCACACCCTAACAGCCTTGGCCAGAGTCAGAGGTGAGGTCATGCTTGACTGAAGAAATCTAAGATCAATTTGTTGTCTCATACTTCAACATTAAATGCAGCTCAAAATATAATGGTTAGTCCATACACTCTCTGCTTTAAGGAGGCATCAAAACCTTAAGCCTGGGGAGTGTGGTTATCGGAGATAAACCACAACATTGTATCCTAAACCCCGGCAAACCAGAATTCTCAGTCTGGGGCAGAGAGAAACAGGTCAGTGGAAGAGCCTCTACTCAAGGGAAACATCGAGCTTATAGGACTCACAACCCAGAGTAGCTTGAAAAACACTCAGTCAAATTTGGAAACTTGAAAGCAAAACATCCCACTTAAATGATTATTTCCCCGACTCAAAGGACTCCTCCTTCCTCCTCCCAAACCCAACCCACTGCGATGTAGTCAATGTAGTCACCTGTAGAGTGAGTCTGTAAAGATGTCCCAAGGCTGCATGTTTTTATCAGAGCAGTGAGTCCACTCCTCTGAGGTGAGACTGGTGTGTTTGAATCGCCTACCTTGAAGTGATCGGTTCAAAGCTCACTGGAAAACGCTATGGAAACCAAACGTAAGTGATACCCACTGCTACTGAGTGGATCTTGATTTGCGGCATGCCTGGACAGAATGTCTCACTTTGGACTGGCCCAGGATCTATGACATAGTAAACAAAAAGAGTCCTTCTTTCTTCCCAAACCAAACCCAACTCACTGCTGCTGAGTGAATTCTGACTCATAGCCCTCCTCTGCACATGCTTCTTTACTCCTCCTTGGAGGGAAATGATCTGACCTAATTCACGATCAGTGAACTTGAGCCAAAAGAGCATTTGCCCTTCCCAGGGGCTCTCAAGAGCAGGAGAGGCGAGGGGGCGGTCTCTGTGGAGTGTGTGAGGAAATGGGAGTCTCCTAAGGGATTTTATGAGACCCTTGGAATCCAGCCCTGCCCTCACATCCAACTGGAAAAAGAGTAATCACCAAATTTCAGTTTTTGCTGTTTCACAAATTGGGGATTATTATAGAAGCAGGGGTTCATGGTGCCCCTTCTAGAGCCACTGTGAATGGACGGTTCTTCGGAGGCAGGAAAAAAAGGATCCAGTTAATTAAATATCAAGTGAGCTAGACTTTACCTGACAGAGTTAGACCTACTGGAGGTATTTTCTCCATCCTGCCAGGTTGAGAGACAGATACAACACATGTCTTATCTTGTGATAACCTTAAGGCACAGTGTTTTGACTTAATTGCTAGTGAAAGTGCTTTCCTCCTTGAGTGTCTGCATTGGACCACGTAAAGGACAGGATTCTATTTTCAGAGAGACAAGGGTTTCTATCCTCACTCCAGTCCCTTTGTGAACTTAGATAATATACTCACCCTCCTGGAACCCTGCTTTTCTCCTTTGCACAAGGGGTGCCATCCCCCGAAGATCATCAGTGTGGAGCAGGCTTACAGAAGATGAGGACCAGAAGAGTCAACACTGTGGGGCTATGCTTCTATGTCAGACTCTACAAAGGGTTTGTACAGATCAATGCATTTCATCTGCACAAATACGAAACAGCAACTCCAATTTTTGGTTGTGCGGCAGTGTTCTACAGGCCAGCCAGCCATCAAAAATTTTCGCCTTTGCTTATGTTGAAAGAAAACTTAGCTTCTCTAGAACTCTGTTACTGGTACTGCTCACCTTTTTTTGAAATTTCTCTCTGCAAGCATGGTGTGTCAACTCTTGGGACTCAGAAAGAAATCGGGGCTGAAAGACTCAGGTAGGAGATACTGCTCAGGTACCTCATGCACCCGCATTGCTTCCATGACCTGGAATCTGCATTGACATTAACATTCTTTCTTCATTTTGACAACACCAGCATATTTGAAGATGACTCCCATGTTCTCCAAGACAGCTCTTTTCCCAGCAAACACCTACAATTATTTCAGCCATTTCCCTGACGACTTCATTTCTAGAGTGTTCAGAACCTTGGTTATACTTAGTTTCAGCTATCCTTTCTCTCTGTCCCCACTAAAGAAAGCATTGCTATTATTAAGAAGAAAAGGTGTGATCCAGTGTTTGGGGAGAATTTTAATCAAGTATGTTTTTAAAAAACAGTTTTTAGTTAATTTAATTCTTTAAATTTTATCTCTCTCATTAAAACTCCCTCAGCAGGTTTAGGAATTTCAGGTACTTTTCTAGCAAAACTAAATTTTTGCTAACTTCATCAAGAGGTTTATCTAAACAGGTAGAATTGGGAAGTGTGAGCTAGACCTTGCACACAACTCTTTGGCCACACATTACCTGCTCCCGTGGCCCATGATATTGTTAACAGCTTTACTAATGCACAACATGTCAAGTATTAACCTCTACATCAACCACAATGATGCAATAACATTATTTGTCTTGAGCTTAAGATACCTAAATTAAAGTTGAGATTAAGCTTGCTGGTATGAGTAAGCATAGCAACTAAAGCATCACTGGATGCCCTTTTACATTTCAACTTCATTTGCACAATTGTGAGTAGGACTGTGACTATCAGAGCATGCTTTGTGAAGGAGAGGAGTTATTCCTGGGTGACTCTTGCAGAAGCTAGGACTCAGAGAAGTAAGAGCATTGCCCAGGAAGGTGGGCTGGTTCTTGCCTTGAGGATACTTGGTGGAAGATTATGTGCACTTCTGACAGTTAGGGATGATGCCAACCAGATAATCCTGGCTAGGGGTAAATTCTTGTCTGTCTATCAAGGCAACCTGATGACACCTTTGTGACATGATTAGCCTTTTTGATCAGAGCAAGATGAACAGAGATCTTCTGTCTCTGCCCTGTGCCTTCCTGCCTGCCTGAACATAGCCTGCCCTGAAGGGAGGCCTCATGGGGGCCACCTGACTCTGAGAGCTGAAGAGACCCTGCCATGTTGCTACCAACCTTGGAGTTCCACGAAGCGGCACCCAGCCGCTGATGAGCATCCTGCTTCCCACCGCGCTGTTCTGTATCACCAGCCTGCAGCAATGTGAGTCAGGGGCCGGATTTCTGGCCTAGCTCTGGACTAGAATGAGTGAGTTGGACTGGAATGCCTTCTTGATATCAAGCACTTTCCTACTCGTTTGTATTAGGTCACTGGATTTGTTTCTGTAGAACCTCAACCCAGCCCTCAGTCCAGTAAATGAGGTGAGCATCCTTGTGTGAGAAGAAAATGGACTGTCCTTCCTCGTGGACTCTGTGGGCTTTCTGATCTCTCCACAAAGAAAGACTATCCCCCCACCCTCTATCTTTCAATACAGTTCACTGTTTTCTTCCAGCTTCTTTTGGTCTGACCTGTTAGAACATCATTTCCTGCTGGATCACTGTTTTATTTCGCTTTCTTTTTGTTTTTCTATAACATACCACAGTGCTCATCACAATAAGTGTTTTTTAAATGGAAATAAATTGCAGACGCTCTTGTTACTAGTAATAAGGGAGGAGAGGTCCTTGGAGAGGAGGCAGCACCTGTTACCTTGCTACTGGGGCATTTTTTTCTCATGCTACACTGTTGGAGACCGTCTTTTCACTCGGATTTGTGTCATTAATTCATTCATTTTTTAAGTGCTTCCATCTATGGCATGATAGACAAAGTTCTTAGCTAAGTGAAGGGAACAAATGAGACTGTACATCAAATCCCTTGCCTTCAATGAAAGTACTGTCAGGATTGGGGGTGTGGCCTAGACACATGTAGTAATCCACAGGCACTTTCATAAGAACCAAGACTTGGCGAAAACAGAAATATTGCAGAAATTCAGAAAAGGTGGAAAGAATACATTGGGAAAGCTTTGTACCATTCTCCAGTCAACATTCCTATATTTGGACCCTTTGATATTCTACCTTTAATCCTACTTTTAGAGTTCAAGAGGTCTCCAACGTTTCCATGTCCTCAGAAACCCCTCACCAAAATGAGGCAATGCTTTTCTGTTTGTGCCCTGCTATAATCCAGAAGTGATTTTACAGGGTTGCTCATCAGTCAGACCTGTGTTCTAATTGAAATTTCAGAGAACTAACTGTGCAGGTGGCCATTGTTGATATGAGATCCCTGGTTCCATCTGACTCTTCACGTGGTTTCATCCTCCTTTGGATTTCTTTCTGCCAATTTTACTGTGTGCATGGCCTTGCTCTCAGGCCAAGTGCATTAGAAAGTAGATTATGTCCACACCTTTAGTCAGTCCAAGGAGTGGCCAACCCTCATTGGTAACAAACCCTATCTTGACTGCTTTGTCTATGAGTCCCAGAACCACTGCTATGAACAGTTCTGTCTGTCGTCAGGTACAGATCCCCAACACCGTCCAATTTTTGTTCCTGGAGCCCCTATTACAACTATGATGCTTTGATCAGTCACCAATCTTGCTCTTTTGACAGTTTCCTCTTCCCTCCAAAGTCCTATGTAAACCATGGTCTCACTATAAATCCTGGAACACTATTACAAAGTCATCCAGATAATGTGTCTTTGTCTTGTCTTTGTCCCCTTTGAAAATTTATAAACTCATCCTGTAAATTATATCTGAGATTCAGAGTCTCTTTTGTTACCACTAAATGGTTCAAATAAATTCATGTGCATTTTTTGTTGTTGTAAAATACCATAAGAAAAATAGTGCACACACACACAAACACAGCATACTAGAGATGCTGGAAAACCCAAGTCACACAAACATTTTTTTTTAATTTTTTTCGGGGGGGCATCACTGTTCTCTGGTGGTGGGAGTAGGAGACCCAGCCCCAATGCTGGAATTGAACCTCCATCCCAGTGGGCCGCCATCCCGTGCACAACCACTATGCCACCGGGGCTCAGTCCAAACATTTTTATTTCATTAAATGGATTGAAATTGAAAGGTTTGGAGAAAGAGAAGAGAATACAGCAAATAAATAAAAATAACATACTTTTTTTTAGAAGGAATAGAAAAGATGGCTTGAGTCAACTTCTGGAAGACATTGAAGAAACCAACAAAAAGATTTAGAGACTTCTCTAAGAACTTACTGTGATTCCCTCTCTTTCAGAGTCTCCAGGGGAGGAGGAGCCTGTTCTCTTTCATGTCAACAGAATCGATGTTTTCTTCCACTAGTTTTCCTTCTGATGGGATTACTGCCTCCTTAAAAACAAGGATTTCCATAGTTCCCGAAATAAATGTAGTGCTATGTGCCTATCAAAGCATGGGAACACATACTCTCTGTTCATTTAACCCTCCAAATGTAGTCAGCTTGTCCTACTCTCCCACAGTGCATCTGAGGTGACCTCTAGTGCCGGACCCAAGGGTACTATAAACTGAAGCATTAAAGTTCAAGCAAGGCTATAAAAACATTGATACAGGAGTAGAAGCACAATATCGTACATACATACCACAAGTCAAACGAAGAGCAACATATGCTGGAGAGTAGCATTTGCTTATCGAAAACAAGAGGACTCAAGAAAGACCAGTTTGCAGTAAAAGGATTTAATATGATGAAACAAGGTGCAAGAATACACACACACGCACATAATGTGGTTGGAAAGCCATATGGAACAAGCCAAGATCACTCTTATCTCTACTTTTAGGGTTAGCATAATTTTACTCTAATAAATCTTCTATCTACAGCATTCCATGTCTGCTCACATTTGTCAATGAACAGAAGTTTCCCTTCTATATACTGAATTGAGAATGTTCTTTTTTTATTCATTATATATATTATGCCTGTCTATGTTTTCCCTGATGCCCATGTTAACACACACATTTTCTTTGAAAATAGAGATTTAGAAAATATTTATTGACAGCTTTTGTGTCTTCTAAGCATTTCCACAAACATGCTTATGAAAGCCTCAGAGCAATTCAGTGACCTGGGTGTTATTATCAGTATTGTCACTCTTTCATGGACAAGGCAGCAGCAGCATAGAGGGGGGTTAACTTCATCAACACCTCACCTGATAGTGAGTGAAAGATTCTGTATTCAGCCTTCTGATTCCACATTCAATTTTCTTCCAACACTTCAGTCAGTCTTTGATATCATTATTGTGTCTAGTTTTCAAGGTCCTACGTCAAGATTTATTTTTCCTCCACAATGTTTTGTTGGTTTTTGTTTTTGCTTCAGATTATACCAATCTATACAATTCTCTTAGGAAGTTAGTAATGATCACAGGAATTATAATTGGAATCATTTATTCTGATAGTATATTTCAGTATGATAATGTGTGATCACTTACAGAAATTCTATTATTTCACTCAAAAATGCTTGCTGAGTATATACCATGTATAAAGCACTTATCAGAGTGTCTCCCATTATTTCTTAATTAATCCATATAGGTTTTATTTTTCAAAATAAGTTTCTCAGTTGAAAAATAGCCTCTGCCTTTCTCATCTTATTCCCATTTTGCCTTCTACATCTTTAAAGCCTCAAAGCCTAGGCAAAGCATGAATACTATTACATGATTCGTAACAAACAGCATACAGGACATCATCAGCTTTATTGGTGCCTCCTGCTGTGCTGGTAGGTACTAAATCATAGGTTTAAGGTAGTTCTACTTTTGAAATGCATAGGAAGGTATCCAGCTTCGTCAACCCCCATGTTCAGACAGATCTACATTTGTGGCCAACTTTATGGGACCTTGAAGACACCTGTTTAGATGTATGGTTCCCATATCTAGTTTTTTTTTCTGCTAATGTTTCATTTTGAGCCAAAACATGCACAGCATTCCACCAACCATATTGAATTGCATTATGAAATTGAGAATTGCATTAACAAGATAATCTAATAGATGTTTCTCAGGCAGGAAAAATATGCACACTCATTTTCTAAAGGGCAAGGAGAAAATGACAGCCAATCAGATAGCAATTCAGGCCGAGAGAAGAGTCAGCCCTAGTCAACACCTGGGCCTTTTTTGGAGTCAGACTGGCAGTGCATCCACAACATGTGTTCTAATCGGGAAGGTTTGGTTGCCATTCACCACAACCCAAGAAGGAAGCCCCTCGTGGAAAGGTAAGTATAAAATCTCCCTAGCGGGTGTTTTTTTTTTCTTTAAAAGAGTGACTTTTTAATATTTTAGTTACATGAAATGCATCACATTTCAGAAAGTTTCTCTCTGTTCATGTAAAAAGTTGTAGATAACAAATGACATACTCTGAAGTGCTTCTGAAGTCTGCTCACTAAGTGCTCTTCAGACAAAGCCCGGGGAAAACAAACCCCTCTCCCACAATCTTGTTCTGAATCTCAAAGTGGCGGGAGTGCCTCTCAAGAAACTCCAGGAAGGTCATGCACTAGGACCAGAAGGTGGAACAGTCACAACAAGCCTTTCTGCCTGTGTAACATTGCAGCCCTAGAAGTTAGGGGACAAGGGACTGGGGTGTGGGTGGGCCATGGGAGAAATGTGTCTGTCCATTGGAAACACCTTCCTCCTCATATAATCCATCATGCACCCGACTGACATTCATTGATAGCAGCCAAACAGTCCTGGTAGCATAAAGGTACATGAGGCTGGGTTCTGCAAGGTTTGCAGTTCAAAACCACCGGCTGATCTAAGAAAGACTGGGTTTTCTACTTCTCTAAAAACTTGATCTCAGAAATGCATAGGGACAGTTCTGCCTTGCTTTATAGAGTCAGCAGCAACTAGATGGCAGTGAATTGTCTTCTTGTTAAAACCTAGTGGGCGATCTGATTTTGGGAAAACACAAGGCTACCTCAATGGAAGGCCGTCTCATCTGTGTTCCAACAGTAGCCATGACATGTAAACTAAAGTGAGTCTCCACACCCTGAGAAAAACAGGATTATGTGTGGGTCAGTTATTAGTACAAATGATGATGGAATTGATGACTCACCAAATGATTGACAGGAGCACATGTGAATAAAGAGCAAATAAATTGATTTCAAAAAGTCATAGGCTTCAAAATCTCATGGAAAAAAGTTTCACACCTAGTGGGTTCCTGTGAGGCAAACGTGATTGGAATAGAAACTAGTAATGGCAGAATATTCTCAAACTTCATTATCGGCTACAGCTCACTCCAGCACCAGACTAGAACTCCCTACCTCCTCACAGAGATGATGGATCAAAACACCTTAGCAAGAAAATTAGCATTGTAGACCAAAGGGCTGCAAATAGTGCAAGAAAAAGATCAAAGAATTGCCCCATGAAGTCTTTGAAAGGCCCCGTATAGGGCACACTGATAGAGAGCATCTTATGACAGGAAGTGTTGCTAAAAAGACAACGAGTCAAAAGCAAAGGAATAAAGAATTAAAATTGGGATATAAAACTGATGGATTAAATGGCCAGAAGACTTGATTCTGTAGATGAAAAACCTTCCGTGTGCTCCCAACATCACAAAGTCACAATCCCTAACCATGTGCAATTAAAGTGTTGGAATGTAAAATTTAAAGAATCTTTACAAGCAAAGAGAGAGAGAGAGAGAGGAGAGAGAGAGAGAGAGAGAGAGAGAGAGAGGAGAGAGAGAGAGAGGGGAGAGAGAGAGAGAGAGAGAGAGAGAGAGAGAGAGAGAGAGAGAGAGAGAGAAGAATCTTCACAAGCATCTTTATAGAACAAAACACCATTTATGCCAAATTATAGGAAAATCTGGAAGACTCTACTTATAAAGCAGTTGTATTTTCTCAATGAGGAAACTCAAAGCTTGGTCAATTTAATAGCACACTGCAGAGTCTACTAATGATAACTTAGTTTTATGAAGCAATTTTGTTCAAACTCTAGATAGGTACTTTTGTTAGGCATCTCTTCCTTATCCCAATAGTTACTTTAGGATCATTCAATACATTATGCTACACCACTGGAAATTTTCAACTTTACAATTGTTTTTTATATATGAAAAGAACTAATTTCTACTCTTCAGTCTAAAAGTCTTAACAAATCCAAGACCTTCCATATAACTTGGGTGAGTTACAGTATTTTAAAAAATATGACAACATATAATCAGTGAAAACTTGATACAAAGTTAGAATTATATTTGCATGTAATATTTGCATGTACATATAGTGGTTGGTGAGTTAGTTCTGACTTGTAGGATGATGTGCAACAGAAGAAAACCCCTCTCTTGCAAAATCATCACTCTCACTGCTAAGTATAAATCCATAATTACAATCAAGCTTGTTGAGAGTCTTCCTTTCTCTCTGACTCTCAATGTTAACAAGCGTGTTGTCCTTCTCCACGAGGCATGATACTATTTTCAAAGGAAATCATAGGAAGTCTCCCTATCCAAGTTTCAAGAAGCATACTGAATGCACTTCCCCCAAGACAGATTTGTTTTTTCTTCTGACACAATAACTATCCTTCACCAACACCATCATTCAAAGGAATCCATTCTTCTTCTGTTTCCCAAGCTCATTGTCCAACTTCCACATAGATACATGGCAAATGAAGGACTACACATTTTCTTCAACATTGAAAGTATTTGTTTTAAACCTTTTAATTATGATTCACAAACAAATTATTGATGATAAAACATGTAACATGCTCTCATGAGGAAATATCCTCAATAATGACAATACATAACAGGGCAAATTCCTTTGTCATTTAGTTGAAGTAGAAGATTTTTAGATCTAGCACCCACTAAGGTATGGGAAATGAAGGAGTCCTCAGAAGAGGTTCTTAGGAAGGAGGCCACATAACAACCTCCTCTGTGGAGGTTGCTTGGGGTTTCCCTTCTGCACCACAGGGCCAGCGTTCCCAATGGGCATGTCTCCCAGCTTCTACCTCCACCCAAGTGGTTGTTCACATGAACAGCACTCCACCACCTCAGTTATAAAATCATTTAGAAAGAATAGCTCCCACACAGAATTTACAAAACTAACTTTTAAGAAGACATATACTTATTCTGTAAAGCCAGATTCATGTTATTCCTTTTTAAGAAAATAGTCATAGACAATGTAAAATAATGGATTGGTGACTGTTTTAATTGAAGCACAGAATTAAAATTGGAGTAGAATCTCTAGATATGTAATTGTTAGTTTATATATAAAGGATAGTGTGACAAACTGATTAAGAGCCTGGTTCTCATCTCAGTTAAGTAGATATATAACCCGGCCTGACCTCAGTATGAACATATGGTATCTCCTGATTGATGGTCCATGTTCATGCCTGAATTTGTCTCATGAGTGTGTGATGAGGAGACACATTCCCACATGTAAAATACCGATACTAAGATCTGACTAGTATGGCATTGAGAAAAAACCATTGACTTATATAGTAAGATGGTCTGATGCTGTGCTTGGCTGCTAACCAAATGGCTGATGGTTCAAACCCACTCTGTAGCCACATGGAAGATGGCATAATTACTAGTCTTTCTAAAGACTGAAGCCAAGAAAATCATATGTAACACTTCCACTCATTTCCTCCGGCCTCTGTGACTCTAAATAATCTTGATAGCACACCATAGCCACCTGATGATCATCAGCACTACATGTGTTAGAAAACCAAGAAATAGCATTATGCTTGCCAAACTTACAACCTCAGAATCATTTACTTTACAATATATAGCTTCTTAAAATATTTAAAATACTTGTCTCACAAACCCTTGATAATTTATAAATTATTACTATTTGTTCATGCCTTACACTGTCCGATGTCTCCCTTCACCCCCTTTTTTGGTTATCCATCCCCCACAATATGTAGATCATTGTGACCCATTTCCCCTCTAAAGCGGTCTTGTGCAGCAAATTTACGCAGTGCAATGCATTGTTGCATCTCTTGACTATTGGATCTCTTGACTATCTCCCAGGAGCTTTGATTATGGAACCAAACATGACAAAATTCTAGACACCTTCCATCTTTTCCTCACTTCTCATGATGTCACCTCTTGTTCCAGAGGTGAGTATTCGTGTCTCCTTTACATTGCATTAGAATCCATTCGAAAGGCTGCCGTTGGCGCTTTTCATGAGCAAGAGCTGCAAGTCCTCCTTACTTTCAGTACACAAGTCTGCACCATCTGCATATCACAGATTGTGAACGAGCTTTTCTCCAATCCTGATGCTTCATCATAAAATTCAAGTTCTTGAATGATTTTCTTCAGTATACTGGTTGAATAAGCATGGTTTGAGGATACCACGCTGTCCCATGCCTTTCTTGATTTTTAAACCTCCACATTCCTTTGTTCCTTGCTTGCAGACAGGTCTCAATTCATTTACAACGTGTAACCAAAAAAACATGAAAATACCTAGAAATTCATCCAAAAATTAACTCAGAGTTTCATTTTAAAAAGAGGAGATTTACTTCAATAACAATAATCCCCTCCCAGGGTGTATGTGGCAAATAAGTCATTCAAATGCACTAATCTGGATGATCGCACATGGAGAAATTGGAAGGGGAGTATCTCCCATGACAGGACATGTTGCACAACATAACTTTTACTTACTAAACTATGGAAAAAGCCTTAGTTGATACATTTTATGTAAGTGTAAAATTTATACATTTTAGAAAATTTGTGTTGAGTAGTGGTCCCAAGGTGGCAGGTTCCATTGAACCAAGTCAATTTGTGGGCATAGCAAATATCACCAGAGCAGTCACACTAGCTCTCAGTGAGCGCACATCCTCCTGCTTTTTCTCTGTGCAGTCCGATTGTGCTGAACACATGGATGAAGTCGCCACACACACAAACTCTAAAAAAAAGCACACTTGGCATTTGGAGACATGTTAAAAACCAAAATTATCTGAAATATTTCAGTGTTCAAATAGCTAATAAACAGTGTGATAAGCAGGGTGAATGCAAGGTGAAATAACCAAAGACAGCCTTAAGTAAAAGCTTTAAAGTGTAATTGAGGTGACAAGAGTGGAAGGTCATGGATTGAAATTTCTCCAAGAATGACAGTAGGACTAAGTCTTCATTGAAGCTGAATGCTATGAACTTAACTTCCTAACCAGGTTGAAATCTCTTGTGGCCTTTACACCACTTTTTACATTGAATAGGCCTTTGGTAATGTGGCCCTGGTGCTGCTGGCTGCTGCAGACGACAACAATAATGGTGTGTTGTGCCTGAAGTACCACTATGGTCATTGAAGGGGAAGGGGTGAGAATTTGAAAGGATAGGAAATAGGTATCGACCTTGGAGGATGTTACCTGGGAATCTTAAAGATATGTAAAACTACATTTTGATAAAATCAGTGGGTAGAATAATAATGTTATATTTCCAAACACACATAGAAGTCAAATGAATAGATTGAGTGACAGAGATTCTCCCCCCAACTGTGCAGGGACCATCAGACCATTATTGAGATGCTTATGCTCTGCAAAATGGTTTGTGTCGAAATTATTTTTTTAAGGACTTCATTTCTCTTACAAAAACTTCATTACTAATTTGCCAAGTGAATATCCCATAAGATATTGGAAAGTGTTACTGAATATAGAGTGAATATTTTGATTTAAAAACATGTGCATCCCCTGTTGTTCAATAATAATAGGGATGAATAACATCTACTTTAGGTTTTCAAATGTAATTTATGATGATAAGACTTTTAGACAGGGAATGGATAAGCTGATGGATGAGATACAGAGAGCTGAAGCTCAGGTTTGGGTTGTGACATGCTTTGCATTAGGTTATGATCATCTGAAAACAATCAAAGTCATAAGTATTTCTTTAACTGCCAGCAAGTGAGTAACTTGATAAACTCCATTACATCAGGTGCTCTGCTTCTTGAACTCCACAACTCTGGGGGTAGTTTGGAGGGTTACTTGTCAAAGAAAACCCTGACCTCCTCACTCCAGTAAGGTAATAGGGTGTGCTTAGAAAAGTTTAGGACATAAAGTTAACCAATTCATAAATCATCTCTGAAAGCACCCTGGTGCTAGAAAACTAGGAAGAAGAGAAGGGAAACTTAACTCTTGATTTAACCCGTGATACATTTCTAGTAACAAGGACAGGGAATATAGCCTGACCAGCCCAGCTGCCTGCACAGCTGCAACATACCAGAAATGTGCAGAGAGGAGGACTTGGGCCTGATCCTCCCAGGACTTTACCAAGTGAAGACAGAGTTGGGTCTCAGCCAACCAGGGACCATGAGGATTCCCAGCCAACCAGGTACAACCCCCTTTAAAAAAAAAAGATAAAGAAAACCAGCCATGAGCTCAACAGTCCTGCACAGACTATGAAAAGCGGCTGTCTGCTCTAGGCTATCTCCGACTTTCACCTTCTGTAGTGGAGACCCCCTGGGGACCTCTTCACAGGGGATTCTGACTCTACTGCTCTATAACCTTACTGTGCTGCCTTCTCCTACCTGTTTGAGTGTCTCTGGTCTCTGTCTTGTCTTCATGCTACTGCTCCTTTTGAGAAGCCCCAGGAACTGGGATCCCCTCAGAGAATGGGTGATGGTACCCTCACTCTTGCAACTCAATTACTGCCTCAAGTCAGTTCTCCAGCTATATACTGTTAATATCTAGGTTAATCTCTACAGATTTTTCTTTATATGATCATCATTACTTATTTATCAGATTGACAATGTCTGCCTCTCCCACAGGTCCCTAAAGAATTTGGAACAGTTCCTATCCTGTGCCACCACACATGCAATCACACTCCTGAGTAAATCAGTAATGCTTAGCACAATCCTGGCATATAAAAATAATCACATGCATTCAACCACTGAGAGAATGTCTCACTAGAAGACATAAAGTTCAATCTATACTAACCTCAGGGCAAAATATCTAAGTCCCTGCAGACATCCAATGTCATATACATGTAATCCACATTGCCTGGGGCCCTCGGGGCAAGGGATGATAGGGTTACATCCGTACAGGCTGTGATGGAAGGGGATTTAATAAATATCTCAGAATGTCTTTCCTCTGGAATGAGGTCAAAAGGAGCAGAAATTAATCCAGCTAGATGCTGCTCATGAGATCTTAGCTTATAGTTGAAAAGCTGTATCAGGCTAAGGTGTGCTTCCCTTTTTGCTTGCTACAGATGGTCCAGACTTTGGAGCTCTCATGGAAGGTAAAATGGAGAAGTCAGTGATAGGAAGGAGGGATAGAGAGGATGAAGATGACATTAGGGGGCCCATATTCCAACCACAGTTCGTAGCCACACCCCAGCACTAATAGCTGCCTAGCCAAGTGAACCAGGCAGAGTGTCCAAGAAAAAGAGTCTTTAGTGGATGCCCCATGTGATTCACTAAGAAATCAATTCATGTAGCATTGAGAAATAAAACTGAAATTTATTGAACACGCTTTCCTATAGATGCTGTGTTAGTCCGGATATAATAGAGGAACAAATTTCAGAGACACGCATATAGGTATAAGGAAAGGGTTTATATACAAAAGAAATGTGACACTAACAAGGCATCCCAATCCAGTCCAGTGCAAAGTCATAAGTCCAATATTAACCCATATGCCCAAAGTCAGTCTATAAAGTCTGCTTCTGACTCAGGAAGTCACAGGTCAGTGGGTGCAGAATTCAGGGCAAAGCCGAGTGGTCTCTCCGCTGGCTCCTCCAGCTTCTCGGAGTCTGCCTCTTGTGTTGCCTGTGGTTAATCATCTCTGAAACTAACTCCCAACATCTGGGGAAGATAGCTTCTCATCTTCACGAGGGCCATTCCGCGAGATTTCCCAGGAGTCTCAGGTGAAAGCCATGCCCACACAGAGGCCTCATCAGCTACTCAATGGCTATCTCCCGATTAACAGGCCAGACTCCACACCTGTATTTCAATTATAAAATTAACATAAGCAGATGACTGCCACAGATGTCCTATGAGAATGTAGGCAGAGAGAGTAGACAGGAAGTACTAGCATTGAACTTCCTTCTCTGCTAGTGAAGGCTTGAATCTACTTAGTGAGGTACTTCCTCACTTATAAGCACATTCCTCACTCTTTGTTCTTTTCAAAATCCCTTTGACCATAGACACATACAGGGACTCTATGTCCCTTAACCAGTGCTGCAGGGTCTGGTGAGGTCATTGATCCTCGAGAAATAATGTGTCCTGGTTATCGTGAGATAAGCAAATATTTCTATTTTCACATCCAAGTTTGCTTTACTTTAGAACATTGACAGGGTGCCCCATTTTTAACATGACATATTTAAGTGTTCTGTTCTATATAGATACAATACTTTATCAAGGCTAATTGATCACGAAGAAGCCAATGATTCAGCATTTGTGAGTGGTGGCAACAGATTACAACCTAGGAGTTGTCTATGGGGAAGTTCTATCTATCTTTTGGTATTGCCATGCGTCAGAGTGGAATTGATAGCACCCAACCTCAAGAGTGACTAATAATAAAGGTGCTTGGTCACTGTCAGAATTGGTATGCTTAGTTCATGGATATACCATTAGACTCTAATCTCCTTTAAAAAAAACAGAAGCAACATTCGTGTTCCAAACATATGAATTCAAAAGTTTAGCAAATTATCTGCATTTATGGTAGTGTTGCCTACTGAGGTTAGCTTTTAAAACGGCCTCCTACAGTAGATTTTGCAATGGTTCACTAAGGAAAAACCACCTGTAGAAACAAACAAACAGAAAGCCTCCATAGCCTGACGTGTGGATTTTCTAAAGGCCTTCACAATCTCTTTACCCTCAGCAATAATGAAAGTAGCCTGGTTTCACCCAATTATTCAGTGCATGGTACCAGATGAAAAGAGGAAGCATGAAGTTGACTCTGAAGTCTTTTCAAGTATTGGAAATAACTCCATGGCAAATAGCAATGCCAATGTGTGACCATAAAAAATGAGTGAAACTCATTTAGTGAAACTTTAGTTTCCCTGGTATAGTGAACTATATCCTCTATGGCCTAGGGGCATGGGAACCCCAAACTTAAGGATGTTATAGCTGTCTACCCTTAATAAATGCTTTTTGGAAAGTTTCTGGACATTTCTGGGTCTGCCTTTGCTCTTCTGCAAATTCATTTTATTGTACCCATTTTGAAAGAGTGATAGGGAGCTTTTGACTTGTGTAACAGGGACTTTGAGATCCTCAGATGAAAGAAGCCCCAAATATACAAGAACATTATCCTTGCTTCCTTCTGCAATCTAACTGAGGGAAGGGATTAGGAGAGGTTAATTGTGCATATGATCAGTATAATCAGTTCAGGAGAGTTCGGCATGCTCACGACCACCAAATGAACAGTATCTACTGAGGCGATTTCCTGTGTAGGTTAGTATTTTAAAGCAGGTTAAGATGAAGGAAGAAGGATTCAGGTGGCACAGTGAGTACAAGCTCAAGTGCTAAGAGAAAGATAGGGCAGTCTGTTTCAATAAAGTACTACAATGTTGGAATCCCCGTAGACTCCCCCTCATGGTCACTGTGTATTGTTGACTCAGAAACACTATCTGTTTTGTTCCAAAAGATCATTACATGGCCAAATCAACTGAAGAGCAACTGGTATACGTGGTTTAAACTAAGAGATATTTAGAAATGCTTAAGTTTTGAGACAATACTATTCAAAAGGATTGTAAAACTCAAAACTTGGAGATGTGTATGCATATAATGTGAGTTGGGATAGCAAAGATTGGAATCTTAGGGAAAGAATTTTTAAATTTCATTTTTACTTTTCATTTTGTTTTTACAGTGGGGAGATAGATACCTCATAATTCTGATTTCAGTCTCCAAAATTCAGATTGAGAGAGACCACATACTGTAATCTCCAATCCCCTGCATTTCTCAGTTATATATGAAATTCAATAAGTGTTCCATTCTTCCAGTCTATATATAGAGAAATATATTAGACAAATAGAAATAACTTCCCCTGGAGATAAAGTGGGGTTATTGTCACAAAGGTCAATAAAGTTAGAAATTGTTCATTGCAATGGCTTTACATTGCACTGTGAATCCTGCCCTTCAGCTTTATAAGCTATTTTAAATCCATCCACCATTACTGGGGAGGAGAGCAATGCACATCCTTTGACTGGGTGAACATTGCAAAGGTAATCGTTTTACTCTCCCTTCTTATAACCTCCCTGTCCCTTAATTTTTAATTCACACACCTACTCTTCAATTAGGTGATATCCTGCCAATGCAAGTTTAAGAGAGTGCTAGTGGAGCCCTCATGGTGGAGTGGGACTTGCTGGGCCACTAACCCAAGGTCAGCCATTGGAAACAACCACTGATTCCTTGTGAGAAAGACAAGACTGTCTACTCCCATTAAGAATGGCAGTCTTACAATGGGTGCATAAACTAATGTGGTCAAGAAAGCTGTTGATGCCTGACCAATTACAAGAGATATTGTCCGGGGTCTTAAAGGCTTAAATTTAAGCAGACAACCTTCTAGCAGGAAAGCAACAAGAAGTACACCACTGCCTGTGATCACAAGGTGTCCATGGGACCAGGAATCAGGAATCAGAAGACCCCAAACAAACAACCATTTCTATATGAATGAGGGGGTTGGAATGGAGACTCAAAGATCCAAAGACTGTCTGTAGACAACTGGGTATCTCCTCACACAAGGGTCAAAAGAAAGGTAAGACACAGTCAGGATGCAGTGTAGCACCAACGAAAAATACCACATTCCTCTACTTCTTTAATGCTTCCCCCCGACCCACTATCATGACCCCAGTTCTACTTTACAAATATGGCTTGACCCATGCAAGTACACCAGTACATATAAGAGACCTTGATTCACAGAATCCAGAACAGACACATACCTCAGGACAAATAGTGAGAGGAATGATGGCATGAGGGTAGGGGGAAGGTGGAAGGTGGAAGCAATGCCAGGTGGGGATAAGGGGGGAAAGGGGCGAATGGATATTAATGAGTCATCATTTGTGTTCTTGAAAAAAGTATTTGCTATGAATAAGTAGCCGGTCCTGAAAAAATCTATCATGTGGTTTCCAGCTTTGTCTCTATCATCAAAGCTATATTTTTCCAACTACTATTCATTCCTTATGCTTCCAATTTTTGCATTCATATCACCAATAATTATTAATGCCTCATGATTACATGTTTGATCCATTTCAGACCAAGTGGTCTGATAAAATACTTCAATTCCTTCTATCATTAGCTTTAGTGATTGGTGCATAACTTTGAATAATATCCTTATTTACTGGACTTCCTCATTTATAGATGGGTATATCCTATAAAAGGCAACATTGTAATACCAGATGGATCTTGAAATAGCCTTTTTAATCATGAATACATGCATCTGTCACAATGAAGGCATTAGCCAACAGCAAGGCTCTAAGAATTAAGGGCAGATCAATTAAAATGTTTCAATAAGCTGATGAAGCATTAGAAGCGCTAGCTTATTTAAGTCAAGAAATTCAGAAGATGGATATCTGGCATTTAGCCTGGAAGAAATCCATATTCCATGCTGATGATCCATACTCATTCCAAAGAGGCTGGACCCTACAAAATGTGTAAACTGTAACACAAGATCATGGCTAACAAATGCAAGTAAAGATAACCCTACAATGGTCATAGCAATTCAGTCACAGGAGCTGCCAGAAATTCAGGATGGAACTAGGAATATGATTGCTGATATGAAATGTGTTTTGACAGAAAGCAGATAATAGCAATAATTATAGATCCAAGTAAATTGAAATATTTGTCAATTTAATTTTTTTTCTATTTTACCATAATATTTATTGGCTATTGGTGCAGAGGTGAGGATTTTTTCCCCATGATGTTGTAACCCATATTTAAGATTGTAGCCTTTGATCTTCGAACTTTCTATATATCATCTTCATTTTCAGCAGACAAGCTGAATTTCCTTTGGGCAAAGAGCCTCAGTGTTTTGGCACTTGAGGCCTACTCATCTCCACTGGTGTGAACTAACATAATGTGATCAACTCCATGGCGGGATCTGCTGTGAACAGTCCAGCAGTTGTAAGAAGATTAGGGTAGAGTGTTACCCCTTGACTCAGGTCACAGTGCTGATGCAATTTAAAGGAAACTTCTTAGGGTTTGTGCTCTGCTTCCTAAACAAAGAGTTCCTGTGGAAACCTTGCTTATTTTTCATTGGTATGTTCCCTGCATCTGTTTCACTCTCTCCTGTTCCTTTTGACTTGAATCAATGGCTGCCATATTGCCAGCTGTTCCAGGAGCAATCGGTAGTTTGTTATCTGACCTGTCATCCAACTTACTACCTTTGAATTCATTCACACTGTCAGACAGTTTAAACCACTGACCTTGGATCCCTCCACCTCTGCAGCTTGTGGTGTTGTGCCGATATTTGCTTCATTAGTTTCTCAAAGCTATACAAGTCTAGAGACGTTTCCAGTTTGACATCTGATACACAGATTTAAAACCAGATTGCATTTACACAAGTGCACAAATGTGTGAGCCAATTTATTAATAGAAATCTCTTTCTCTATGTACATATAAGCACTACTAATTTTTCTTCTCTAGAGAACCCAGCTTAATACAATCATCATTGTTTTACTTAAGATATCATTAAACTTTAAGGTGTGAGGGGTTAGACATTTTTGTTAACTTTTCATCAGTTCTTCTGGATTAGAAGCACACATTGAGAAGGAAAAAGAAAGAGTGGTGTCACATTATTGAGTAGCTTTCGAAATATAGGCCTGAGAAAATTAGAACATAAATAATAAGATTGAAGTAATAAGGCTCAATAATATATCCATATAGTAGAATTCAATTATTGTTTAACTCCAGATTGGACAGCCAACCCATATTCCTGTATATTGTGGATCCAGTCATCATCATAGAGAGAGAAATCTGGCTTGAAGTACAGTGGATTCTGACCATGCCTGCTCTAGACCAAACATCCAGTGCAACATCAACTCTGTGCCTTCTTGAAACAAATGGACTTTAAACATAATCCCTTATTTCAATGGTGTGATGCCTTCCTCACACTCACATAAACACAAGCAATAAGAATGGAGATTTGTAGTGGGTACACATTGGGCTGCCAACCTTCAGGTCAGCACTTTGAAACCACCAGTCCCTCTGTGAGCAAGAGAAGAGGTTTGGCCCTCCTGTCAAGAGTCAAAGTCTAGGGTTGAGCCCTGGTGGCATAGTGGTTGTGCACGGGACTGCGGCCCACTGGGACGGAGGTTCAATTCCAGCAGTGGGGCTGGGCCTCCTACTCCCACCACCGAGAGCAGTGATGCCCCCCAAAAAAAGGAGTAACAGTCTTAGAAACCCACAGGGAGAGTTTTATCATTTCCGACAAGGTGGCTATGAGTGGCATCTCCTGTCTCACTACACCCGATATCATGATACCAGGGGACATCACTGGAGTATGAGTGAAATGCTATCATCATGGCTTCCAGTCTGAAAAGATTTCCCCTAACCGATGCCTGCAGACCCACTATTGATGTTTTATTTATTTGTGTTAAGCGCTGCCCTTTCCCAACTGTCTTCATTAGAATGCAAATTATACTGAAACAAATATCACATTAAATCAGTGAGAATATGTTAATCAGATCAATTTCTTTCTATAAGAGACCACAGGAGAAGGCGCATGTTTGATGCTCAGGATCAGAGGAGAGCTTTGCAATTGGGGTAAAGGGATTCAAAGGAAAGTTTACTTGGCTTTGATTCCAGAGCAAAGAAAATGGGAAAGATGGAACAGTCATCTTAAACCAAAGTCACTGTGGTTGCTGCTTGGTTTTCCTTCTTACACCTCTGGGCATTGTGGCCTTATTTTATTCCCTAATGCTGCAGATCCATTTCAGAGCCCAGTGATAAATGTCACACTCTTTGCTTTCTGGTTATGGAACTGACTCCAGTGCCCGCCAAAGATACAACCATCAGTTAGCTCCTAACATTTATAGAAATGAAGTATGTATTAATGGATATTAAATAATAAGATGAATTAGCAAGTCCTGGGTAGTTTTGATTCATGTAAGCTATAACATTTATATATATACATGTATATGCTTATATTTTAGGGTACATGAATCAGAATGCATATGAATGCTTGTAATTTATCTTGATTCTTAATATTTATTAATGCATTATACTAATAAATTTTAGTGCACACACTTGTAAATTTTTAATATATATTTGTACAGAGGGGGAGTCAAGTGAGTAAATATTAGAAATAAAAACTACACAATGATGAATGCAATTCTTTCTACACACTAGTTAAAGTTTGTCCTCTGAATACAGCAACCTTGCAGGCATCAACGTCTTTTCACACTCTTTTTGTCTTTTGAGGTCTTTCCTGTTTATCTGTTGGATTCCCCTCAGGAACGGGGATTCTCCCTTTGAAGCAGCAAAGGCAGAAGAATTAATGTGTGAGGGTTGGGAATTGTTAGAGCAGCCAATACATGGCTTCCCACTTCACTTCATATGAAAAAAGAACAACAACAACAACCAAAAAACCCTCATTACCATCTACTCTCTACTGACTCATGTGAGCCCCTGTGGCTTTCTGAGAACCTAACTCTTTACAAGAGTAAAAGCCCTGTTTTTCTTCCTTGGAGCAGCTGATGTCTTCGAACTGAGGACCAAGCAGATCGCTGCTCCACACGTAACCCCTCCACCACCAGAGCTCCTATTTTGAAAAGATGAGAGAGGAATCCGTGTGGGTGACAGACTCAGTGACCCATTTGTTTTTCTTTCTTTTCCCACTGAATCCTCCTATTGAACCCATGTCTTGACCAGAGTTTGGAGACACTGCTGTTAAGACAAGGCAGATTGCAGAGAGCACAGGCCAGGAGTAGTTACAGAGACAAAGAAATGTGGATCCATTGAAAGAATTTTAACACAACTGGGTGTGCCCTTGGAGGACAAAGTCCCTTTAAAGCAGAAGAAATGAATACTTCTGAATTAGAGATGCAGTTCTGAGGTGCCACTGTTACCCCCTGTCTCTTAACTATCAAAGAAAGTCCCTAAAGTCAGTTCCTATATCTCAAATTTACTTTGCCTAGAATATCAGAGGCTAGTATTAAACACACAGCTTCAGAAATTGTTTGCAGAAATGAGGTACATTTGGTTTGGGGTGAAGTCCAGCGAGCTGTATTCCTCTGATTGTGTAGGCAATATGTCCTTGAGTTTGAGGTATATGTTCCTGGAAGGCCAGGTGTCTGTCTTCTTCTCCTTCAGGTCTCTATATCATGGCAGTGACCGTAACACACATTAGTTCAGAAGACTGGACACATTTAATGATTCCCAATGGAGAGTTTTTCTTTGTATTCGATACTCCCCAGATCATTATTACTACTGAGTTTTCTGGAGTATTGCAAGAGATGAGGAAATATCTTTTTCTTTCTTTTGTTTAATCATGGGAGAGTGCAAATGCAGGCCCCCACTCCACAAATTAGGAAGGGAGATTCCCACATATGGGGCAAAGGCAGGGGTCGGCATGTCCGGAGTGCATTGGAGAAGCCTGGCCCGAGGAAAACCTCCATCAGGATCATGGTCTCTTCCCTGCCAGTAGAGGATAGAGAAAAGACCTTTTTTGAGAGGTCATTCCAGTTGATGTGTTTCCAGAGCTGCTTCCCTGTTTGTGGTGAGATGAATAAATAGCTAATGGAAGGAAGAGGTAAGATAGACATAGCCATGATAAAATAAGCAAATAGAAGATTAAACTATCTGGGTTTTGCGTGAGAACCACAAATGTGTTGAGTTTTTGCAACCCTCTTTTTTTTTTCTAAGTAAGCATATTATTTGCAACATTATGCTATCTGTAAGTACACATGCTTTTATTATAATTTATTAATGTATACTAGCCCCATTCAATATTTCTGATGTATCTACTCTATGCTAGTCATTTTAGTGGACATTGAACATAGAAGAGGCAGCATTCAGCATTCAGAGACAGAAACCACCCTCATCTTAACAGCAGTTCAACAAACAATATCAACAGCAATATATACCCTGTCTTTGAGGTCTCAAAATGCTTTCATGTGTATTACTGCCTATGATCATCATGGGAAATAGAACTATTATTAATAGCCTCATTTTGTAGGTAAAGAAGCAAAAATTGTCAATTTTAAGTAACTTGATCAATGCCCAAAGTTAGTCGAATAAAGCTGCTCATTGACACGCAAGATTTTTAAAATGTTTATCTCGATTATTATCACCAGGGCCTTCTCTTTCTCTGCAACACTAGTGGATGCCTTCCATGCTGATCAAAAAGAAAGAAGCCTGAGATGAAGAGGGAACTGCAACCAACTGATTCAGTGATCTTTCCCAACTAATTCACTTGCCTCCTTTGAACAATTTTGCTTTGAATGATTAATTAGCTGATAATAGATCCTTTCTCCCTTTAATGACTAATAATTTTGTGAGTGTACTGATGGAGAACAAGTTTTTCATGAATATCTAAGATGCCCAACACATGCACACATTGCATTTTCCCTTTGCTCTTATCTTTGTGTAAGAAGAAGCGTCATTTGAGAAAGGATATATTTTTGTAAAAGGATACTCTATTTTTAATTGCTAATGTATTTTTAAAAGGCAATGATTATCTCTCATTTTGATAACTATTAACCAGAATAAATATATACATGCCCACATATGTGCGAGCACATGATCACACATGGGAACATACTCTCTTGAGAGACACACTGGAGTCCACAGTCTTATTCTCTCAGAGATACTGTCTTCTCTTGAATTTGCTGATTGAAATTCCCTAGAGGATGATGAAAGGGAAAATGCACAGCTGTCTATATTTGCACATATGGCATGGCCTTGCTTACAGTGACCTTGTGTTCCTCTTAACCAGCCTTGCCTGGACAGTCAGCCAGCCTCTCTTGACTCCACTCTGGTCATCAGGGCCTAATGCCTGCTTAATGATAACCCTGTCTCATGCCTGGTGTGTTAATGGCCTCACCTCAGGAGACAGCTTTACATCTTGGCTGAAACACAAGCTCCCTTAGCTTAAAAGATTAATCAGAAGTCTGTGTCTAATAATAGACTGCCGTCCCACTCCCATTTTAGTGTCTGACAACTAGAACAGGTTGATAAGTATTATTATTGAGTCATAGACCTGGAACCATCCTCAAAAGGTCATTTAGACAACCCCCTACTGCTGGAGCAGCTGGATATAAGCCAGGCCAATCACTGACCACTGGCAGTGGACTTTAAAATGTTTATGTTCCCTGGGTAGCCATCTTTGAGATCCTTTTGCCAGAAGCAGAAACATGACCATAAAGTTTAAATTATGATGATGTCTATGTGTTTTGTTCCTTAATTTTAGGCACTGAAATCCATAAGTTGGGATCTATTGGTCTTGCCTGTGTGGGCTTTTGGTAAATGCTTCTCCACTGGAATAGCATTGTGGGCTGGAAGGGAAATTGCATCCAAATATCCCTCTTTATTGTATAGATAGAGACACAGAAAAACATAGTCTCATAAACAGGGAATATCAACCTATAGTCCAGATGTTTTACAGGAAAAAAAATCAATGTAAGAGGTTAAATGTGGATTCAAAAGTTAAAGCTTCTAAATTACCAACAGAAATAAAATAAGCTACCAACCATGTTAAGTTATGGTTTTATCATGGTGATCATAGCAGAATAAGGTATATATATGTATATGTATGTATATATATATAATGCATCCTGAAAACAGTGGCTGATGACTATGACTCTCTTGGTATGTAAGGAAACAATGGTTTTTCGTTCTCCTGACTATTCATGTAAGTTTACTAGATAGACATGGAGTAAGAGAGTGAAAGGAGTGTTGCAAGACTGTGTTGGGCTCTGTCTTTTCTTTGAGTGTACAGAGGGAAGAAAACAGGAAAGTATTAGTTGGTCTTAGCTAGAAATAAAAAATAACATATTTAAAAAGCAAACATTCTCTGTTGCTGCAGAGTAATTTGATGCAAAACAGAGATTCTCGAGTTCATAAAATATATTCGTCCTTCTTTTGCTTTACAATGTCAGTGAAGGTTTTTTTTAAAAAAAAACAAAATCCTAAACCTGACATCAGATGCTACTGACCTCTGTTTCACGAATGGAACTAAACCAATACCTAGTCACTTTTGAAAATGCTTCACTCAAACCATAAAACATTTCAGAGAAGTTCATTAACTTTAAAACACATAAGTATTTGTATTGAACATGAAAATTCTTGTTAGAGTTAAAATACCACTTCAGAAGTCCATTATTTGTATCAATGAAAACTCACTTAGATACTGTGTTAACATGCTCGATAGTTACTCTAGGTTTCTATGTTTCCCTGTAAAAGAGCAAACTGACTCTGGAGTTCTGAGTAACGCAGCTATGTCATGCATCTAGCTCGGTGTCACCTCTCCTTTGGGGAGATCAGATTAAGTAGAGAACCATAGATTCATCCTTCCTCAAGGATAGCAGAACCAAATATTGCTCATTTCTTTTGTTCTTATCTATCTATTTATGAGATTTCTTTTTCTAAGAGAGAATTATTGGTTAGAGTTTAAGGAAAAGATAGACCAGAATTCATACTGTATCTTAAACAGTGGAGCTATCAAGAACAATGGTAATATAAGTAATAATATTTCTTTATTCTCTGTAGATCTTAACTTCATATCAGACTAAAATATTGGATGGATTGTAGCACAGCAGTCATAGCATGGGTTTGTGAGATTTGATTTAGCAGAAACAAAGGAGGTTTTAGTGTTATTTTTGAGAGTTGAAAAGGATGGGGGCAATCCTTCCAAGGAATTAGAAGAAACCAAAATCAAAAGCCAAATCGTTCCACATTAATTGATTGTAACTACTAGTGTCCTTAAAAGACAGAGTGGAACTTATCCATATGGCTCTCAAGGCTGTTGATTTTATGGAAGCTGACGGCCACATTTTTCTTCTATAAAATGTTAATGGGTTGGAATCAGCATTCTTTGAGTTAACAGCTGAATACTTAACCATGGTGCCACCTTGATTCAGTCTCAGAGCTTAGCAGAACTCCAGACTAGAATGTATGCTTCACTGCCTCACCAAATACCTTCCGTGAAGATGGGGGACTGAGATTCTATATCCCAGCATTGTCTGTCGTGGGTCAGGATCATTGAGATAGGGAGCCTTGCCAGGGTGCCATCATATAGTTCCGTGTACTATCACGTTTGAGTCACTGGAGACAAGGCACAGAGAAGGGGATAAAGTCTCAGAGGAATGATAAAAATGATTGAAAAGCTTGTGGGTGGCATGATCATTTCTTGTGGAGTGAGTCATGATTCTGACAATATTCCTGATTGGGCTAAATAGTGATGATTAGGAATCATTCCTAGACAGGTATTGATAGCTCTGTTCAAAAATTCTGTAAGGCAAGGATCACTGCTTGTTTTAACTAGAACTTCTATTTATCATCATTTTTGAGTTCATTTCATTTTATTCCTGATCATGCTTACAGAGAAGTACATAAAATATGTGTGTACAGTTTTGAAGATAATAATCAGACATCAACCCTATTGTGTGAAAACCTCAGATTTTTGTGTCTTACCAATACCTTAGATGAAACCCTGTACATTTCTCAGAAGAGAAATAACGACTTTTGCTCCTAGTTCTAATTTTTTAAGCAGTTTTACTTTTGTTTATATTTCCAAAAGAGTTGTTTGCTTTACTTGGCTTCATTTTTGAACTTGATATAATTTTAATCATATAATGTGCAATGTCCTGTAAGACGCTCTTTGGCTCAATATTGTGCCTTTGGATTCAGTGATTTTGGTGGCTCTAAGTGATTTTATCTCAGACTGGATGGCCCTGGCACATTTCTCTCTTTTGCCATTTCAAACCAAGTTTTCCAGAGTAGTCTTACAGTCTAGACAGACCCTTGCATGGCAATATTTAGGACAACACCTAAGAGTCCAGGAGTCGTGACTCCATATCGTGGGCATTCTCCTTTCAAACTTTCTGGAGGGTAGAAAGCTATTTGTTTTCCTTAGTACTAATGAGGTGTGGCAAATAGGAACGGGACCTTTAGGTTTCTCTTCTGTGAACTGTCTGATAAAATCTACAGAAAACGCGTTTGTTGGGGTGTGTTTTTAGTAGTTCAATACTTATTTGAATGGTTGTTATACATGGTCAGTTTTACGTGTTTATGTGTTGTACATATATGCTCCCAGTTGGACACTTGTTTGTTTTTCCTTGTTATAATGTAATGATGTTGCAAAACAAATGTTCTTTATTTTTGTGTAGCTAAGTCATGTCTGTTTTTAAAAAAGTTGCAGGACATTTTTGAGTCTTTTTAGGAATTTTCTGTTCTGAATTCTTCATAGAATATTCTTTTTTTTGTCTACAAATTTTGTCTTTCACATGTAGGTCTTAAGTTCACCTGATTTTTTCTTTTCCATTTTTTTTTAATTTTTGTAAATTGTTTCTTCATTTAAGTAAGTAGTTGAAAAGGACCTGGAAGTTTTCAAACCAACATTATATCATACACCAAGATCTCCTGCACTTCTTCAAATGCTGCTTTAAAATATCGTATCCTTCTACAATGATAAATCATGCCTTTGTTATTGAAATCTGAATCCAGTTTTTCTACTTACCTTAAAAACAGAACAGAACTGCCAATGCCCATCTGCACTGTGTGTACTTAGTACACAGGCAGTTGGTTAATTATTTTCTCCTTTATACAGAGAGCTCTGATGGAGACTTTTCTTTAGTTGCCTTTTTACTAAAAAAAGCAAATTGAGGTTCCTGCAAGGTGAAGGAAAATTAAAAGTGAGGGAAACTATTAAGGGCCATGCAAAATCTAATATATATCTTCAGAGACATAAATGGCTTTCAAATGCCAATTTGACTTACCTTTTATACACACCGCCACTACCACTATCCCCACCACTACCACCACTATCCACACTAAATGAAAGGGATAGTCTATTTTGATATCCAATATATTTTCAAGAGCCCAGAAGATCAAGGAAACACAATGTGCAAGTAAGTCTCCTCTTTCCTCCCTTTGTACCGACCATCAGAATTGTGGTCATGTAATTCTCTTACTCCACAATCGTCTTTTTGTAATCAGACAGAACTGATGGAAAAATTAATTTGAGCTTGAGATGATTCCATTTGACATAGGGGTATCTTAAAATATTAATCTGCCATGTGGCTGAGGATAAAAGGCATAGAATTCATTCTTAGACATGTGCCAGGGCATATATTGGTACTCATATGAGGTACATAACAATGAATGGGAGTGAATAAATATTGTAATGTTTATATAAGTAGCTGTATAAGATGAGTTACCTGCTACAAACATCTTCTACTTAATATTCAAGAAAAAATTTTTGATTTTCAGAGCTCTTATAATATCACCAGAAAAGATTATTGTTTTTTACTTTCTTTGTTTTGTTTTGTTTTTTTCTTGAAATGATTTATAGTGGGGCCTGGTATGTTGACATGAATGTTTCATTGGGTCCTGGAAAAAATGGAATAGAATATTCCATGGAAGAATAACTAAGTGTCTTTTCATTCCTTTTTGTGTCTTCAGATTCAAGAGTATCGAAGTGCTTATCATCATTATTACTTGTTTCATCTACTGTATGCTTATCAAACAAAGTAAGTTTCTCTGTCACAGCTGGAACAATCAAGATTTCTTTTGTTGCTTATAATAAATAAATACTCAATTGTGAGAATGTCCTCAGGGAAAGTTCATTAAAAAAGAAATGAAAATGCTGAGAAATAAATGGTTATTGTGATTGCACTTGTTTTGATATAATATGCAAAAATGTAATTTGGTTTCGTAATGTCTGGAATGCATGGAAAAAAATTAAGATGGAGAAATGGAAAAGACGTTGCATTTATTATGTTATTTCAATTATCATTTGGTTTCTGAGGGTGGGAGAGTTTAGATTCAAAACACTATTTTGGAATAAATATGAATGCAGATAACAGGAAAAAGGGGCAAAATACAGAAATAGAAATATTAATTGGTAAATAAATCAAATGGGGCACATCCCTAGCATTTCTTGACAGATGCTGATTTTTTTATATTTAGTGCCTAAATGTTTGAATCTTTCTCTTGGGTTTGTTTAAAATATCCACTGGCAGCCCCTTTTTTCAGTTTTCCAGATTATTCTGCCTTCTCCTTGTTTTGGCTCAATGACAAGTAACAATTAACAAGTCAGAGAACATTGTAATCGAGATGTGAATAGCTTGAGGTAAGTGCCTGATATCAGAAAACAATTTTCTACATAAAACAATCCCTGTGAGGGATTCAGGATAGGGCAATGAAAATTAACTGTGCTCTTCTTCAGATTTAATTCTCCTTACTTGTCTTCATTCTTTAACTTATTTTCTCTTTGATGTCTTCGATGTGGATTTGCATGATAGTTTTATTTTTCTCCAACCATCTGAATGGGAAGAGAAGATAGACATAAATGCAAACACATGCCATGCAAAGCAAATTAAGACAAATAGGTAATGTGAGTCTTTCTTGAAAGGGTGGAGGAAGTAGAGAGATGACAAAGTGTAAGTGAAGGTGATTGTATGCAAAAGGGAAATCAGCAATTGTCCAGGAGTGATTCTTGGTGACTCCTTATGTATAGAGTAAAATTACAACGCATAAGACTTTTTTTATGCCTGTGACTTGTCCAAAAGAGATCACCAAACTTCTCTTTCATGACACCACAAGGTAGGTTTTAACCTCCAACTTCAGGTTAGTAGCTGAGCTGCCAGACCATTCATGTCACCCCAGGCTCTTGAAAAGGGTCTATTTTTGTTTTTCATGATATTGAGTTGTTTCTGCTCCATCGTGATGGGATGCACAGCAAAACTAAACAGTGTCTGCTCTTGCACCATCCTCTTAAGCCCATTGCTGCAGCCATGGTGACAATCCTTCTTTTTGGCAGCCTTTCTTTTCCATTGCCCTTCTGGATGACCCAGCATGATGTTCTTCTCCAGGGACTAGTGTCACCTGACAACATGTCCCAACGATGCAAGGCAAAGTCTCTTATTTGCCATCCTACCTTCTAAAGTAGCACCCTGGCCATACTTCTTTCAAGACAGATGAGTTTGTCCTTTCAGCTGCCCATGCCACTTTCCATATTCTTCCCCAGCACCACAATCCAAATATCTTGATTCTTCTTCAGCCTGCCTTCTTTAATGTCCTAATTTCAGATGCCTATGAGGCCTTAAAAATGTCATGGCTTGGGTCAGGCACATCTTATTCCTCAAGGTAATAAGCTTACTTTGCAATATACTGCAGAAATATTGGGCAGCAGATCTATCTGATTTGATGCATTGCTTAGTCTCTTGATGGCCCCTCCCATGAACATTAGTTGTGGCAACAAGCACGACAAAATCCTTGACCAGTTCAAAATATTCTCCATTTTTCATGATTTTTCCAATTAAGCCACCTTGAGGATTTGTATCTTTTTGACACTGCGTTGTAATCCATACTGAAGGCTGTAATTCTTGATCTTCATGAGCAAGAACTTTAAGTCATCCTTACTTTTAGCCATTATGTCGTCTGCATATTGCAGGTTGTTACAAAGTTCCTCCCATCATGAGGTCACATTCTTCTTCATCTAATCCAGTTTCTCTGATTATTTACTCAATATACAGATTGTATAAGTATAGTGTGATGATACAACTCTGTCACACACCCTTTTGATTTTAAACCATGTGGTGGTCCCTTGTTCCATTAGCACAACTGTCTCTTGATTCATGTACAAGTTCTGCAGAAGAAGAAGAATGTATTCTGGAATTCTTGTTCTTTCCTTGTTTACTATTGTGAGAAACAGAACCAGGAAGAGAGTACATTGGGGAAAACTCTCAGCATTCTACATTAAGGAGTCTGGGAGGCGAAGACTCCTGAGAAGAAAATTTTCACATTCATGACTTGGAGATGGTCCTACTCATGTTCTCCTAAGTAAAAGTTATTCATCAAATGTCCTCCCAATAATAATGCCAATTTTAAGGTGCTACTTGGAAGCACATGGCTACTACTCTATACCCTCAAAAGTCAACTGCTTAAAGGTTACCTGCCGAAAGTTTGTCAGCCATCTGAGGAATCAGGTCCTATAGTCTGTCGCACCCTAAGTAGAACCTACTCCCTTCTGATAAGGATAATGGATTGTTCCCCTAGAGAAGAGCTCAAAGACAGTCAAGGTCAAACCAACTCAGGCATCCAATGTTAAGTTGCCATCTTGACTTTAGAGCCCAGACATCTTGATACATCTGTGCCTTCCTGTCAAGTGAGTGACTCTAGTACAACCCATTTCTACTACATGCATACCCTTGCTCGCCCCCCTCCGGTTACATGTATGTTTTCCTTTTAAGTCTATGCTTCCATTGAATTGCATGCCAAGATTATAAAAACTCATGAGATTATTACTGTCTCTCTCTGCTCAACCTCACTCCTGAAGTCCGAACTGAGAGGTGAGCCCTTGAATGCTGTATATGGTCTGATTTCTTTTTAGTTTATCCATCAATTACACAACTGCCACTTAGACCCATTCATTTGTGGGGATGCTGGCCTCCCACATATTATGATCCACACAGTCAAATATCTTTGCCCAGTCAACAAAGCACAAGTAACATCTTTCTGGAATTCTCTGTTTTCAGCCCAGATCCATTAACATCACCAACTCCATTCCTTGTTTCCTTTCCTCTTTTGAATCTGACCTGAATTTCTGACCGTTCCCTGTCAGTGTACCACTGCCACCACTGTTGGATAATCCCCAGCAAAATTTTGCCTATAGTTGATATCAGTGATACTCTTCTATAATTTGTTGGAACACCCTTTTTGTGGGAGATCATCACTGCCCTCTGGTGGGAGTATGAGGCCCAGCCTTGGTTCTGGAGAGCTGCTGCTGGATTTGAACCACCAACCCAGAGGACCGCAGTCCTGTACACAACCACTATGCCACTGGGGTGCATCCCGGAACACCCTTTTTGGTAAAGGTACAAGTATAGATTTCTTCCAGTTAGTTAGCCATGTAGCTGTCTTTCAAATTATCTAACATACAGGAGTGAGAGCTCATAACACTTTATCACCTTGTTGAAACATTTCCACTGTATTCCATTCATTCCTAGATCCTTGTTCTTGGCTACTGTTTTCAATTCAGCTTAGATTTCTTTCTTCAATACCATTGGTCTTCCTGATTTGTTAACTCCTGAAATTATTGACTGTTGATTAGTTCTATTTGGTACGTTGACTCTTTTTTCATTTTCTTCTGTGGCTTCCTGCATCATTCAATAGTTTGCCCATAAAATTTTTAATGTTGCAAACCACAACTTGAATTTTTGTCCAGAGCTCTTTCAATTTAAGATATGATGAGTGTATTCTTTTATTTTGGTTTTCTAATTGTAGAGCTCTTCACATTTCATTGTAAATTTTGGCTTTGTCTTCTTGGGCTTCCTTTTCAAATGGTCCATGCAACTCTGTGATTTCATCTTTTCTTCAATTTTCTTATCTACTGTACAATTAGGAACACATTTCAGAGTCTCTCACAATATCTATTTTAATTATTTTCTCTTTTCTTCTTGTAGGTCCTTTTGTTTTCTTCATGAATGATGTTCTTGATGTCCTCCTATAGCTCAGGCCTTCTGTCATGAATGTTCAATGCATCACATCTGTTCCTGAAGTGATAGATTCTTAAATTAGATGGGATAGACTCAAAATCACATTTTGACTCTTATGAACTTGTTTTAAATTTCTTCAGTTTTATTATGAACTTATATATAAGCAATTGAAGGTCAGTTTTAATGTCAGACCTTGGCCTGCTTTTAGCTGCTGATATTGTGCTTCTCCACATACACTTTCCACAGATACAATTTGATGTCTATGTATTCTATTCCACATGTTTAGTCATCATTTTTGTGGTTGAAAGGTGCTTTCTATGAACAAATTATTGGTCTTGCAAAATTTTATCATGTGATTTCCAGTTTTGAGTCTATCATCAAGTCTACATTTTCCAACTACTGTTTCTTCTTTGTTTCCAGCTTTTGCATTCCAATCACCAATAATTATCAATCTATCTTGATAATATGTTTGATCAATTATATAGTCTGAAGTTGGTAGAATTCTTCAATATCATCATTAGCTTTTGTGGTTGGTGCATTACTTTGAAAAACATTTCTTAGATTTCCTTGATTGTTGATAAATATATTCTTCTCACATACACCACTGTACTTCATGATTGATTTTACCTCTTTTTTAGACAATTCCATGCCATTCCTGTGGATTGAGTTATTTCTGGTATAGGAATTTATAACATTATCTGATTCAAATCAGTTCATTTCAGCTCACTAATGCCTAGAAAATTGATTTTTGTCTTCTATTACATTTTTTACCATTTCCAATTCTCCTACATTCTTATTTTGCACATTCCAATATCTAATAATTAGCAGACTCTTGCAGTTTCTCCTGATATTGAGTACTGAACCATCAGCATATGAAATCATGAAGACTTGTGGGCTTTGTGGACTGGGTCGCCATGGTTGATTTGACTCCAAGAAGTCAGCTGATTGATTCTCAGTTACATTTTAAGTGCTCTCAGACCGCAGGAACCCATCTCCCAGCGCTGTCTCAAACATGTTCTGCTCTCATTCATTAGGCTTCCGGTATCTGACAATATTTCCAAACTATCCATAAGGCTTTCAGCAACTCCTTCCTCCAAAGTGGGGAGCCAAGTCCTTTTTCATTGTCAGCTTTTAGTGTAGAAGCACCACTGAAACCCATTCATTTTAGGTGTTGCTACTCACATTTGCAACGCCAGTGCCATAGCTTCCAGCATCACAGAAACCCCCAACCCACCACAATATGAAAGGCAGATAAGTGATAGCTAAAAGGTTGTTAGGATCAGTAAAAGACAACTATAATAAAAGAAAAGACCATTATTGTTGTTCTATGGAGAAAAATGCTTTCTGTAGACACATTTCCTAAGTCTTAAAATGTACAAAAAAGACAAGATCTAATCATCTGGTTGAGAGACTACCAGTAGGAGTCCATAATAGTGTTCAAGGAGTCACAGAAAGGTGCCCATTGAAATGGGGTATGGAAATCGAAGAAGCTATTCTCCCTCCATTCCACAGCAAATCAATGCATCAAGGTTGCAGATGGGTGCCTACAGAAGCATGAAAGGGACTACTACAGAAGACTTGCTTGCAAGATTGCCTGAGTGTCGTGAGCCCCGGGCAGAGAGGCTCATGTGAATCCTAGCACACCAAATTTCATCAAGAGTGTACCCAAACAAGTTCCTAGGGACCCAGGGTGTCCTGCCCTCGGTTGGCAAGAGGAATGAAATGAATCCTCTTTCAAATATACTCTGCACGAAGGCAATTTTCCCCACATAGTTGGCTAATAGAAGGAATTCTGTGGGAAGTGACTAAGTAAGTACAGACTAATAAAATAACTTGAGGGCTCTCACTGTAAAACCTAGCTTTCCATAAACCTAATGTATTGAATTTCATCTCTAATCCTGTTTTCAATATCTTAAACTCTTTAAGATTCTATTATTGTTTATTTTTCATCAAATTTCAGGCTCAATATTACAATAAACTAGACTCTGGGAAGAAGGGGAAAAAAGGAGAAGGAGGAAAAAGAATTTTGGACCAAGAAGGATTCCAACCCAGGGCACTTTAAATATTGGGTCTGGATATTAGCGATAGCCCTCTTCTGACTTACATAGCTGCTAGTCAAGGACACAGAAAGGTGAAGAGGAAGTAGAGAACTGGAGACACTATATTATATTCTGACCCATTCAGGAGACTGCACCCATTAGCCTGTGATCTCCCATTTCTGTTTCAATACTTTGTGCCATAGTCTTGCCATTAAAGGAATCTGGCTAGCATCAGATCCATAGACTTGAATGGGACTCAGCTGTGATGCCTTCCTGATATAAAATTCCTTCTTTGTCCCCACCATGTAGTCCAGTCTAGTGTCATATAGTACCTGGATAAATATAATACTACAGAAAAGTACACATGCGATGCATGTATGTGTTCAGCACACACACAAACAAAACAAGAACATGTCAGTGAAGAGAAGTAGGCACATAGTGCAATTACACAGTAACTGTAAGAATTTTGTCCCATTGTTGGCAATTTTTTATTTACTTGATAGAGCTTGAAATACACTAAGAACACCAATCATGAGGCAATCAAGATGGGTTAAGTAATGAGAAGAGGTAGGGATTGAAATCAGAATGGAAAGTAAAAGCAGTATACTATTTTTATCAAAAGCTTACTCATGTTTAAATGAGTAGTAATTTGCCAGAATGCTTTATATTTGGGAATAGAAAAGGGTAATAGACATACATTATCTGGTTCAAAAGAAAACATGACTGGTGATACAAGTTACACCAATTATAGTGAGCAGATGCATAATAGCAGTGAGGAACTCTGGTTTGGAGAGGCTGGAGGAGAGTGGATCAAGAGAAGAAATAATCTCAGGGGTGGTAAAGAATGGAGGAGAGGCACATCTGTGAGCAGTGGAGCTCAACAATGGGATGAGAGGGAACAGTATAATGCATGCTCTTCTGAAAATAATTCAAATCAAGGATGTTAGATGAGGGTTTTTGTGTTCAATGTGGTTGATTTTGACTCATAAGGTACTTGTAGGAGAGCATAGAAATGCTGTGAATGAATACATCTTTGAACTAACTTATTTCTTCCATGGACCATTTGGTGAATTTGGGTCCCTGTACCTTTTGTGAGCAGCAAAAAAAAAAAAAAAAAAGAACTATTGAGAAAACAAGCCTCCTCCATTGGATCAGAGAGGAGCTGGTCTTGAGCTTCAAAAGAAGGACACCTCTGAATCCATGAGGGGGAAATGTCATGACAAATTTAAAATTCTTGGTGGAGGTCAATAATAGAGATTCACATAATAAATAAAGGATAAAGAAGTTACCTCAGTGAAGACTAGTATCCATAGTTGTCAATTGGGGCATGACTTGATGGTGCCTCCTGTGGGCTTGCCCTTCCCACGAGAATCCTGAGAACTTCCTTTCATTATCCCTGGAGATGGGCCACCCTCTCTCAATTCCTTCATCCTGTTTACAAGCCACATGGAGCCATGCTGAGACCTGAGCATGATGAAACAGAGAATTGAGGCTGTGGTTCTTCTACCACCACTGGATCCACAAGACTTTTCACCCACCAACCTATGACCTACCTGCATCATTGTCTGAGCCTGCATGAGTCTGAACAGAGATTTATGGACTAGTATTGTACTTGTAAGCTAATATCAGACTTATGGACTTGATCTGGGTTGGCTAGTATGTTTTATTGACATATAATTGCTCGCTGATATAAAACTTTCTTATACATATATGAGTGTCTGGGTTTGTTTCTCTAGTCAACTTGAGAACTAACACACTAACATTGTGTCAGAACCAGGCTGTTTTGACTACGGTGCTGGGTCATAGGTTTTGTGGTACAGTAGGGCAAGGCCTTCTACTTTGCGCTTTATCAGGAGTTCTTCGACTATCCTGGATGCCTCACTCCCCTTTCAATATGACATTGGTAATTAGTTTTCCCATTTCTTTAAAGAATATAGTTGGAATTTGGATGGAATCTGCATTGGATTTGAGGATTACTTCTGTTAGTATTGAGATTTTCTAATGTTACACTTTCTTATCCATGAACATGAGTATACTTCCATTTGGGCAGGTCTCTATTAGTTTCCTATAAGATTGTTCTACAGTTCTCTCTGTATAGGCCTATTATTTCTTTAAGTTTATTCATAAATGTTTCTTCTTTTGTGTGTTTCTTCTATTATAAGTGGTATACTTTTCTTATTGTCATTTGCAGTCCTCTTCACTGCTATACTGGAATCCACTTCATTTAAGCTGGTTCACTAAAATCCTCAACTTATTTTTCTAAAACTCCTCAATTTATTTTTCTAAAATTGTGTGTGTGTTGAGTATTTGGGAGTTTCTATATATAAAGTTATATCATCTCAAATCATGAAGCACCTCAATTCATATCTTTAGTTACCCAATTATATTCCCTTGGTTTATTTTTATTGTCTAAGTTCTGGTGAAGACTGCCAGTGTCATATGAAATAAGATTGTTGATAGAGACTACCCTTGTTTGGTTCCAATTTTCAGTGGGAAATATTTTCAGTTTTTCCCCATTGAGTCCAATACTGTCCATTAATTTTTCATATGTGACCATTTTTGTGCTTACAAATATCTCTGATATTCCTATTTTATAGTGTTTTTTTTAATCAGATGTAAGTGTTGGATATTGTCAAATGCCTTTTCCACATCTATTGATATGATGGTGTGATTCTTATTCTTGTCTTGATTGTGGGGTGGATTATGTGGATTGTTTTATTCCATACTGGACCATTTTGACTCTATGATATGGATACCACTAATCATGTCCAATTAAATTTTCTATGTGCTATGGGATTCTATTGGCCAGATTTTGCTGAGAATGTGTGTGTTTCTATTTTGTTCATGAAGGACCAGTCTGTGGTCTTCTGTCCTTTTGTGGTCTTTGCTTGCTTTGGGTCTCAGAGGTATGCTCATTCCATAGTACGAGTTTGGGAGCTTCCTGTCCCTTTCTATATTCTGGAATGGTCTCTGTAGAATTGGTGATAATCCTACACTGAGTTTTTGGTGGAATCCCACTAGGGAGCCATCTGGGCATGGGCTTTTTTGGCTGGGCATGCACATGGGACGAAGATGTAGGAAAAAGGAGGAAAAAGCAACTAAAATATTAAATTAGGTTAAAATACATAAGATCAAAGAAAAAAGAAAATATAAGTTAAAAATCTAGTCATGGCCTTTGCGTGAGAATTCCTGGTCATATGCCAGTATAACTGTGTGCCTATATTTTCTACTCCCTGGGGTAGAGAGATGTGGGGAGGGACACTGTAGAATAACGCAAACAAGGGGCGCTAACAACAAGGGTTGAAGTAGAAAGAACATTTTTTGAGAATGATGAAGGCAGTAAATGTACAAATGTGCTTCATACAATGGATGGATGGATGCATTGTGATGAGTTGTAAGAGGTCTTAATAAAATGGCTTTTAAAAGAAAAAAAAGAGTAAGGAATTGCTTCAGTATTGAGGTTGTCTGAACAAAGCTGCCCACCTGGAATGCAATCCATGCAGAGCCCCCAAAATGCATCGTGGTAAAAGGTTTGATTGGGTGGTTGGATCAGGGGCAAGATTGACCTACCTGTGCAGGCAGAGTGTTCCTCCAAGAGGCTTGGGTCATTTGTTAATGGGTAAGGGGAGTCAGCATCCATCAGCAAGTGTTGCTGATCTCCACCTTTAAAAAATGTTGGTATGCTTAGCTTTCAATTTGTTTTTCTGCCTTCCAGGGAGCACAGGACTTCTCTCTAGTGTGTTCTCTGCTGAGAAGATAGTCTCAAGTATGACCATATCACACAGGTCATCAGACACTGCTTTATTTTCAAATATTCAATATGCCCATGTTATGTTCTTTTGGGTTTAGCATGAGCATCATTAAGTGTCCTATTTATATATAGCTCTTTAACAGTTTTATTTAACATACAATTCCCATATAATACCATTCAATATTTCAATCACATTAAAAATAGTTGTACAAGCATCACCACAAGATATTTTAGAACATTTGCTTTTATTTTTACAGTGTTATTGGTACATAATCCACATATCATAACATTCATTCAATAAATCATATCAAGAAGTATTGTTCAGCCACTGTCACAATGAATTTTAGAACATTTCCTCTGCCCCCATGATTAAATCTCCTTTAAAATAAGTTGCAAAATCAGACTCATCTCTAGTGCTCCCTCCCAGTCCCACCTTCCTTATTTCTCCAGAACACCTTCTCCCTTGCCCAGACCTCCTCACTCACTTCTACATTGCCTACAACCCTGAACTCATTTTTAATTCTCTATACATCCATTCTTCCTATGCTTTGCAAATTGGTAAACTCAGCAGAAACAACAAAGAACAAACACAAAATAAAGGGTAAGGATAAAAATAGTAATATAAAGATAAAAATAGTGCAAAAAAAGAAAGACAAAACCACCATCAATATTTTAAAAACCAAGGAAGAAATATTTTCATGGAATAAATAAGAGAAACTAGCATCTAGAACGAATCTAGGTTTGGTCTAGAGGGAGGATACCTGACCAAGCATCATTTGATTCAGCAAAATCAGGATTACCATAATCTCCAATTCATTTTTGTCTGTGGCTAGCGGGTGTCTGTTGCAGACATTGGTTTGTGGCCAGGTGGCTCTGCCAAAGGCTATATCTGACCAATATTAGAGCTAAAATTATCAACACACAACTTGTGGAAAGCTATGGAGAAGAGTAGGAGCCCTAAACCCATCTGCAGCAGCATATCTAATTATGTGTTATCAAATTCCCATTCTTTATCATATTATCCATAGTTTGTGATGAATCACCCAGAGAAATGCCTTTGCATAGTGAACAAAACACAGGTAAATATTTTTCTGTTATTCTCTGCTTTAGGTCAGGAAGCTTCTGACATCAGCAATGATATCTCTCATTTCAGATTACTTTCTGAATACAACTTGGTTTTCTGTCTTTGAATTATTGCAAACATAATTTCTTTTGGATGTGATATTAATAATATTGTTTAAAATTTTCTGAACGCCCTGTGTCACCCTTCTCTAGAATGGATGCAAATGTAGATGTCTTCTAGTTAGTTGGCCAGGAAATTGTCATCCAAATGTGTTTGATAGATGAATGAGTGCTCCCAGCACTGTATCCATACGTTAAAATAAATTGCATCATTGGTATTCTTTACTATTCTGAAACTCAAGGATTGAAATATATATATTAATTAATGCTTTCAGTACATTTTGGACTTCTTATCAATATTATCAGTTCCTTGATCATACACAACCCCTTGAAATGATTGACTTTTAACCTTTTTTGTTGGGGGTTGGCACAGTGACTCCATGACTTTCTCTGTGTATGGGCTTTTGTAAACCCCAAAGAATGGGTTTATCTTCATTAGTTTCAGCTTGAGAAAGCAGAACTGATTTCCCCTTCTAATTTTTCAACTCCATGTGTCGGTATATGTCACAGTTATCCTTTATCTGAGACATTACCTCAAAGTATTCTTTGAAAACCTTCACTCATACTTCTTTTCTTCCATTTGCCTCAGCTATTCTAAACTTGGGAGTAAGTTTCTGTGTCTCTTCTGACATCTAATCTCATCTCTTATTTCAGTTTAACTTTTTGAGGTATTTTTAATTTCTTCACATATATGTATCTTGTGGTTAGCAGCCAACTATGTAATCCACTACACCACACCACCAGGATCATATATGCATCTTATGTCATTGCACAATGCATCTGGTATTTGTTTATTAGTTTGCACTGCATCCCATCTGTGTTGGTCCGAATAGACTGGAGAAACAAGTTCAGAGGAACTCTTATATGTATAAGAAAGATATTTACCTACAAGAGCAGTTTACCATTAAGAAAACATCCCAACCAGGTCCAAATCAAGTTCATAAGTTTGATATTAGCTCATATGTCTGACAGAAATCTATAAAGTCCTATTCAGACTCATAAAAAACATGCAATGACACCGAAAGTAGAAGATCACAGACCAGTGGGTAGAAAGTCTTTAGATCCAGTGGCATTGCAAACATCTCAGTGCTGGCAGGGGTCTCTGCATGGCTTCTCAGCACCCAAGGTTGCATCAGGTTGGTCCACGTGGGTTCTCCTCAGGGATGTCTCACAGGAAGTGAGTCTTATCAGTTGAGTGTCTTTGAGGAAGTGAATGAGTGTCTCTTGCTTGCAAGAATGAAGTATCAGTTTTCCCAGAATTCTCAGAGGAGAAGGCCATGTCCACACAGAGAACTCATTGGCTATCTACAGATTGACAGGATAGGCTCCACCCCTACACACTTAATCCTCAAATTTTCACCAGATTAGGTGACTGCCACACCATCTATTCTTGGTCTCAATTCAGGTAAGAATTCTAAATTTTTAATTTGATTCTCTTGAGCTTCTTTTAATTTCTTCCTGTTTTAACTTGAACTTCCATATGGGCAATTGATGAGGCTTTAAATATTAATTTTCTCCATCATCTCTCTTCTTATCAATGTACTTGATTTGATTGTTGTGTTTTCGACCCAATGAAGTCTCAATTAAGATAAGCTATGAAAGTTCAACACATATATTTATAAAGAATAAATTACTGGTCTTGAAAAATTGTATCATGTAAATTCTGGTGTCATTTCTATTACCAGTGCCATATTTTGTATGTCTGAACCTCATATTTGTGTAGATTACTGAGTGGAATTTCATAGTGGAAGGGAAAATTAGGCTGCCAAAATGCGATTGTGACATGGAGACAAAGAAGTGTGCCTGTAAGATGCCAATAGAAGAGACCAGATAAGACATAGTAGGTTGGTAAAGGGAAACAAACAATCTGGCAAAGAGTAGAAAAGCCATGTTGAACTTTTGAAGAGGTCTTCAATAGCCTAACTTTAAGTAGGGAAATGTTTAGATGTCTTAGAGCAGAGTCTTATGATTTTATCTTGTTACTTGTGAAATGATTTTGCACCTGTTTCTTAAGTAAAGTTAGGATTTCTGAGGCAGTAGCATCTAGAATATGCATTCAAAAGTTGAACATTGAAGGTGGACTGGAAAAAAATCAAGGCATTTGCTATGGTGTTGACAAAGAATTTCAAAAGTGCAGCACTGCCAAAAGAGCAAACAGCTTTCTGGGGGAAAGTCTAGAGTGCTCTTTAGAGACCAGTATAGTGAGACTTTGTCCGTGTGCTTTGGACATATTATCAGGAGAGATCAGTTCCTGGAAGAGACATCAGATTTGTTAACATGGAGAGGAAGGCCGTGATGAGCTGAACAGACATAGTGACTATAGCAATTGATGTAAATGTTGGCACAGTCGCAACGCTGGTGCAGTGCTCGGTAATGTCCATTCTGTTGTACATAGGTTTGCTATGAGTCAGAATCCTACTTGAAGGCACTAAAACAACAATTTAGAATAGAAATTATTTAGAATAGAATTCACTTTTTTATTAGTTGGATCCAAAAGAAAGTATTTTTTAATATATTGGTACTTGCAAGTCAAAATATATATTTAGTAGCTTGAGATACAACAGGACTTCTGGGTTCTTAGATAACATTGATACAACGAGGTTCATTGAAACCATGGCAGTGGATAATGTCTTCAAGAAATGGAGCTTAAAGAAGACAGCAAAAAAGTGTAGGATGGGCTGAGCCCCGGTGGCATAGTGGTTGTGCGCGGAACTGCGGCCCACTGAGATGGAGGTTCAATTCCAGCAGTGGAGCTGGGCCTCCTACTCCCACCACTGGAGAGCAGTGATGCGCCCCCCCCCAAAAAAAAAGTGTAGATTATTAGTGACTGAGCTATGGAGTTATCCTTATGCCCCATTAACCTCCATTAATTTACCTCAGTCATGACTGTGGAAACCCTTTGGTCAAGTAAGTAAAACTGGCTGGCAAAGAGTTAGTGAGGATTTGAGCTGTGGTTTTGTGGTTCAGAGGCATTTTAAGAAGAAACAATGTGAAGATTGACAAGGACCACTGAAGATTTAGATCCATAATTAGCACTCAGGTCATTCAGTGATCAAAGAATAAAGCAGTATATCACCTAGAATAAATCTGCTGCAAAAGATAATCTTTAAGGGTTTAGAACCCAAAGATACTACTTTAAAGACTATGGTGCCCCTGATGCAACCGCATGTATTTTCAAACACCTCATATGGTTGTACAAATTGAGGAATGAGTAAGAAAAACATAGAAAGGACAGATGTTTTGGAATGGTGGTGGAATTTCAAAAGATGGACTACTCCATGATCTGCCTGAGTGAACAGATTTGTGTTGGAGTAAGCAATATTGGAAGGGCAGATGGAGAAGCTTTGTCTAACATATTTTAGACGTAACTTCAAGTGGGACCAGTCCTTGGAAAATCACATATCATTTTTGGCCAAGTAGAGGGTTCATGTGAAAACAGATGAGCTTCACTAAGGCAGCTTGCCATAGTGGCAGGAACCAAGAGTTCAAACACAGGAATGCTATTGAGGCTGGCCTGAAACCCACAGAACTTCCTCCTCTCACCCATGGGGTCACTCTGAGTTTGGTTCGACATGATGGCACTTGACAAAAACATCACTGATGCGTCCTCCTGCTGCAGGTGATCAAATTCAGTTAACTGAGTCAAGGTTGTTTATTTTTAATCAGAGTGGAGACCTCTGAAGCAAGCACAAACATTGCTGTGGGAATTCTTTATGAGGCTTTGTTTGTTCAATGTTTTTATTGACCCAGTGTGTATGTGTTATGTGTTCTTGATATGATCGTGCTATCCTCATTCCTAAAGCAAATGTATTGTCTTTTATCATAAGCATATGCTATGCTAAGAGGGTGACATTTTAGGGGAAACTAATTAATGAAAAACTTTAAAATGATTCAAACAGCCAGAGGTTAGTACCATTTATGCTGCATAGTTCTTTTAACTTTAAACAGAGAAGAGTGGTATAAACATCAAATTAAATATTTAGACTTATACAAGTAAAAGGTGTTAAAATATTGATTTCATGGGGCAGGTGGTGGTGGTGGTGACAGTCATGCAGGGTGTGGAGGAAGATTCCCAGAGCACAATTTTAAGTCAAGGAAAGCTGAAAACAGCCTTCTTCTTCCCCCATGCACCTTAAAAAATGAAACCAATAAAAAATAAATGGAAAGAGAACTATTCTACTTGGGGGAGAGTAGATTTAAAATGTAGAAACTGGCAACAGGATGTCAGGTTTTGCTGAAACTTTGCTTTACTTGATTAATTACTCCTTTGAACATCTCTTTCTCATAAGGGACTACTGAATCATCCTCACTTTCGAAGCTCAATTGAGTATCCAGTTGAGCAATACCCTCCCTATGTCTTAGAAGAGCGAGCTAGAATGACGTGTCTATATTTGTTTTCTTTTGCTATTTAGACTGCACTAGAGTTAGCTATTATGAAGCTGAAAATCAGCATGAATCTTTAATTTGAGCTGTTTTTTAATTGATTGGTATTGAAGGCTTGGAAATGTATACATACCTGGAATTGCTTATAATTAATGTCGAGAAAATATTCATGGGGTCTCAAGTTCTCCTCAAGCAGTGAAGTGACAATCATTTTCAAGTATGTTATTAACTATATGTAGTATGGAGTGAGCATGTCAACATGCCAGACTTTCCCCATTGCTGTCACTTGATGTTCAAGCAATTTTTGAAGAAATTGAGGAAAGAAAGTCACCTCAAATATGAAGACTACATATTTTTACATCCTCCTTTCCTTCACAGGAAAGACTTCACTATGAGAAGAAATAAAACATATCTTTATCTCTAATAATGTAGGTTTCTGAAATGAAAAGATCCCAAGACTTTGACTAAATTACTGTTAGCTAAAGTCTCACCTGAACTAAGATATTCAAAATCCATACTGTTTGACAGCTGTTTGGTGGTCTGTTTAGGACATCTATGGATATTCAGGGCAGTTTCTCCTGGGCACATGTCAGCATCTCTTCCAAGTCTATGTCATGCTCTGCTGTAATTGACTCCATGAACAGGTGTTCTCAGGCTAAAAGGCCTAGGATTCACCTGATTACTCACTTCCTGAGGCCCAGAATCAAATGTAGCATTTGGAATACATGGGTAGTAAAGAAGAACCTAGGAAATGTGAAGAGACTTCTCAGTTAATTTTGGTGTAGTTAATAAAGTGTAGTAACGAATTTCTTTGATGTTGAACTCCTTATTCTAACACAAACATAAACATAGTATCTCAGTTTCATGGAGTTTCCTTGTCTTTCACTTGAAATATAAGGGAGTACATCCCTGTTAATGCTTATTACTTTAAAAATAATTTTGTTTATGTTATATCACCTATGATTTAGCTTGATTTTCATAATAGCACAATTTCATTGCACTTATTTTAACTTTGAATAAATTGAAAATAAAAGAAGTTAAAAGCCATGCCCCCCCCCCCGCAAGAAAACATGTATGAAAGAAAAAAACTGTAGTGAGTGTCAACTAAAAGTGACTCAAAAATAAGAGTGGGGCTGAGGAGTCTTACTGGAGCGAATATCCCTAAAACTTTTTAAGATTATATTTGCACCACTTGGTAAATCACTGGATTGTACACATGGATAGAGTAAATTTTATGGCATGTAAAATATACCTAAATGTACCTAATTAGGTCTCACTAAAAATCACACCATTCAACACTAATCTTAGATGCTTATATAGGCATTAAAAATTGGGTTCCTTTCTAGTTGACTTCAGAATGTTGGGCAATTTGGGGCAATAGTTTCCTCAATTGTACAATGAAGTTATATTCACTTCTATCTTGATGATCTTCACTTTTCATTTTTAAGTATCTAATTCCGAATTAACATCCTGCAGTAGTGTAGCTCCAGTTTCAAAACTTTGCTTTCTAGTGCGATGGTGCAATGCCCATCAACAAATGAATGTATGAACCAAATGTGGCATATGATGACAACAGATAATTTTTATCCATAAAGAGACACGCAACCCTAATGCAAGACACAGCATGGGTAAACCTTGAGAAATTTATGCCAAGATGAGTTAGTCAGTCATGAAAGAAAAATCATGTATGCTACCCTTTATATGAATTGGGATCCAAAGATTATTACTGGTTACTAGATATAGGGCAGAGAGGAGTGGGAAGTTTTTCTGCTGATATTATTATTAGATGCTATCAGCTGGGTTTTGGCCAAGGACACCTTAGATACAACAGAACAAATTACTGCCTGGTACCACACCAGCCTCCCTCTTGCTCTTATGTTTGAGGCCACTGATGCCTCCACGGTGTAAAACCATTTTGTCAAAGGTCTTGCTCTTTCTAGCTGTTCAGCTGCTTTACCAAGTATGATGCCTTTCTCCAGGGACAAGTCTCTTTAACAGCATCCAATGTACTTGAGATGCTATCTCTCAAACCTTGCCTCTAAGGAGTATCCTCCTGTACTTCTTCAAAGACAGATTTGTTTATTCTTTTGAATATATGGTATTTCCAGTCTTCTTCACCAGCACTGTAATTAAAATTCACTGACATTTCTTCAGAACCCTGATGGGGTGGTGGCTCCTCAGTGGGCTGTTAACAGAAAGCCACATGAAGAGAAGACCGGATTTTCTATTCCCCTGAAGTGTTACAGTCTCAGAAGCCCCACGGGCACTTCTATTGAGTCCTAGAGGGACATGATGCATCTGAAGTAATTTTATGGCAATGAGTGTGTGTGTGTGTGTGAGAGAGTGTTGATGGTGGTGGAATAGATTGAAAAACAATAATGATGATGAAGGTAACACATCATAAAGAAGATAACCAATGTATTATATATGTAGAAATTATTGATTTGGGGAATATTTTCTTATGTTTAATTCAACTGTAATATATAATAAGAGATATAATTGGCCCAAAGTGTGGTAAGTATGGTTGAGGAAAGATAGTGTGTGCCATTTCTGCTTATCTCTTATCTGTGTGACTTTGGAAATTTCATTTCTTCTATTATTACCACTGAATTTTTTGAAAAATTAAAAATAATTGGGTATTAAAAGGGAAGTGAACTGTATACATAAAGCATTAACTCTGTAAGGGCCTACGATAGAGATGATTTCAATATAGAATCTTAAAGCAAAAATACTGGTCTATTGGGGCAGAACAGAGATCTGATATCTTTCTTGCATTAAATTTGAAATGAAAGGCCCACAATATTGTGCAAGTATTCAATTTTATGTAACTACAAGTCTGAATCTTGTTTGGTTATTTTGTTTTCTTAGTAGTTTCATTGGGGACTTAATAATTTAACAAACACCCAGAGGGTGGTCTGGGATGCAGTTAAATTTCTAGAATTTCTACAAAGCTCAGTGATAAACAACTGTGCAGCAGTATGAATAGCTACAACTGGGCAATTATCTGAAGAGAATGAAAGGAAGAAATATTTTTTTAATCTGCTGTAAGTTATAAGCATCCTTTTGTTTAGGCGCTCTCAATAAGAAGTCAAATAAAGACAGAGATAAAAGGGGAGATATGTTTTCTTAAATATGATTATACTTAGGTTGTTATTTTTATGCATTTACTTTAAATGTCATATAGTTTCTCCATCACTTGGAAATGTAACATAGCTGAGGTAAATTCAATTATCTCACTTTCATGAAAGCACACCTAAAACTTGTGATTACTAAACTCTTGCCATTACTAAATTCTTGTCATTACTAAACTCATCATTACTGAACTCTAACACAGATCTGAATCAGATGCCACTTTGTCTTAAGCTCCAACCTTTTCTTTTTGGTGTAAGTGGTTAATGATTATAATCTCAACCCAAATAACTTACTCTGCACCCCTCTGAGGTAAGCTGGAATAAGATAAACAGTGGCTAACTTTGAATACGCAGATTGATAGATATCTTGATAATAGAGTCTTACAGAGCAGGCTGAGTGTCAACCAATCAAATATGCTTCCATACATGCTTCTCTCATGTACAGATTTCTAACTAAGTTGTGCATTTATGCTCCATGTTTGACATACCATTTGAGCATTCATATTAGCACTTTTGATTAACAAATCCCAGGATGTGAAGTAAACTCTTAATTTATATAAGCTCTTCTTCACTTTTAAAATTTATTTGGTGTCCAAAGTGGGACTGAGGTTACCAGCTTGGTACCTCAAAACTGTACATAGACGTAGGTGAGGGATCTTACTTAGCTCTTTTATGATCCCTGTTGTTGAGAGGAGTGTTGATGGAATTCGATGGGTCATCTTGGAAAACACACTCTAATTTGTTAGTTACGATCAACTCCATGTTATTCCAATTTTAATTTGTGCCTGAAAATGGTTGTATCTGTGTTTTTGAATTTTTTTGTATTCTGCATATCGATTTTTCATGTATTTAGCATGCTCACATTTGAACTTTATACGTGAGAGTCATGTTTGCATTTAAAGTTATGACATGCTCTGACCAGAACCAGTTTTTCTGACTGCTTTTCACTTTTTGGTTTGTTTGGAATATCAAAATCAGTATATTTTAGATTGAAGTTGGAGAATCGTTTAACTAAACAAAGCTTTTTAGGATGCCTATTTTGCTTGGTATTTAGAACCTTCCAAAAATGTGTCAAGGATTTGAAACTGATGTCTTTATGAGACATGCCACCCAAATTAACCAAGATTAATTTGTCCAATAAAGAAGAAACACATAAGACACTTGATGAGTCCATTCCTTTTGAATCTTCAGCTCCTCTATCTTTGTGTCTTTCTCTTCTTATCTTTGAAAAGTTGCTTATGTGTTTGAAAGACATTTGCAAACAATGATCTCTCTCTTTACCCTCAATCTCCTCAGATATCTCAAATGACCTTTAGAATTAAACTAGATCAAGGGTAAGAGAACAAATCTCCAGTGACTACTTTTTACTTCCTTGTCTAAAGCTGAATTAAGAATAGTAGTTGAGGAGTTAAAAAAATCATTCAGGAGGCTCCCAGGATTAAAGGGGTATTAGACATTTGAATTTATGTTCACAGATCTGGTGTTGCTGATCAGTTAATCCCTATGATGGTTACATCAGGGCAGGTACAAAATTGAATTAATTTTACCAGCTGAGAGGAAGCTGATAAATGAATTGATTTAAAAAGTTACATATATCAGGTTAGTAACCTATAATGATGAATCAAAAGTTGTACAAAAACTATTAGAGATTGTTCAAAGGCACTCCTCCATAAAATCAACAGAGGAAGCATTTGGGAATACTATGATGAATCTATGAGTCATTGTAAAACTGGTATGGCAGAAATCTCTGACTACAGATGGCAAGAGCAGTTAGGAAGGTTAAGGTCAACAAGCCAAGGGTGGTTCCTATGAGTGAGAGGTCAGTCATGCCTCCACAATTCAACCTTTTCACTGATTCTGACTCTGCCCTTCTCTAGCACTAAAATTCTCTGCCATGGTTGGTATCCAGGCTAATGGCTCAACAGAACCGACAGACTGTAGTCATGATCATCTAGTTTATTATGGAAGTAGTATGTTACAATTCAGGGTCTGGAATAATACAACATCTATATCTTTAATGATAATCTTAGCAATGCCTGGAGCTAAGGCCTTCTCTGGTAGTCAGCCTTTTGGCTTCTTTTTCTCTGCCATTCTTGAAAGAGTATTAAAAGACTCTTTTAGCTCTGTTGGTAAATGACCAGATTATCTGTACTGCCAGTGCTGTGGGCCCCATAGTACTCCTCCTTAGCGCTGTTGGTCAACAAACAAACTCCTGAGAATGTCTAGAAGTCATTGCTCTGCCAGCCAGTCTTTTGTCCATTGGTACTCTGAATTCTTGGGTTTGGGAACCCACATTTCTATTTACTGTTTATCTCCTGGTTTTGTTGCTTTTGCTGATACTGCTTCTCATCTACTTATTTTTATATTTCTAGTATAATAGTTCTTTCTGTTTCCTGAGTCAATAAGGCACAGGGATTCTGATTCTAGGGAATGCACAACCTCCCAAGCTTTCTTTTCTTGACAGTCAGTCCCCAATTAGGGTTCCATAGAGGATGTGACAAGGTTTACTTTGGTTGTGCAAAGGGTTATTAAGAATTGAAAACAATGTGATGTTATTTAACACTAACAATAACAATCCATGCTTGGATTTTATGCATTGTATTTGCGTTATTATTAAGCTATTAAATCTCATCACAAGTTCACAAGCACTTCATATGTACATACTCCTATTCAATCACTTTCGCTTCTATGTGTGAAAGCTGGAACATGAATAAGGAAGGTGAGAGAATAATTCAGGTATTTAAATTATGATGTTGGTAGAGTATACCTACTACAACATTGACTGCCAGAAGAAAGAAACAATCTTTCCTGGAAGTACAGTCTGATTACCCTTTGGACATAGTGATGCCAAGATTTTGTCTCAAATGCTTTGGATATGACATTTGAATATCATGTACTTCACGGATATGTACCTAAAGAAGGCCATCATGGTAAAGTGGAGTGCCAGGGCAAATGAGAAAACCATAAATGAGTTGGATTTGACAGTGTCTGTAACAAGAAGCTAAAATATAGCAACAATATCAAGGTTGCCACAGGTCCCTACAGTATTTCACTCTGCTATGCACAATGCCGTTATGAATCAGAACCAACAAAAGTAGAGCTATTTATTGGAAATGCCAAAAATGACAGCAAAATCACAAACACCTACAATTGTCACCAATTCTTCCTCTCTAGAAAGCCCACCCTATGAAAGCAATCAATGTGTTTCTTCGTTCACAGGTAGGGGAAGAATACATCATGTACAACTAAGTAAACAAACAAAACCATGACCCTGGATTTTCGAATGACATCTAAGACAGGAGGACATTCAAAGTTCGACTGTAACAATTGAACCATTGAAAAATACAAGCCTCAAATATTTTGTGACGTGATATAAGGCAGACACATCTCAGTCATAAAAGTGACATCCTTGCTTTTCGACACTTTAAATGTGTCCTTTGCGGAATTGACCCAGTGCAATGTGTCCTTTGATTTCTTCACTGTTGTCTAAGAAAGTTGGACACTGAATACAGAAGCCTGAAGAAGAGACAATACATTTGAATGGTGATGCTGGTAAAAGAGACAGCCAAAAGAAGAGGCAAATCCATCATGGGAGAAGTACAGCCAGAATGCTCTTTAGAGGCAAGGTTGGCAAGATTTCGTCTAATATACCTGAGACATGATGTCAGGAGATCAGTCCCTGGAGAAAGACATCATGCTTGGTAGAGAAGAGGGGCATTGAAAAAGAGAAAGGACTTTGACACTATGGATTGACATAGTGGCTGGAGCAGGCGGCTCAAAAATAAGAATAACTGTGCCCACAGCATTGAGTCAAGCAGTGTCTTTTTCTTTTGTACTTAGGCTCACTATGAGTCTAAATAGACTGGAGAGCACTTAACAATCACAACAATTAGCGTGGACAGAGATACTAAGAAAATAGAACATACTACGATGCAGGACCATATGATCTGATGACTCCTGACTGCTTCCCAAGAATTCAGAGATGGACTTGAGACATCTCTTTTCAGTTTCACCTGGCCCGATAAAATACGCTTGGTCTTGTAGAAAGACCCATGCTTACAGGATGTAGATTGTTTACAGGATCATATATGTAGAATGTTAAGTTGAGGGTCATGGGCATCAGAGCATTTCGTCAATCAAGGAAAATTGTCAATGTTTTAAATCACTGGAGGCTCTCACCTGTGATGCCCAGTTTATAATCAAATCTGGCTAATGCCATGACTAGCTTAAATCTTCATTCTGGGCTGTGATTTTGAAAATTTTGTGGTGCCACACTTTGAATTATGTTTCAGCACTGCACTTTGGGGATTGTATTGCCTTCTTAAGGACTTTATAAACTAAAAAGAAAGTGAAGAAGAAGAAGAAGAAGAAGAAGAAGAAGAAGAAGAAGAAGAAGAAGAAGGAGGAGGAGGAGGAGGAGGAGGAGGAGGAGGAGGAGGAGAAGGAGAAGGAGAAGAAGGAGAAGAAGAAGAAACAAACAAATTCACTGCCATTGTGTAAATTTTGACTCACCGTGACCTTATAGGACAGGGTAGAAGGCAGCTCCAAGTTTCTTTTGGAGAGGAAAAAGCCTTGTTTTTCTTCTGTGAAGCAACTGGTGATTTTGAACTGCTGACCTCCAGGCATAACCACTGTCTATGCCACCAGAGCTCCCTACACCAGCTTGACAGCCTCAAAGCTTTGATGCTACAGAAAATAGAAAAGATGACAGCAATCAATCAAAGCTAATTTATATAAATGAAGCTGTTTTTCATGAAACAATTTATTTTAAAATTAAATACCTCTTTTGTGGGATAATTCAAGTGTGTATTGCTTGGCAATTCACCTGCGGGGTTGTAAAGTCTCAAAAGAGTTGATACAGAATTCCATTCCCCTCTCTGGGCCATGAAGAACATAGAACATGAGTATCCATGTTTTCTTTTCCTCTGTGTGAAAAGTCACAGAGTATATTGTGGGACCAAGCCTCCAAAAACTTCATTAGCTGGAATGAATAATTTTATACATGATTTTATCAGAACACCTCAATTTACATTTCATGATAAAGTGCTGTGCTAAGTCTCTGTCTTGGAAAATATTGCCTGTAGTACTCCATAACACATTTAGCATGAATATCTTGGGATTGTAAGATTTGACAAGAAAAGGCAGCTCTGTGACAAATAATTGCATACACATTCGACTTGATGGAGTTGGTTCTTCTCTCTCTTGTTCTAGAATAGTTTCTGCCCACAATTAATTAGTTTTCCATAACATAACAAAAATTGAAAGGGGTTCAAATCTTTTGTCTTGTTGCTATGTGGAGGTAAGTTATTCAGTGCTGCTTTGCTGTGAATAGGAAATAAAATGAATTCATGATGATTAGGGTTCAGAATGGAAAAATTAGTTAACATTTCAAGGAGACTTCCACAGTTTGCATGAAATAATCTGGTTTATTGTAAAACTAAATGTCTGTCTTGTTGAATTGAGCTCTCAGAATAGGTGTCTCTGGAGCCCTTTGAATTGCCAGAATTGAAGCTCATAAACATTCATTAATATAATACTTTGGGAACTATTTTTCCCTTTTCCAAAACACAGTAATTTCTGTAGAGAAAATATTTTTCCATATCAGAAAGATAAATTCTAATATTGGAAGCAATTAAAGAGAGAAAGGAAACAAAAGTTTTCAAATGTTATCTCCATGCACCAACTGGGAAAGAAATGATAGGCCAGCTCGAGGGGGGATTTGTAGTGATTTCAGTCTCCTTGGGATAAAGAAGAGCAGACTGGCAGTTGCTTCGGCTTTGACCATTTCCATTCCTCTTTCATCTTTGAGGTCCACACTAAATCTAGACCTGTACATTCTTATACAATCAAAAAGGTGACCTAAGGCTTGAGCACCTCTGGGAAGAGAGAGGCACTTCCCATGCTTGCTTCAGAATCACTGCTTAAAGCTTGCAAAATACTTGTAAGTTTTAGGAAAGAAGGTCATTCAACCACGGCAAATAAAGGATTTGGTTATTTGTCACATAGCACTAGCCTTTCATGAGTTTCATATGCATAAAAATATTTGAGCCAGCCAACCTTAATGTGGCTATATAGCGTGGTTCAATGCTTCCCAAATTCTCTTCAGGAAATTGGGAATGGTCTGTAAGTTACAGCCTACAGGAGATTAAGAAACTCATGCTTTCTAACAAGGAATCAAGAGGTAGAATGCCCTATTGTGAAGCACAGTGCCATGTCTTCTGGCTATATTACCTGTAACCAAAGACATTCAGACATTTACGGCATGCTTGAGAAACCCTTCATGTTGTGGGGTTGGACAGAACACAAATGTTGCTCTGCTCCTGAAACTTCCATTCTGGAAGGAGAAAAATCAATACGTGACATAGGTAGTTCAAGATCTGCTATATGGCAATGTGTGTCAAGGAGAATGCAAATGGCTTTCAGGAAACACAATTTTAAATAGGGTATTTATAGAAGGACTCATTGAGAAACTAGCTTTGGGTTAAAGGATTGAGCCATTTATCTCGCCACCCTCCAATTAATCACACATGTGTTTATCAGTCAGGTTGGCACAACAAACCATAACGATCTCAGAAGGGAACACACAAGAACGCCACGTTAGTGAGACTGTAAATACATCACTTTGATGGCATTTGGGAGAGAGGAAGAAGACATAAGGAGACATTGGACACTAGCAACATTTTGAAACCATGAGGATTTGCTGAATAAGCAACCAGCAGACTATCAGAGGTAAAGATGGCTCCAAGGTTGTGACTAACCAACAGAAAGAGTTGAGTCAAGCAGATCCCGGTGGGGGTTGGGGGGCTGGTGGCAGGGAAGAAGAGTCTTTAGTCCACTTTTGTACTTATTAAATTTGAAATCTTTGTTAAAAATTAGGGAAAAGTATAAATTCAGTGGTTCAGTGGAAGATTATGCTACAAATAGAATTTGCAAGTCATGAACATATAGCAGTTTTTGCTGTTTGTTGTTGTCTTTAAATCAAGAGATGAGAAGGAAACCCTGAAGGGGTATAAGTAGTTCATAAAGGGAGGAAGCTCAAGGATGCAACCTTGAAGAACTCTTGCTTTTTCAGGTCAGAAATGGGAGGAGGAACCAGGAAAGTATACGAATCGGTAAAAGCCAACAGAGTATGGACAAGTAAGAGTGTGGGATCCTAGAACCCCAAGGCAGAAAATGTATGAAGAAGAAAAAATGTTAATATTGACTTCAATATACATATATGTTGAGGAGTTTACATTCATTCTGAATCATTTCTGGTTGATGAAACTGATAGACCAACAAATGATAAGTTTCTATGTGTATACATGTGATTTTGGTAAGAAAATAATGTCTATGGTTTTTTTGAGTAAAATTAAACTCTAAAGGAAAAAGAAAAAAGGGAAGAAGAACAAAGTAATGTGTTATGCCCTGAAAATAGGTGAAGTATTACGAGATTTGAGGATGTTTTAGTAATATTCCTATTACATGTAGCCTTGACATTGAGTTAGATGATTAGATTGACACAGGTATTTAAATTTCCAAAATTTACCTACTGAAATGCAAATTGAAGAGAAAGCTAACTGACAGAGAATGGGGAAAGCAGAATATAGTGATACTTTCATGGGAAAAAATAGGGCAAGTGGAGGCATCCATAAATTACTACAGTCTCACAAACAAGTGGAATATTGAGCATAAATTGCTGCCTTTTTAATAAACTGGTATTTTAGAGGGCACTAGTCTGATGCTGGCTGTTTTATTTCTCTATCATAAAACAGAGGCGAAAAGACAAAGAGAGCCATGCATCTAAAAGAGAGGGGAGGCAGTGTGACCCACAGGAGACCATTCTCTTTTTTTATCCTCAAGTAGAAATTGTTGATGGTCGAATACAGAATACCTATGAATATCTTTGTCAATAGTACTGATGTTGAAAGAAAATGACAATTCTCCTGGTAGTGCTGCCTAATTTATTACCTCAGGTATTGACCCCTACTGAAGATTACCCTGTGTATGCCAGCTTCTGACATAACATAGTTAGGACTTGTTAAGAAAGCTGAGAATGTCCTGGGGTACTTAATATTAATGAATTTGAAGGAAACAACTTGGCTTAACCTGGGGCCTATAGTTCATTAGATTTATGCTTTGTAACACCATTTTGAAAGCTGAATACAGCAGATATTGTTTTGTTAAAAATCTGCAATTTTCACTTTGGTCTCAAACAAAAATCAGTCCATCTTTGTATTACATAAAATTCTTCTCTCTCAACTATTAGAACATTTTATTTTAGTCACTATCCCTTAAGGTAGTCTACAAACTTCTCTTGGATATTGGAATGAGACTTTTCCTCAAAAATATTTAATCAGCTCTTTATCAAGAATTCTGGGGAGTTGTGAAAATGAAACCTATAATGATCACAGAGACCTGGAACAAATGTGCCTATCACTGGCATAGAGAATTATAGGGAGGGTTTCATTACAAGATTAAAAAAATTAGTGAATAGGAGGAGATAGAACACATAATGTCAGTAAATGCAAATAAAAATAATGTTTTTGTTATTTTATTAAACTGAGAGTTATTAACTCTCTTGTGAAGTTGGAAGATGCTAGAAAAGTGAATCTTAAATTTATATTTTATTAATCAGATGAGAAGTTACACATATGTTTATATACAAACATAGACCCAATTCTCACTTAGTGACTATCCTATTTGACACGCTTGCACATTAGTTAACAACACACTTCTGGCAATAACAAACAGTGAGGTGTAAGGCAAGAGCTATGACGACTGTCATAGCTGGGCCATGGTTCTCAGTGATTTGGCAGTTAATTAATGATACTGTAGCAGTTTAATAGTAATAATACTTTAGCAGCTATCAGATGATATAATTTGACTGTCATACAATGATGCAATTGGACAGTCATTTAGCAATGCAATTTAATAGCTATGTGATGTAGTCATTTTACCTTTTGTTACTTGATGTCATCACCTTTCATTTTTCACAAAACACTAATTTTCACATGACAACCTCATCTTTCAAGCCTAATCACAATATTTAGAGGAGGAGAAGTGTATCAGTGTGTGTTATTCCGGGTAGACTAGAGAAACAAATTCATAGACACACATATAGATATAAGGGAAAGGTTTATATACAAAAGGAATAGAACATTGAGAAAGCATCCCAACGCAGTCCAGTCCAAAGTCTTAAGTCCGATATTAGCCCATATGTTTGATACCAGACTATAAAGTCTCCTTCTGACCCACAAAGCATGTGCAGTAGAGGTGTCCCGGTGCTCACAGGGGTCCCCCATAGTTCCTTGTTTCCAGGTTCATGGTCCATCAGCAGTATCTATTGGTGGTGGGAGCATCTCAGCCCTGGCAGAGGTCTCTCTCTGTGGCTTTTCCAGCCCCAGAGATCTAGTTCCATCAGGGCAAGCCCATGTGGCTTCTCCTCTGACTCCTCCATTCTCCAGGAATCAGGATTGATTAGCATACTGTCATCTCATCTTGTCAGGAGCTCGTGATCTTAGAAACTGACTCCCAGAGACTGATGTCAAAATCGCTTTTCTCCTATTGGGAAATACCGTGAGACTTCCCAGAATTCTCAGGAGAAAGTCATGCCCACACAGAGGCCTCATTGACTATATCCAGATTAACAGGCTAGACTCCACCCCTACATCCCAATCATGAGATTGGCATCACGAATACTTGACTGTCACGTTGTGTCTGAAAATTTCAAGGCACACTGAATTTGAACAGCTGGTCCTAGCTTAGGGTCTATAGCTTTAGCACTGGAAGTAGAGCATGTTTCTTCAGGAAATGTGCAGTAGTTTCATCTACTTCCTGAGATAAATCTCATGATAGTATCTCTTAATGGTAATTTTGTATAAAGGAATTATTGAAATTTTGTATGAAGTCATTGAAAATTGGAAAGGTGAGAGAAACCTTTACTTGAACCAATTAATTTCTTGAAATAGAAGAAAACATGACCAGAGGAATGGCTCAAGAAAGAGTGATTTCTGGAGAGGCTATACATACACAGGCACACATGAACACACACGCGTGTGTTGGAGATCAATGAAACAATGTATCTGTGCTTGTGAAACATGGAACACAAATGTTTCCACAATTATTCCGATGAGTCAAACTGTATATGAATACATTTCCAATTATGTGGGACATTAGAATGACATTACCAGTTCATCAGATTTCTTTGTTCAAATTTATATTTTTCATACATCTCTGTCCTTTAAAATTCCTTTTTTATTTTATTTTATCTTTCATACAGAACATTTTCTGCACAGCTTAAAAGATGCAGCCTTGGTGGAATGTCTGCTCTTTTAACTTATTTTCACCTTTGACCTTTGATTCATGAATCTATCACAAATATTATATTTTAATGGTATCTTATCTCTGCTAGCTTGCTCGGCAAATTTATCTGTCGGAATATTCTAAACCAGAAATAAAATGCCCAGAGTTTTCAGATAACTAGTGAAATGTGTACCTTGAGTATATGTAAGATGATAGTAATGGTGGTGAAGGTGGAAAATTAAAGAATTTCATAGGGACATATCTAACTAAAAACTCACTGTCAGTGAGGCAATCCCAATTCTTCCCTTCTCTGCAAGGTTGTAAATATGTAAGAGAGCAGATAATGTCAATTTTCTCCTGAAGAGCCACTGGTTGATTTGATCCTTAAACCTTATAGTTAGCAGTACAACACCCAACAGTACCAAAAGGTATACTTAGTTAGCATAGGAACTTATCATTTCTTTCTAAACCTTATGTCATAATCCACAAATGCATCTTCTCACTTTCTGTATTATCTATCAATCCATCAAGCTGGTGATCTACCTATCATCTTTCTATCTAGATGGAGAGGGAGTTTACTTACAAAATTCAGACAGTTGGATTTCAATTGAAAACCCTGTTCTAAACCAATATTGTTATTAAGATTAATAATAATAGTATGTCCATTCTGAGATCATTTGCTCATTAATGATACTCATTTGAGAAAAAGTCAGACAATCTTATAACAAAAACAATAACAATAACAATAATCCAAAATGATAACTCTAAACTATAACATGTGAAGAAATAACCATATATGTGTGTATATAGCTGCATTTTAGGTTCTAACAATGCCATATATCATCAAAGTATCAAGTTCTATCTGTAAAAACAGAAAACAAGCAAGGCTAACAAAATTGCAATACACAAGCTGAAGACTCCAACAACAACAAACAACAGAGGGTTTAAGCCTCTGAACTTAAACTTCCATGCATAATGACCTGAAATGCTCTCCACAGACACTCATTATAAAAATTTCATATGATGATAAGAAAGTATACACACTTCCATAAATATCTACTGGAGTTTCCCACCCCACCCCACCCCCAGTGTTTAATGTCTAAATAGTAGGTGTTGTTCAAACAAGGAACAGATGAATGTTCAAGAATCTGAAAATCTGCACAAGTTTTTGATGCTTAGACATGATAATCCAATCCCCCCCCCCGCCAATAACTTTTGATCCTAGGAATATGAAGAAGGAAATAAAAGGAAACAATTATGGTGGGCTTTCCACCCTCATGGGCAAGAACCCAAGTTTCTAGACCATAGAATGTCAGAAGTCTTGCAGGCAGGAAAGAGTTACTAGTTGGTCCTTCTGTGCATGTCCCAGCCTTTTCAGGTGTAGTGGAAAGAAGAAGGGCTAATCTATATGAACTAGAACTTTGAAGACAACACCCATTCATAACAGACTATCTTTAATCATGACCAACTCCAACATGATGACATTTCTTTGATGACAGAGAAGTTGCATCTTGAGAAGATCTTAAAATACAAATTAAGGCTCTGAAGAAGACACTGAATTATGGTTCATCATAGATGGTCATTCATGTTCTACAATGGGATCAATAGTACACAGATTAACATGACTAAACTCCTTTAGTAACTCCTAGCACTGCTTACGTGATGTAAAATGGTCACAATTAGGTTCACAGCCGTACATTCAAAAATTTCTCTCTCATGGTTCTTGCTTTCCTTCTTCTGGAAAGTTTGAGGATCCAAAAATTTTGACTTTTTGGTTTTTGGTTATTTCAAAACAAACTAGATAAGTCACTTGGTACAACAGAGTAAATCATAATATAAATTCTGGGGATTACAAAGAAAGCTGCTAGAACTATCATAGAATAATACCTTTTGCTCCCCAAAACATTAGGAAATAATGTTGTTTGCTTCACTTAGAAAAAGGACATGAGTTGAGCAGACAAAATAACAAACACTGCTAATATTGAATTTCTCTATAATGTACAAGAAATGAAAGTACCCCAATTTACCTCCTGCAGTTCTACCCTGTCTTACAAGGTCACTGTCAGTATTGACTCAAGGAGCGTGAGTTTGGTTTTGGATTTGGCTGGCACAAGAGAAGACCTTTAAACACATGTGTCCTTTGAAAAACTGTAAAAACAAGGACAGTTCTCATAGAAATGTACTCATATTTGCTTGGATGCCCTCAGAGTTCTCTTTCAATATTTGTCTAGACTTGAAAATTGTCCTGCATGGGAGCCCAGCTTACCCCCCATAGTGAAGACAGAGGACCTTCTTTTATGTACTCTATCAGTCATTTCTACAATAGTGGGAGTGAAAGCTGTATTACTCACGATTAATTGAATAACAAATATTATGAAATAATTTGATTGGGAAACTTTTCTAAACAATAGATTTCATACATGAGGTTGTATGTGGGAGTGATGATTTTATTAATGCATAGATAGGAAGGCATGCTTGCATTTGAGAATTAATAATGTCTTGTGCTAGACAGGGTTCTCTAGAGAAGCAAAACCAGGACACTAATAATTATATTCATAATTTATTTATATAATAGATATCTAACATAAGAAATTAACAGTTAATCTATAAAGCAGTATGAATGACTTGGTGCAACTCACTTCATCCTTCAAATATTGAGGGACACTGACTAGTCCTCTCTTAAGCAATGCAGGCTCTCTGGCCATAGGGAGAAAGCAGTAAGACAGATCACCAACAGTTAGCGACAGTGTCCACCTCAAGAGATGTATATTCCAGCATTGTGGTGAAGCGGGGCTTGAAGGAACTTCAGCTTTCATAGTCAATGGATTAGGTGTCACAGAGGGAGTGTAGCTTGCAAATGGAGGCAGAGAACAAGCAAGGCAGCCGGCTGCACACTGGTCTGAAGATCCAAGAGCAAGAGAGAGAGAAAGGCAAGACTCGCCAAGCCATTTATATCTTCACCTTTCAGTTAATCCCACATGTGTTCGTTGGTCATGCTGGCACAACAAACTTACCTATCACAAGTGTGTAATAAAATTGCAAGTTAGGTTTGCCTAAGAATAATCTGTAAGGAAGATACTTAAGTACAATGCTAGACAGAAAGTTGGTTTCTGTTTTATTTCTACCTCTCTTTTCCATTTATTAATAACCTTTCGACAAACAATAACGGGAAAGGAAAAAATAAGTGAAAATTCATCTCCATCAATTTTCTCATCTATTTGCATCACATTAAGAAACCAATATTAGTGTCTTTTGAATTTTTTTTCTCTCGGATAATTTCAGTTTGTGAAAGCAAATGACTCTCTCCACTTTTCTTTGGAGTTTTTTGGATACAGATTCCTATTACCTGGCAGAAAATAATTTAAGAGGCCTCTGACTAGTAGCCATAATAATATTAGAAAATTAAATAGGCTGAGCCCCGGTGGCGTAGTGGTTGTGCGCGAGACTGCAGCCCACTGGATTGGAGGTTCAAATCCAGCAGCAAGGCTGGGCCTCCTACTCCCACCACCAGAGGGCAGTGATGCCCCAAAAACAAAACAAAGAAAAGAAAATGTAATAGTTGCATTTAATATCTTGATAATCTGTCAATTTTCCTGTTTTTATCTTGTTCTTTGTGTTTACTAAATAATTAGTCTGTTGGAAAATACAAAAACTTGACCTCATATATTTTGCAGACTGTCACAAACATAAAGTAAGTAGAGACAATTGTTTAGGAAACATTAAAATCAATCTGAAACTTATTTCAAAAACTTTATATTGATAAAGTTCTCAATGCCAGACAATGTGGGTCTATTTTTTTCCTCAGTATACTGGTTCAACAATGACTGTGGCAAACCATTCAGGGGAGTAATATCTACAGCTAAGGACACAATACAGTGAAAAAATGCCTATGGAATTTATCGACTTATCTCCCCTTTCTTATTGGATAAAATGATCAGTTTCATAGTCACAGATGCGACATGCTGGAAAGCAGTCACAACGACAACCGGAAATATGTCAGAGTGCTGGAGAAGAATATTGTAAGCACCATTGATTGTCAAAAGAACAAGCAAAGCTACCTTGGAAAGAGTACAGCCAGAAGCTCATTGAAACTGAGACTCGTGAGGCTTCATCTCCTATATTCGAACTTGTTATCAGGACATCAGTCCCTGGACAAGGACATTGCACTGGGGAAAGTGGCAGGTTGCAAACAGAGGAAGAACCTCTAGGCGAAGGATTGACACAGTGGCTGAAACAATGGGTGCAAATACACCATGATAACAAGCCTTGGAAGGTGGCACAGGGCAGGGAGGTGCTTGGTCCTCTCACGCAGAAGGAATCCATCTTCCTTGGAATCGATCTGGCTGCACTTGAAAGCAACAGAGGCGAACGCAACCTTGGCTATTGTAGTTCTCTTTCTCACTCTCTCAACTGCACAAGAATGGCTGGTACTTCTGCAGATGTGACTGGGGCACTGACCTCCGAGGTACTTCAGCAAAGAATTTCCTCGATATTAATTGTATCTAACTGATAAGAAGATGGATTTAGTGAAGGATGAGGTGTGAAAGAGAGCATATGTACAGGGAGAAAAAACCCTGGCAGCGAAACACAACAAAAAAATAATTATTCTAACTTGAAAAATTTCGATTCTCACAAATTTCTTGATATCACTTGCCAAAAGCAAATCATAGGGGCACACACACAAAGGATCAAGGTAAGAAAGTGGGGGTGAGATGGAATGAAGAATTATCAATGTGAACCTAGGTATTAGAATTACCTGACCAAGGTAAAAAGAAGAAGAAACAATGACTACAAACAAGAAGTTTGAGAAAGATGGGTAAGAACATAAAATCAAAATTTAAAAAGAATGTGTCTTCAAGGTTGTAGGCATTTTTCCTTTTTTGATCTGTCACCATTTTCTTTGTTTTAGCAGCAGTACTTGTAGAATATTCTTGATTATATAATCTTTACTAAGATTTTACTATGAGAAGAATACCATAACTATCATAAATGGAGTGAACTCCTGCTTTTAAAAAAAAAAAGTAACACCATGTATGATGACTTTCTACTTTACATGTAGCAAAGTTTGCTTTTGTAAATGCATCTGCCAAAAGCCAGCTATCCTGGGGGGAAATTACACCTTTTACTCAAACTCTTTTGATATCTAAAGCTTATATCTAAAGCTTACCTTCTTATGCTGTCAGAATCTAAATTTCTCATCTTACAGTCCTCTGTTTTCTCCTGTTTGGCTGCCATTTATATTGTCAGTAACTATGGCCTGTTGATTTTATGGATATATATATTTTGTATTCATTATCCCCAGCATTGCATTCTTACTAACATCTCTAGGATATCTTTGTACATCATAACAATGAATCATTCATTTAAAACAACATGCATAACCTTGTCACTATTCCTTGGTCCATGCGCTTTTTTCCACAATGGCATTTCTTTTCTCTGTTCCATTCCACCAATCTTTCTTCCAGATCTGAAACCAAGTCTCACAGAACTCTTTGAAAATGTATTCAATTCAACAATAAACTCCTAAATTTTCCTTATAAATAACTAAATTTAGAACCTATTGAAATCAAAATTTGCAAGACAATATTTAGAAAGTAATTGAAGTCAAAGTTCTGACAAAGAGTTAAAGGTAAAGGATTGAAAGCTTTTAGCACCTGAATTCTCGCTGAAATTATGTGAAGCACTAGATAGGCTTGGCAGACATCAATGTGTTCAGTAAGCGCCAGTGATTCCCTATTGTGTCCAGCAGAAAGCCCAAACTCTAGAGTGACCATGCAAAACCTCCGATATCTTGTCCTAAATTAGTTTAATGGCTTTCTTCCTTTTAGTCAAGCATTTGTCAGAAGGGATATGGATTCTTAAACATATCTTACATATCTCCAAGAATATGCATTTTTATATTATTATCTTTTCATCCAGAATGTTCTCCCATCTCCTCTTTGTCCACTTTAATACTATTCGCCATTTAAGAGATGGCTTGTACGTTACTTTGTGAGGCCACCCTTTGACCATAATCTTTTCCAACATTTAGTATTAATGTCATCATTTTTTCAAAGTATGTGAAACTTATAATGAAGAATCAAATGCTTTTATGATTAATTAGATACGACCAGGCAAAGGGAACAGCCTGGTGTGAGTTCATAAAGCTTCAACAGTGAGTGTTTTGCTATAAATTGGACACAGATATCACAGATATAAGTTTTTTTTTTTCACTTGAATTTCATTGTTAGGGCTACAGAGCTCAATAACTTTCATAGCTAATAAATCTTTTTTCTCTTTTTATATCATTTTATTGGGGGGCTCTTGCAAATCTCACAACAATCCATCATTCAATTGTATTAAGAATACTTGCATATATGTTACCATTAACATCTCCAAAATGTTTTCTTTCTTTTTGAGCCCTTGGTGTCAATACCTCTTTCCCCGCCTCTCTCCCTTACCCATCCACCCTCGTGATTACTTGATCAATTATGCATTACTATTGTTATTTCATGTCTTCTGGTACTCATTGTCTCCCTTCACCCACATTTCTATTGTTCCTCCCCGGGGCCGTGGGTTGAAACCTAACTTGGGTTCCCCCTTTCTCTCCTTTCACCCCCTCCCCTGCCCTCACCATCCCCCTATCCTCATGATATTGCTTCTCCCACTACTCTTCCTGCATGGTTTATCTGTCCTGAAGTCCATGTGTGGAGACTCCTATCTGTACCGATGTGTGTACACTGGTCTAGCCATATTTGCACAGGAAAACTGGTTCTTGGTGGTGGGAAAGGAAGCATCCAGGAACTAGAGGAATGATGTGCATTCCATCCATGCTATACTGCACCCTGGCTTAATTGTCCCTTCCTTGCAACTCTTCTGTGGGGAGATGTTCAATCGTCGATAGATGGGCTATTGGTTCTCTTCTCCAACCCCACCATTCACATGATAAATTAATCTTTTGCATATATACATGCTTATACTTATACCTCTATAAATAACCTGTTCCTCTTCTCTCCTTTGTTTCCTTTCATCTGCCTTCTGCCCCACTATCATGCTCACCCTCAACTCAACTCCCAGTAAGTCCACTTCGATCCGTTTCCCTTGATCAAACCTCACCAGGTTTCCTCACTGTCATTTTTAGATCTCTTTTTGTTCCCTCCTCCCTGAGTTTGTTGATTGCCTGCTTCCCCTTCCCACACCATGCTTTTTCACCATTACTGACCCCCTATGCCCTTGGGATTGCCAGGCCCATTGTTTTCTCCTCAGGATTGTTTATCCAGCCTACCTCATATGGATAGACACAGGGCACAAGAAAAACAAATAAAATCTTCTTACTTGAGTATGTTTTGTCTTCTTATCTTAGTTGTAAGCATCTTATGTTCCCAGCTCAAATTTTATGTTCTGTTGCAGTTAACACAGACCTTGGTAGAATAACTTTTTCACAACATATTTTCGATACACTTTTGTAGTTATTAAACAGTGGTCAAGATTAATTTCGGTGTTATACTGTAAATCCTCCACAATCCTTTACTTATCTTCTAAACAGTAGAAAAATCTGCATCTCTACTTTATGATTTCTTTGTAGTCAATTGTTTTTACTGTGGTAATTACTGTTTGGGACGCTTTTGAAATCTTGGTGAAAAACAATTCTGGCAGGTAAAACATTTTAGGTACCAAGTGAAAAATAGATTCTTAATCTGGTCTCTCTGTCAGCATGTAGTATTTTAAAGTCAATCTATTCCATTTCACCGCCCCGCCCCCCATTTTGTCAAGCATCAAGAAGATTCACTTACAGAGATTCACTTTTTTTCCCATATTTAGTACATCCATGGTTTCCTCCACAGGGAAGGGGAAAATGACATTTTCCTCAAAGGATTTCAAAAGCATGACCAAGCTGTAGATTTATTGTTTACATTCAAAGTGATAATTAAAGGACTTTATCTTGCATTTTTTCCTCTAAAGAAACTATTTTTGCTGCTACTAGGTTCTGACTCACCACCATCATTGTGCCCAACAGAGAATGAAACACTGGCCTGTCTTGCCTCATCCTTAAAATTGTTACTGCTATTGAGCCCATTGTTGCAGGGATTGTCAGAGTATCTCACTGAAGGTCTATCTCTTTTTCTAGAAACCCTAACTTGACTATGCAGGACAGCCTTCTTCAGAGACTTATCCTTCCTGTGAAACAAAACTTTATTATTTTTTATTATTCCTCTATTTTCTTTGTTTCTCTCTTCCTTTAAATGTGGTCATTTGGTTTGGGGGGTAAATATATAAAGCAAATTTAGAGAGAAGGGTTAGCCATTCACTAGCTCATACATATTTTGTTTCATGACTGCAATGCCCACAGTGAAAGGACATCCATCCTTCTTCCTCTCAATGTTTCCTGCTTTTATATCCTCTTCTGAATCCAGCTGGAATTTTGTCAGCTCCCTTTTGCTATACTACTTTGGCTGTTTTTAAGTTGGATTTACAAAATTTTTCTTTGTGTGTGAGATTAATGATATTTTCCATTGTTTCTAAGATCTATGGGAACACTTTTCTTTGAAATAGACATATATACAGATCATTTTCAGTGGGTTGGCCAGGTAGATAGTCTCAATTTTTTTTGAGGGGGGGAGCAGTGTGATAGACAAACAAGCATTTCCTGTTGCCTCCATCTGCCGCACTTTTGGGTGGTATTTTGTCAGTCCCTTAGGAGTCACATTTTAACCAGTGCCTTTCATGCATCTTTATTGCATCCTATACATCAAATCTTGATCATACATGACCTCCTGAAATGGTTCCGCTTCTTGGTAGTATATAGTTCCTGTGCATTTCTTCCCGCTTTGTTCCTTCCTGAATTGCTCCGTGCTTGCTCAGAGAATATGTCAGTTTGTCAGTTTTTAATTTACATGCATCCTTCAGCTCTCCTGCCTTGAGTAACACCGAGGCATTTCTTCCATTTTGGTTGTGAACTCCAGATCTTCACCTTTGGGGCTATAATACTTTACTTCTTCTAACACTACAATCTGAAACCTTCTATTCAGCTCTTTGCTTTATCATTTCTTCCTGTTCCTTCTGCTGACTTTAGTGAGAGGTGCAGATGCGATTCAGAAGAGGTCATGAAACAAGGCATGTCATGCCGAGTGTCAGATGCATCTTTGCTGAGTGCAAAGTGTACCAGAAAAAAAATATCTGCTTCTGTTGAATTGACTATGGATCATAAACGTAACAGAACTAAAATTCCAGGACATTTAATTGTGCTCACACAGACTCTATACAGGATTTGAACAAAACAATGGAGTACTGCCTGGCCTAAAATCAGGAAAGTGTACATCTTGGTTGTATCCTTTCACTCTAGATGTTTGATCTGTATTCTGGACAAATAATGAAAGAGGCTAGATTATTTGATGAAGAATGTAGTATTAGCTTTGGAAGGCAGCAAATTAACAACCAGCAACACGTCGATGACACAGCCTTCCTTGCTGAAAGTGAGGAGGACCTGAAGCACTTGCTGAAGAAGGTCAGAGACAGCATCCTTCAGTATGGATGACAGCTCAATGTCCAGAAAACCCAAGTGCTCACAACTGGACCAATAGTGATAAACGGGAAAAAGTTTTTACTTGTGGAGGATTTTGTCTTGTTTTGATAATCCAATCAATACTCATGGACGCAGCAGTCATGAGATCGAAAGATGGGTTTAATTAGACAAATGTGTTGCAAACGGTCACTTTAAAGTGTTGAGAAACAAAAATATAACTTTTAAGGCTAAGCTGTACCTAACCCAAGCCATGGTATTTTTCATTGGCTCCTCTCTGAATGAAAGATGGACCTTGAAGAAGGAAGATTGTAGAATGGATGCACTTGAATTTTGATGCCGTGAAGAATAATGAAAGCATTTTGGATGGCCAAAGGTGCACACTAAGATTTCTTGAAAGAAATACAGAAAGAAAGAAAGAAAGAAAGAAAGAAAGAAAGAAAGAAAGAAAGAAAGAAAGAAAGAAAGAAAGAAATACAGTCAGAAAGCTCCCTAGATGGAAGAATGCAAGACTTCATCTCACACAAAAATGTGGACGTTGTATCAGGAGAACCAGGTCCTTGGAGGAGGACACCAGGCTTGGTAAAGTGGAGGGACAGCGAATCAGAGAGACTCCCTCAACCTGGATTGACATAGTGGTTCCAACACAAGAATAACTGGGAGGATGGGGCAAAACTCTGCTTTGTTTCCTTCTGTTGGACAAAGACTTGTTATGAGTCAGAATCTGCTGGACAGTGCCTGATAACAAACGTGTTCAAAAGCAAGCTTCACAGGCGCTTCTGACATGGTTTGTGTGTGTTTTCTCTTTTTGCTGTTTTTAAAAATAAATCATTTTATTGAGGGGTGTTGCAGCCATGACAACAAGCCATACATCAATTGTATCAAGTACATTTGAATATTTGTTGCCATAATCCTTTTCAAAACATTTTCTTTCTACTTGAGCCCTTGATATGGTCCCTCTTTACCCCAAGACTCCCACCCTCCTGACCCTTTGATAAAATAGAAATTATTATTATTTTCATAGTTTACAGTGTCTGCTCGCTCCCTTCACCCACATTTCTGTTTGTCCCTAGGATGGCGTGCGTGGTTATGTATCATTCCACCTTACACCCTCTTCTCCCTCCACCTTCCCCCTACCCTCATGCCTGTGCTACTCCCATTACTGTTCCTGAAGGGGTTGATCTGTACTGGATTCCATATGCCAAGAGCTCCTATCTGTACCAGTAGACACACTCCAGTCTAGTTTGACTTGAAAGGTAGAACTGAGGTCATGATGATATGGTGGGGGGGGGGCATTCAAAGCTCTCTTTTCCCTATCTTAATCACCTTTAACCTTCTTCATGTACACGTATGATATACTCGCTGTTATCCTACTGCTCATTTGATTTTCATTAGTGTTCAATGCAGCAAATGATTCTCGTGATGGTTTGTAAATGTAGGTGGGATAATCCCAAGGGTTTTGCTGGCATATTGTGGACTCGTCTTAATGTTCTTCAGCTTTGCTCTGAACTTGCAAATGTGCAGTAGATCTCTTCAGCTGATGGTAGTGAGTTTCTCTCACTTCTTTTTCACAGAGGTAGCAGAGATGAGTCATGTGCATTGTATTGAGCAAAGTCCACATATATTCTCTACATATATGAATAAAGATTATATACTTGGTCTTATATATATATATATATATATTTTATATAATGATTATATACTTGGTCTTATATCATATTATCATATCACTTCTCCAATTGTTTCTATTATTAAGACCATATTTTCCAACTACTGATCTCTCTTTCTGTTAAACTTTCACATCCCAGTCACCAATAATTATCAATTATTCAGTCAATTTCAAAATGTAGACTTCTGTAAAATATTCCATTTCATCATCTCTGCCTTTAGTGATTTATGTACAAATTTGAATAATGTTTGTATTAATTTGTCTTCTATGTAGTCATGTGAATATTGCCTTATCTCTTACAGTCTCATATTACAGGATAAATCTCTAAAAATTCTTTTTGATAATAAATTTGATACCATGCCTCTTTAATTTTTTATCCCTGAACAGAAGATCATATTGGCTCATTCAAACTTATCAATATCAATTCCATTGTAACTTACTAATATCTAGGATATCAGTCTTCATATGCTCCATTATATTTCAGACAGCTTCCAATTTATTTTTACATTCAGATGTTATATATTCCATCATCAAAATTATTAGTGGACTTTATCTATTTTTTCTGGTCATTTTGAGGTGTGCCCTTAAATGTCCCACAAGCTTTACTCAACCTTCATCTTATGGATGGCCCTACTTTACGCTGGCCACTTCATCTCACTGCTTCCCTCTCTCATGGTGGGGCCTTTAGTGCTGCTGTATGGCTGTAGCTACACCACCTATATTTGAAATGCCAGCAGAGTTATTCATGGTGGACATGTTTCATTGATGCTTCCGGTTGAACACCAAATGAGAACAAGCACTTAGGGATCTGCTTCTGATAATAATTGGCCCAGGAAAATTTTATGAATCTGAATAAGCCTCCTAATGTATACTGTATGAAATAATGTTAGCTTATTTAACTTTGTTTTACAGGAAAGGCTACTGAGACTAAATAAGATTCTGTAACGTGCTCTGAATTCCCCAAGCCAATACGAAGAACTGGATTAGAACCCATTTCATTTGTGTTGTTTCCCAGGTCTCTTCCCAAGGTTTTGTGGCCTGTTCCCAACTGGCAGAGCCAGGCTCACTTTGGCCTGAGGTTGAAATGGTCTGTAACTGCTGCCAAGGAGACATATTGAGTGGGATGTACTGAATCTTTCGGTTGCATCAGGCTCTGCTGTGTATGTATGAGTTTTGCCAGAATCAGCTTCTTTCATCAAGATGTTCATTTTCCAGAGATGAAATTTAATGTGATGAAATGTCATATCGTTTATGGTTAGTGGATGGGAAGTAAAATAAGAATATTCCATGTTAGATAGTCATCTGCTTCCCCCTCCACACACACACACACACACACACACACCCATACACACACAGGAAAAAAAATAGTATCTTCACTAAAGAAAAACTTTGATTTGGCGGACACCCGTATTTAGCATATCATAATTAGTGGAAAACCTGCAACTATGCTATTGGGCAGAAAAAGCAAACAGGCAATGTTGTTTCTGTTTGGGGTGATACATTTGAATTCTAAATCTTTTCAAAATTATTTTTCTTTCTCTTAAAAAAAAATGTGCTATCCCACCTAAGGCCCACTGGTGTTAGCTGGCTAGATTGACTAAATTAATGGAAGTGTTTAGAGAGAAATAGGAAGAGTTTAACAATGAATTCTCAGTCTTTCTGGCTTGAGACACTGGGGGAAGGATGGAGGTTTTCATTAGCTTTTTCTTTGTTTCTTTAAAATTTAATTAGTAGACCAGGTGTTTGTAGTTCAGTTTTACAGGAAACGGAGGAGGAAAAGCAGTTATAGGGACCATTTCAAATGCCTGAATAGTTCAATTCACAGATAGACTGGAAATGAGGTATTCCAGGACATCTTATCTGATCATTTTGATTTGCACACCTGGACACCCTCTGTCACACAGTAGGAAAAACCGAGCTGCCATTCTGTCATATTCTCCTTTTTAATTCTTCCAAGAAAATATCCTATAGCTCAATATTTACCCTTTTTCAGCTATCCCAGCCTACTTTAGCAGATTTCCTAAGTTGCCCAGCTTCTATATTTCAATTATGGGATGTTTGGTGGCTGCCATTTCTCACAGGAGCAAGTGCTGCAGGATATCCTACTGTGAATTAGAGCTCACATCATAGGCTGCTGACAGCAGCAAAACCTGGTAATACGGAGATTTTTAGATCTGCTGCCTTCAAATCGCATCAAAAGTCATGTTTGTGTAGGCCTTGACTTCATAATTCAGCGACAGAGGGGAATAGCAGTCAGCTAGATGGAAACTTCCCTTCCTTTCTGCCTTCATCAAGTCTTCTCAACAAGCTGAAGAAGGTGCTAACAACTTTTTCTGACTCTGGCTTTTTTCCTTTCTTTCCTTCTCTTGCTTCATTCAAAAATCATACCTAGAATGTGTCCTTAGCATAGAATTTTCATTTATTTATGCAGTATCAACTCCCACTTATGCATATCATTTTTATCTGCAAGAAAAATATAATGCAGAACCAAGGCTGCCCCTGTGGTCACTCAGTGTTTACTCAACTAATGCAAACCAATTTCATTATTTGCCCAAGAAAAACATCATGCAAAAGGCAAATCTGTAATTAAAATAGTCTATCAGGCATTGCAAAGTCAAACAGGAATTAATAGCACATGATATATTGTTTTGGATTATCAGAACTCTCTTTGCTCTATCAAGATATCTATGTTTATTCATCTTTATGATGTCTCAACTACTATACTCTAGATATTGTCTAAATAAAAGAGTTGACTGACTTTAGAATATAAAGTACATACTTCAACTGAAACATATTTTACAGACAAACACACACTGGCTTTAGAAAGTTTGTAAGAAAAAAAAAACTAGTATCTTTCAATTCTATTCTTCCATAAACTTTTTGAAAGCTCCTTGGGAGGTACTGTAAACTTTAAACCAATCATTGCCACTGAGTCCATTTTGATCCATGTGACACTAAATCGTGTTCCTAAGGTTGCAAATCTTAATTAGAGCAAACAGCCTCATGTTTCCCTCAGGAAGCAGCTGTTGCTTTGGGTCTTGGACCTTGTGGTGAGCAGTTCAATGCCTAATCCACAGAGTTATTAGAGCTATTGAAGGCCCTGGGCCACTTAAGACAAGTTATTTGAATAAGTGTCCGTTGGCTTTGGATTTCATCTATTTTGTGAATTTTTCATATATCTCTGATCTTCCCGAAGTAGATCTTCAAGTATTCTTTCAAAAATGCTTTTGGGTAGATTCATAAAACAAATACAAGGCTTGTAGCGGAATGCTGAGCCACTTATACCCAAGAGTAAGTCATTCTTATAGAAGATACATAGCAAAGAGAAAGTGGAAACATTATACTAAATTCTTTCTTTTCTTTTTTTCACATCACTGCCCTGGTGGGAGTGGGAAGGCCACCCTTGCTCCTGGAGAACTGCTGCTGGATTTGAACCACCGATCCTTTGGACCACAGTCCCGCACACAACCACTGCGCCATCGGGGCTCAGCTATACCAGATTCTCAATCGCTGAAACTTTACATTTCAAAGAACTAAAAACATTAATTAACTCTTGTTATTGAAACAGGCTTTTGTTTTGTTTAAAATTTACAGGGGTGTGCCACCATTACCATTCTTTGCATCTGGCTTCAGTTTGGGGAAAAGCATTAGGTCAGAGTAATAGGGGAGAAAGAAAATGAATCGAGAAAAGAAAAAACATTAGAAGAAACTGAAGGTGAAGTCTGGAAGTAGCCAACTATGGGTGGTGATGGTTGGGGTGGGCGGGGGTAAGTTTGCAGGGTCAGAGAATCGAATTTATTCATAATGTACCATAAAATAGTAGTTGGATTTAAATGCAACTTACCCCCGAGCAATCCCAGTTAGATGATAACCCAGATCTCTTTTAGCTCTACTTGCTAGGATTTTCTTCAAACCATCAAACTGATCTTTGCTGCTCCCTCTGTGTGATAAGCAAATTAAAAATAAGTTAAAAACAATCTAGCAACACCAGCTGTTCTGTCGGTCTGGAGTACAATTTTCTTTAGAAAAGGTTTACAGGGACTGGTTTCCATACCTTGTGCTGTCAGTTCATATGAGCTTATTTAAGTTATCAGATTATTTTCTTACATGGCTATAATTTCAATCATCATAAATATTATTTGTGAAGTCTTACTACTAATAAATTCTCAATCCCTGTCTAAAGACATGTAACTATGGATCTCGAAAGATCATCACTCTTTTAAAGTATTGCTACAATGAAAATGTTTCCAAAAATCATCAAAACTGGATGCAATACATTTTCCAATGTAGAACAATTTCTTTATTTCCCTCCTGGTACCAAGACTATAAATGCTAGACTCATTATATTTAAAGTTTTTTGAGGCATTTTAAGTATAAATGTGTTCCAGAAAGCCAAGTTCTATTTGAACTCCCTCAACCTAAGAAGGCATGGTGAGACTTCCTTCCTCACAATCGTTACTGATAGACCTGTTTCTTAGCCCTTCAAGGAGTCGTCTGGATTTTAAAAAGTCTAGATAACAACTGTGGGCATCCTGATGTGTCCTCCTGATGACATGTAACCACCAGAGGCACAGAAAGCAGAGATAACCCAGCTGGTATGACTAACTTTCCAAAGCCATAACCCTAATGCATTCCATTGGGAAAAATGAAAAGAGATTTTATTATTCTCTTTATTCTTTATAATAAATAATAAATAATAAATAATATATATATATATATATTATATATTTATATTTATATTTATTTATATATATAATAATATATAAATAATAAATAATAAATAATAAATAATATATATATTCTATATAATAAAATATATAACTCTTTATAATAAAGAGTTCTTTATTATTAGTTTGGTATGACTGCTGGTTCATGAAAAAAAAATGTGACAAGGCTGTGGCAAAGATAATATATGCTGTTCAAGAAAAAGAAGAAAAATAAGGAGGGAAAGAAATCTGCAATATGCAAAAGAAACACAGGAGAGATTAAAACCTTTTTTGTTGGGAAATTATCCCACATGATCCGGAGTGATGCTGCACCATCTGTTGAAGACACTGTGGTGTCACAGTGCAAATGTCTGTCATGGACAACAAGCGATAGAAACATTAGGAATGGTGAACATTTCCAAGGTAATTTTCCTAATATGAAGTCACTTTATCAACAATCTGTGGGCTTCTATTACCAAGCCAAACCACTTAGCGGGGGACTGACACTTTTTTGCATCTTGGATAAAATTTCAAGCATGCCCAATTATTTTCACTAGCAAAAGGCTTGGGTTTATAATAGGAGACTACTCACAGAACAGTATCTGTGACAGGTAGGTTTTTTGGGCCAACAGGGCCAATGAACACATGTGAGATCAATTGAAGGGCGGAGATATAAATGGCTTGGCAAGCCATGCCTTTGCTCTCTTGCTCTTGGATCTTTGGACCAGCTGGCTGTCTTGTTTGTCCTGTACCTCGATTTGCAAGCTACACTACCCGTTGGACACCTAATCTGTGGACTGTGTTGCTGTGAGTTGCGGTTCCTTCAAGTCCCGCTTTGCCACATCCCTAGAATCTACATCTCTTGTGCTGGGAATTTTGGACTCTGTCATCTGGCTGACTGTTGGTGACCTGCCCTGTTGTTTGCTGCTTACGGCTAGATAGCCTGAATTGCTCTACAGAGGACTACTCAGCAGCCCTCAATACTCGAAGGACTGCCAGTGTACGGTGTACTAGCTCTCTCAGGCACCAAACTGTCTGTAGTGCTTTATAGATTTGTTAACTGTTTATTTCTTATGTTGGATATCTTTCTGTCTATATAAATATATAGAGAGAGTTATTAGTGTCCTGCTTTTGTTTGTCTAGAGAACACTGTCTAACACAATATCCTACTGCTGTTGGTGCTAAAAAGAACAGAGACAAAGGGCCTTTGGGCAGATGCGAGGTAGACATAATGCGAGAGATACAGATACATCCCCAAATAGGTGGGCTTACTGGAAACACTGTGGAAATATACTTAATATAAACTATTTCCGTTCACCTAACTGTGGGATCAGGTTTACATCTTAATCAGCAGATAGCAAAATATCCTTTTACCCATGGGAAATTGTTGTGGGCAATTTTCAGCCAAGAAAATGTTAAAAATCAAAGTAGATGTCTTGGAAAGCAAGAAATATATTGGTTTCATGTGAGGACCTATAGCTGCTAGTTGAATGGGCAGGAGAAAGTTTAAACAAGGAAAGAGGCAGCTCGTTCCCCAAGGCCAACGTCATAGCTGCTGGCTGCTGGAGTCTTGAATCTGAGAAGATAAAGGAGGACAGACCAGATTAAAGTAGAAGGACAAAGATGTCACCAGGAAACAAAAACTAGGGAATACTGGCATACCTGATCCCAAACTACAGAAATCATGACCTAAAGACAAGCAAAGACAAAAGCCTTGACAGAAGCTTTGGCAGCTATTGTAGTGTCTGGCTCCTCATCTTCCTTTATTTCCTTGCTATCTTGAGGATAGCCTACCTTGAGGCAGACAGGCCAGAAGGCAGGTAGCTAATATCTCCTGACAATGGTCAAACTGATAGAAATCACTAGGGCTGGGTCAAACACAGATAAATCACAAGTGTTTAGAGAAAAGGCAATCAGATAGTGCAGTGTTTAAAAATATAAAAGCCACTGACCAGTGTAGGTTTTAAATATACAAGGGCAAACTTGCCTGGGGAAACATAAACACCCAGATCAATTAGAGTGTGAATACCTCTTTGAGGTTTTAGGAGGATGTTGGACAACTCATTGAAACCTAGATTTTACATAGTATGGAGCTGAAGATAAATACTTTGCAGAGACGTTTTATGAGTTAAATAAGATGTTCTTCGCACAATTAAAAGCACAGTGCTGACACTCATTGGCTTCTATACCTGATATATTGTTTCCGCTTTAGCCAGATAATCACCTGGACACCAGCACTTTCTTTAGGGTTGAGCACAGCAAAGTTCACGCCCTTACAGAGATTATATTCTGCTTTGGACATACAGTTAGCATCCAGTTAATTATATCATTATTAGTCGTATATTTTATCAAAACTGACACTACTATTATTGAAAATGTTGTTTTGTCTTGTTTTCCACAACCATCATGAAATCTAATACACTCATGCCAACTCACTGCTATCCCAGTTTTGCTCAAAGAAATAAAAAGAGAACCAAAACCAAACCAAACCAAATTAATTTGAAAGCTCCTTTAGGAGAAAAACCAGAAGCAACCCAAATGCACTCTCATACAGTTGATGCCGACTCAAAGTGACTCTTCAGCACAGGGTTGAATTGCCCCTGTAACTTTCCCAGGCTGTAGCTCTTTGGGAGGAAAAAGCCCCATGTCTTCCTGAAGTGCTTTTTGATGGCTGGCCTGGCCACTAGCAACCCAATTCAATCTTGTGAGATGAGCAGGCCTCCAACTTGGAAGAAAGGCTAAGCTTCTGGGATGAATGAAAGAAATGGTAAAAGAAAAAAGTAATGTAAAGAGTGAAAGGGGGAGGAGAAAGAGAGGATGGAAGAAAGAAAAACAAGGGCATACAAGAAATAGAAAAAAAGGTAGGCGTATGCCGTTGGTCAGGCATGGGAGGAGGAGGAGATCCTAAAGACCAGGCAGATGAAGAGGTGGAGTATGCATGTGGCTGCTCTTCCTGAAATCAGGAATTCACACTTCCCAATTATTCCATGGGAGAAAGATTAGGCTCTCGGCTTATGCAAAGATTTACCTTCTTTGAAACCAGCAGAGCAATACTACTCTACTCTATAGGGTCAATATATATCAGACATACATCAGAAAATGTCATTGATGTTTATTTGTTGTCCTTGGCTTTGGATTTTGGAAATGCCAAAGATTGTTAGGTTTCATTTCATGTATGTTGGATATGATATCAGGAAACATTCATCCCTGGAGATGGACATTCTGCTTGGCAAAGCAGTTCTTCATGTGTGGTCATGGAATCTATCCCAACACAGTGACCACATACAAGCAGAATGACACACTTCTGGGGTCTGTCCCAGCCTCACAATTGTCTTATGTTCGAATCTATCCATGCCGCTGTGTCAATCCATCTGGTTGAAGATCTTCTTTTTCACTGTCCCCAGTAATTTACCAAGCATGGGGTCCTTCTCTAGAGCTGATCCCTCCTGATAAGTACAAAGTGCCTGCGGTAAGGTCTGGCCATCCTGGAGCATTCAAAGGGTACTTCTACCAAGACACATTGATTGGTTCTTTTGACAGTCTGTGACATTTTCAATATTCTCCACCAGCACCATGAGGTTTGCTGGTCTTTTTTATGTTAATGTGAAATATTCAAATGTGGATGAGGAGATGGAAAATATCATGATTTGGGGTAGATGTAGCTTCGTCCTCAAAGTAATATCTTGACTTTTCAACACTTTAAAGAGGTCTTGTGCAGCAGATTCATCTGATATAAATCTGGCAATCAATGTATCCTTTGATCTCTTGACAGCTGCTTCTATGGGTGAGTATTTGTTGTAGATCCGAGCAAGATAACACCTTTGATTGCTTCAATTTTTTCTCCATTTATCACTGTGTTACCTCCTTGTCCAGTGATGAAGATCTGGCCTTTCTTTACATTGAGTTGTAATCCACACTGAGGGCTGCAGTCCTGATCTGCCTCATGAAATACTTCAAGTTCTCCTCACTTTCAGCAGGCGAAGTTACATTATCCGCAGATTGCACATTGTTGATCCTGATGTTACGTTCTTCACCATATGATCCAACTTTTCTGGTTATTTGCTCAGCATACAGATTGAATAAATACGGTGAGATGAGATGACTAAGCCCTAATGGTCACCTTTCCTGTTTTGAACCATTCAATATTCCCTTGTTCTGTTCACATTGTTGCCTCTTGATCCACTGTCAGATTCTGTATCTGCACAATGTGTTGTTCTGTAATACTCATTCTTCTCAATTGTCCATACTTTGTTATAACCCACAAAGTCAATTACCTTAGCCTTACTTATTTAATGAAACATAAGTAAACATCTACCTGGTATATTTGCTTTCAAGATCCGTTGAATGTCAGTAATGATACTCCTTGTTTCTGAATCAGACCCCAACCTCTGGTAGTTCCCAGTCAATGTACTGCTGCCGTGGTACAGTTGGATCGTTCTCAGCAAACTTGTACTTGCATGCAGTAATAATGATACTATTCTGCAACATGAGCATTGTGTTGGGTGACCTTTCTTTGAAATAAGTAAAAATATGGATATCTTCCAATCAGATGACTAAGTAGCTACCTTCCAAATTTCCTAGCATCAATGAGTGAATGGTTCCCATGCTTCATCAGCCTACTGAAACATTTCAATTAAAATTTGAATCAATTTGGTCAATTCCTTGAAACTTGTTCTTGGCCAATGCAGTATGAATTTTCTCCTTCTGACCCTGGTTCTTGCTCATGTGCTACCTCGTGCAATGGGGCAATGCCCGCTAAGTCTTGTGGATATGGTGTCTGTCTATTCTCTCCATCCTCCTTAAATGCTTCTTGCATCGGTCAACATTTTGCTCATAGAATCTTTTAATTTTGAGACTTAAGGCTTAAATTTTTTCTTCAGTTCTTTCAGTATCAGATATACTAAGTGTGTTCTTCCTTTTCAGTTTTTTAACTACATAGTGATTGTGCATTTCATTATAATATTTTACTCTGTCTTCCTGAGTTGCCCTTTTTAAAGTTTCTGTTCTGCCCTTTAGCTTCATCATTTCTCCAGTGTGGGTTAGCAATTTGAGCAAGTTTCAGAGTCTCTTCTGACATACATACTGAACGTTTCCTCCATTCCTCACTTTCAATGATCTCTCTTTTTCTCTCGTTCATATTTTGTTCTTGTTTTCTTTTCTTGAGATTACTAGAACTAATTTATATAGGTGTGTATTATGGTGCTTTTAGTTAAAAGAATTTTATTGGGGAATCTTTTTAAAATCATTTTACTGAGGGTTCATACAGCTCTTATCACAGTCCATGCATCCATACATCCATTGTGTTAACACATTTGTACATATGTTGCCATCATCATTTTAAAAACAGTTTCTTCATATTAGAGTCCTGAGCATCAATTCATTCCCCCCCCCTTTCCTACAAACCTTTGATAATTTATAATTTTTTTCCACATCTCACACTATGTCTCTCTTCCACCCACTTTCTGTTGTCCAACCCCTGGGATGAGGTCATATATAGATCATTGTGATCGGACACCCTTTTCTCCCGCCACCTTCCTCTTACCTTCCAGGCACCACTACTCTCATTATTGGTCTGGAGGGGTTTGTCTGTCCTGGATTCCCTGTGTTTTCAGCTCTTATCTGTACCATGCTCTGGTCTAGTTTGACTGGTAAGGTAGAATTGGGATCATGATAGTGGGGGGGGGGACGTTAAAGAACTGAGGAAAGTTGTATGCTTCATCCATGCTTTACTGACTGGCTCATCTCTTCCTGTGATCCTTCTGTAAAGGGATATCCAATATCTAAAGAAGGGCCTTGGGTCTCCACTCTGCACTCCCCTTCATTCACATTGATATGATTTTTTTTGTTCTGGGTTTTTGATGCCTGTTGCCTAACCCCATTGACACCTCATGATCACACAGGCTGGTTTGCTTCTTTCATGTGGGATAAGTTGCTTCTCAGTTAGATGACTCCTTGTTTATTTTCAAGCCTCAAAGACCCCAGAGACAATATTTTTTTGATAGCTGGACACCATCAACTTTCTTGACCACATTTACTTATGCACTTATTTTGTCTTTAGTGGTCGTGTAGGAAAGGTGAGCATCACAAAATGCTGGGTTATTAAAACAAAGTGTTCTTGCATTGCAGGAGTACTGGAGTAGAGTGAAGTATTAAGGTAGAGATGGACATTGGGCCTATACCCTTTTCTCTCTTCATGTGTGATATTCTTGATGCCATCCCACAATTCATGAACTCTTCTTTTTATTTATTTTAAGATCATTATATTGGAGGTACTTAAAGCTTTTATGATAATTTATACATCAATTTGTATGAAGAATATTTATGCATTTGTTGGCATAATTATTTTCTAAACATTTATTTTCTATTTGAAACTTTAGTATCAGCACTTCTTTTTACTTTTCTCCCTGTATTCCTTGATAAATAATAAATTGTTATTATCGTATCTTATACCAAACGCTGTCTTTCTTCCCCTGTGGTTTCTTCCCCTCACCTCTCCCTACCTTCCTAACTGCCATTTCTGTTTTTGAGGGATTTATCTGACCTGGATTCCCTGTGACTTGAGCTCTTATCTGTCCCTTAGCATACGCTTCGGTCTAGCCTGCAGTGAAAGGCAGAATTGAAAAAAAAACTGAAAAAAAAAAAAAAAAGAAAGAATTGGGGCATGATAGTGGGGGGTGAGGAAACCTCAAGGAACCAGAGGAATATTGCAAGTTTCATTGGTGCTATTCACCCTTATTGACTCATTCCTTTCTTCCTACCCTTCTGTGAAGGGATGCTCCATTTTCTACAGATGGGTTTGGGTTCTCAACTCTGACCCTCCTCATTTTCATCAATTCATCTGTTTGTTTGTTTGTTTTGGGTCTTCAGATGCTTAGCTTAGCTTCCTAGATCTTACCTCTGTTTCCCTTTATCTTAATCCTTTCCCACTATCATGCACCCCCTTCTTCTGCCTCTTAGTCATTCCTCTCAGCTAGACTGCTGTTTTTCCAACACCCCAGGATATCTATGCCATCCTCCTTGTTGATATTAATTCCCTAGTCTTGCCCTTCTCTATGGTGTTGTTTGCTTACCAATCCCTTCCCCAACCTCTTCTTCCTACCAAGGCTTTCGGAAACCTTTGGTCCCATTGCTTTCTATGCAGGCTTGTTTCACAGGCCTTTTTTATATGGGAAAGCAGACCAACAATATCATAGACAATAAAGAAAACAAAAACTGAATAAAATAGGAAATCGCTTTATTTATTTTTATGATTATGTATTATATGTACATAACTCATAATTACTAGGAAAATAACTCTAAAAACATGCATGATTCTAGGTCTGCCTGCTGACCATTATGACTATCTTCCTACTTTTCCTGACTGGTTCTGAAAACCGCCCTTCCTAGCCTGAAGTCTACTTTGGGTGCTCCTCCAGGACTTAATGGCTTGGCTTTGCTCCCATCACTGATCTATAATGTTCCCTTCTGGGTTAGCCCCACTGTAGGTGGTTCAGACTGGATTTATTCTCTGTCATGTGTACGGCTTTTTCCAGTGAGGGGGTGTGGCAGTCACGTGCTTATGTTAATTTTATGATTGAAATATAGGGGTGGAGTCTACCCTGTTAATCTGGAGATAGCTATTGAGGCCTCTGTGTGGGCATGGCTTTCTCCTGAGACTTCTGGACAATCTCACGATATTTCCCTTGTGAAGATGAGATGCTATCTTCCCCAGTTGTTGGGAGTTAGTTTCAGAGACGAATAATCACAGACAAGACAAGATTGCAGCGTCTGAGAAGCTGGAGGAGCCGGCGAAGACACCACACAGCTTTGCCCTGATGGAGCCAGACCTCTGAAGCTGGGGCGGCCAGATGGAGGCCTCTGCCAGCGATGAGTTGCTTCTGCTGTTGATGGACCCTGAGCCCTGGAGGTGAGGTGCCCTGCCAGCACCAGGATTCTGCACCCACTGACCTGTGACTTTGTAAGCCAGAAGAAGATGTTATAGACTGATTTCAGGCATATAGGTTAATATCGGACTGATAACTTTGGACTGGATTGGGCTGGGATCCTTTCTCCATGTCCCATTCCTTTTGTATATAAACCCTTTCCTTATATCGATATGTGTGTCCTTGAATTTGTTTCTCTAGTCTACCCCGACTAACACAGGAGCCATCATGTCTTAAGTTATTGTGGGTCCTACAGTCCTCCCTGTACCTTAGCAGCTATCTATCACTGGAAGTTTAGGTTATTTCCAATTATTCATGATTGTGAAATGTGCCACAATAAACATTGGAGCACAGACTACTGGTTGTGGTTTATTTCTTGCCTTTTCTTGGTATATGTCTAATAGAAGGATAGTGGGGTCATAAGGTAACCTAATTTTCATTAAATATCATCAGATTGCTTTCCACAGATGCAGTACATACCTACAAAGCCACCAACAGTGGAGGAGAGTCCTTTCTAGTCCCACCCACTCCAAGCTTTGTCGCTCTCTGATTTTCTGACTTTGGCTATCTGTAAGTGTGTTAGAAGGTATCTCATAGGTTTTTTTTTTTTTTTTTTTTTTTGGCATTTCTTTGATGGATAATAATCAGAAGCATTTTCTCATATGTCTATTTGCCATTCAGATAGCCTCCCTAGTGAAACTTGTTTTCAGGTCTTTTGCCCACTTCCTCACTAGGTAAACTATTTTCCTTTTTTTCCTACTAGAAAGATATTGTAGATTTTTGTAATAAGTCTGTTGTGCATTGCTAAAAATCCTCTCCCAGTACATGAGTTCTCTTGTTACTCTCTTGGTGATGTGCTTCAATGCAAACAGGTGTTTTTATCCTTTCCATAGTCCACCTGTTGATTTAGGTTCACCAGTATATAAACCCTTCCCTATTGCAGTTAACTTTTGCATTTTCCTTTCCCAAGGTTCTTAGTTTTGTCCTGATTCCTTTGTGGATGATTCTTTTAGTTTGAGGTTTTAATTTTGGATCTGTGATCCACTGAACTTTGTTCTTGTGAATGGGGTGAGGTAAGGATCATGTTTCATCTTCCTGCAGGTGGTTATTCATTGTTTCTAGCATCACTTCTTAAAGAGAGGATTCACCTTCCATTTGATGCATTTGAGGCCCTTGTCAAAGATGAGTTGTCCATACACTGATGGTTTTGTTTCTGGATTTTCTGTTATTTTTAAAGGATATGATTGATTATCTATCATTATTTTGTACCATGCTGTTTGACAGCGATGACTGTGGAGTAGGTGTTATAGTCAGGTAAGGTGAGTCTTCTGACTTTGTCCTTTTTCTTAATGAATTCTCTGCTAATTCTAGGCTTCTTCCCTCTCCATATGGATTTGGTGGTCAGTTTTTCCAATTCTCTGAAGAAGGTTGTTGATATATGAATGTGGTTTGTGTTAAACTTATAGAGTGCCTTGGGTAAGATTGACATTTTCACTATGTTGAGTTTTCCAATCTGTGAGGGCAGAATATTCTGTGATTTGTGGAAGTTGTTTTTGGTTTCTTACATAGGGTCCTGTAATTATCCTAGTATGTCTTTTTTGTTGTTAGATAAATCCCTAGATATTTCAAATTGTTCTTGGCTATTGTGAAGTCAACTATCTTCTTGATCTCTTCTATCATGTTGTCTGATGTATATAGCAAACCAAGACATCTGTGTCTTGATCTTGTATTCTGCTGCTCTTCCATGTTCTTCTATCAGTGCGAGTACTCCTGTTGTGGAGCTTTTGGGATTTTCAATATAGAGAATATTGTCATCTGAAAACAGCGATAGTTTCACTTCCTCCTTTACCAGCCAGATACCTTTAATTTCCTTTTGCTGCCTTATATTGTTAACTAACACCTCAAAGGCAAAGTTAAATAAAAGCGGAGATAAGGGGCATCCTTCTCTCATCCCCTTTTATTAAGATTGATTGTTTTTTGTTCTTTCTCCATTGACTATGGTGTGGGCTTTTACCTTCATATAATTAGTTTATATTAACTTGAGGGTTTTCCTTTCATTCCTGTTTAATTGAGTGTCTTAAAAATGAATGGGTGTTGGATAGTGTCAAATGCTTTTTCTGTGTCTGTTGGTATTATCATGTGATTCTTATTCTTTTTCTATTCAAGGAGGCAAATATTGCTCATGTGTTTTCAGATGTTGTACCATCCCTGTATCGCTGGAAAGAATCCCACCTAATCATCATGGATGGTATGTTTTATATATTTTGTATTATATTGGTCAATATTTCATTAAGGATTTTTACACTTATGTTCTTTAGAGATCTCTCTCTCTAGTTCTCTATTTCCTGGGATCCTTGCCTTGTTTGGGTAGCAAAGTTGTATTGGCTTCATAGAATGAGTTTGGGAGTTTGGCAGCTTTTTCTAGGCTCTGGAGTAATCTGTGGGGGTTCAGCTTCAGCTCTTCTCTGGTCTATGAGCTTTAGTCATTTGTAGTATCTTGATAACCACATCTATTTTTTTCTTTTGGTTTGGACCTATTGAGGCTCTGGACCTAGATCTGGGATAATCTAGGGATAGAATGTTTTTCCAAGTATTTGCCCATGTCTTCCACATTATTGAATTCAATAGAATACAGATTTTCAGAGTATTTTGTTATTACCTTTTAATCTTGTTGGGGTCTGTTGTGATTTTCTCAGCTTCAGCCCTCATCCTGACCATTGATGTTTGCTCTGTTCTTTCCTTGCTTAGGCTTACCAGTGCTCTGTCAATTCTGTTGATCCTTTCAAAGAGATAGATTTTTGCTACATTTATTTTTTGAGCGGTCACTTGTCTTCCAATTCATTTAGTTCTGTCCTGGCTTTTATTATTTCGTTACTTTTGCTATTGGAGGGTTGTTGTGTTTATTCTGTTATAGATGCTGGAGAATTCATCATAATGTATCAGTCACAAGCCTCCCTTCCTTTTTATACATGCATTAATTGCTAGCAAACTTCCTCTAATAACTGCTTTTGCTGTAGCTCATAGGTTTCAGTGTGTTGCATTTTTGTTCTCATTAGTGTCTAGAATCGTCCTAATTTCCTCTCTAATCTGGGCCAATACCCATTCATGTTGCAGAAGATCATTTTACATCCTTCATTTTTTGCACATGCTTTTCTTGTCATCCTTTTGCTGATATCTGCTTTATGACATGGTGGTAGGAGAGGGACATCTGAATAATCTCTATGTATTTGAATTTACTCAGGCTTGACTTATGTCCAAGCCTATAGTCTATTCTTGAAAATGAGTCATGTGCACTTGAAAAGAATGTGAATATTTTTGCATTTGGATGGAAAACTCTGTAAATGTCTATCAGGTGCAATTGCATAAATGCAGTGTCTAGTTCTGTAACCTCGTTGCTGAGTTTCTTTCTCAGTGATCTAAATTTCTCTGATAGCGGTGTATGTCACCTACCATAATTGTTAAGTCTATGATTTCTTTTTTCATTTTTTGGATAGTTTGACAAATGTCACAGGTCTCTCCTTAGGCACATATATATTCATTGTGCTCATTGGTTTATGGTCTATTGATCCTTTGAACTTTTTATAGGACCCTTCCTTGTTTCTGTGTGGTATGCATCTTGAGGTTAATTTTGTCAGATATTAGGATTGCAACCCCTGTTTCTTTTAAGTTGCTGTTTGCCTGGTATATTTTCTTCCAGCCTTTTACTTTTTGTCTATTTTTGTCTGTGAGCTTAAGATATGGGTCATGCAGTTAAGACATTGAATAAGTGTTATGTTTTCTGAGCCAGCCTGCTAACCTTTGTCTTTTAATTGGGTGAGTTCAGGCCATTGACATACAGTGTTACTTTCTCCATCAGTGGATTCATTTATGCCATCTCATATCTTCTTTGTTGGGTGTTTCTTATCTCCATTCATAGCAGTGTAATGTGTCTGTGTTCTTCATTTTTGTCTTTACCTTCTGAGGTAATGCTATGTTGGTAATTGTGTTTAGTGTGTTGACTTCTGGGCATACTTATGCTATATGGTGGTCTCTTGCTTGTGCTTGGTGGGTGTTGGTTTTCTGATCATAGTGAGTTGGCAAGGATTTTCCACAGGGTTGGGTGTCCTATGTTGTATTATTTGAGCTTTTTTAATGTCCTGGAGGACTCTTAACTCATTATCTATCTATCTATTTTTCTTTCTTTCTTTCTACTTTTCTTTCTTTTTTTTTTTAGGCATCACTGCCCTCTGGTGGGAGTAGGTGGCCCAGTCTTGCTCCTGGAGAGTTGCTGCTGGATTTGAATGGCCACAGTCCCGTGTACAACCACTGTCACCAGATGCCAGCCCACCGTCTATCTTAATAGTTAATTTGGCAGGGGAGAGGATTCTCGGCATGACAATTTTCTGTTTCACCTTTCAGAAGATGTTACTCCACTCTCTTCTCCGCTTAATGGTATCTACTGATAGGTCTGAACATAATCTTACCTAAGCATCATTGTATGTGCACCACCTTTCTCTTGCTGTTCTGAAAATTTTCTTTTTTCCTTACAGATGGATAATTTAACTATCATGTGCCTTGGTGAGTTCTACTTGGGTTTACTCTAATTGATGTCCTCTATGCTCCCTATATGAGAGTCTGTTTCTCAATCATTAAGGTGGGGAAATTTGCTTCCAGAAATTCTCTTGCTAATTTAGTTGTTGACTTCTTCTCTGTGTCTTATTCGGATAGACCAATTATTCAAATATTGTTCCTCTTCATAGCATCTGCTTTTCTTAAACCTCTCTCATTATCTTATTTTTTCTGGCTTTCCCATTTGTTGAACTCTGCCTAAATGTCCTCAAGATCACTGGTATTATTTTCTGTCTCTTCTTGTCTATTGGTGAGGTTCACGATCTTATGCTATGCTTCAGTTACCTCATTCATTAGATCTTATATTTCCCTTTTGTGCAGGGGTTTCATCCCCTCTGTCTTGGACTTTATCTCCTATATTGTGAACTTCATCTCCTCTAACATTTCATCCATATTCTGCTTTGCTTCCCTTGCCTCCTGTATCACCCAAACAGGATTCTGAAGATTTTTATTCTGTTTTATTTTTTGTGGTAGATCAATATCAGATTCTTCCTTGAGTGTCATTATTTATAACTTGCTCAACTGTTGTATTTGGCTTTTTCTTGTGTCCTTGCTGAGGTTGTTGAAGTAGGTTGCTGTTTATGTGTCATTTTAGAACGGGGCACTATCCTTCTGGAGACCAAGGGGCCCTGTACTATTTCTCTGTTTGACTGGTAAGAGGATTTTCAAGGACTACCTGTAGCCTACTATGGCAGCTATGTAGGCAGGGTGCCACAGTGACTCATTGGCCACCAGGGTTGAGGAGCCTCAGAATCTGGCCTGAGTCAGGCACTGACCAGGTTGGGGTGCGACTGCAGCATGGACACAGACCTGGTCTAGACTATCTGGGCACCATTTTCAGCCTTTTAAAGACTCTCTTTGGAATTCAGAAATAGTAGAGTCAGTTTTTGTCTTGGACTGTCGCTATCGGAACCTGTCAGCTTTTCCAGTTTTGTTATGTTAAAGTCTTAGGCTGTGCTTTGGAGATTAACGTTATTTTGTTAATGTTATGCTAAAGGACACAGTTCTGGCAGCTTATATTTGAAAGCATTATTTGGGGACTGTGCAGGGCTGTCCCTGAAGGAAGGGGACTGGATTAGCAAATTGGGTTTGGGGGTCAATGGAACTGAATTCTTCCCCAGCAACACTCTTGTGTCACTTGTGTTTCTATTGTGCACAGTACTGCTGGTTGTGTTTTGAGGAACTGCATTATGCCACAAGTAAATATCTCAGTGCATCTTCAATTGCTACAAATTATTATCTCATTATATATCATTACCCACACTGGCAGGTGTGGACTGTGCAGAGAGGAAAAGTATATTGATGCAGTCACTCCATTCCAGGACTGCAGGAGCAGACAGGATAACAGAGGGGAACGGTGGTATGAGGTTATGTTGCTAGTTTCCAGAGGCTCTTGAGAAGTCTGGTAGTATGACCACTTTTAAAGAGCAGCCTGGGAAAATTTCTGCTTGATGCAGGTCTTGTATTTTGGGTGCAGGAAGAGATGGCCGACACCATCTGGCTGGACATGGAAATGGGTTAGTGGAGCTTGTGGGCATGCACAGTGAGCATAGAATGTGTTTCAGCATGTTCTCTACTTGTGTCATGGGTGAAAGTCATGGGGGGCGGGGGCGGGTCTAAGGCAGACCCTAGTACACAATCTATTTTTAGTACCCAACTTCCCAGTATGGGCCTTCTCTCCTCTTAATTTTCTGATCCAACAAAGTGAGATTCAATCTCGACTCCCTCTTGATTTGACAACTCCTAAGTTATTATATTATTAATATTCTGTGCATGAATTTTTCCTTTAGATTTTCGCCAAATTCAGGTGGGGTTTACTCAAGGTTGTATTTTGGTAATCATGGACTTGTTTTAATTTCATTTAGGTTTAATCTTAATTTACATAAAACAATTGATGATCTGTTTCACACTCAGCCCATTGCCTGGTTTTAGTACTTATATTGAGCTTTCTCATTATCTTTTCCTACAGATGTAGCCGTTTGACAGCTCTGCCTTCCATCTGGAGAAGTCCATGTGTACAGTTGCCTTTTGTGTTGCTGAAAAGGTATTTGCAATGAAGAAGTGGTTTGTCTGGCAAAATTCTATCATGCTATCTCCAACTATACTATTCCTTCCTCTCTGATGCCAAGCTTTGCATTCCAGTCATCAATAATTATCAATGCATCTTGGTTGCATGTTTGGTCAATTTCAGATTGAAGAAATTGTTAGGTTTCATCAACTATTTCATCACTAGCATTGGTGGTCAGTGACTAATTGGAATAAAGATTTATTGACTCTATTTTCTTGAATGAGAATAGATATAAACTTAACTTAGACAGAATTGTGCTTCAAGATAGATATTGAAATTTCCTTTTGAACTGTTGAAGAAAATTCAAGAAGACACTAAATTTCTTACGCTCAGAGAATCATATCTCACTGCATTATGATGACTAACTGTAATATTAAACATATGCCATAATCACATATAATGTTTTGATGTTTCCAATATTTAACAGGTTCTTCCAAATAATTTGAAATTACTTTCAATTGTCAGCTGATTTGTTAAAAAAAAGTTGAATTATATTGTACAAGGGAACTAGTTATTAGCATGACAGGAACTTCCTCACCCTAGTGATTCATTCACTTTTCAAAAACCAGGCAACTTCTAATTTCTTCAAAATAAGTATCCTGTTTTTAATCCTGTCATTATGTACAACACAGATCAAATGTAAAAAAGTGATGTAAAATGATCTTCAGCATGTAAAGATTTTTAAAATATGACTGAAGTAACAATAACACATTAGGATACTTTTGGTTCTGAAAATATTTAATGATTTGGATTTACATTTGGGTTGAAACTTTTTATTATCTGTTGCACAAGGGCCTGTTGTGTCAGATGACCACAGGAGTCTGTAGACTACAACATTTCATTTGGTCCATTCTTTGAGAGTGATTTTTATTTTATTTATTTATTTTTTTAATTTTATTGTACTGTTGAAGAAAATTCAAAAGACACTAAATTTCTTATGCTCAGAGAATCATATCTCACTGCATTATGATGACTAGCTGTAATATTAAACATATGCCATAATCACATATAATGTTTTGATGTTTCCAATATTTAACAGGTTCTTCCAAATAATTTGAAATTACTTTTAATTGTCAGCTGATTTGTTAAAAAAAAGTTGAATTACATTGTCTTTTCCATATTTTTATTATATATGAGTGCAAAATATAGTAAATACCTTTATGATATTTGCCAGGAAGAATAATGACACCTTTTTTGCACCTGTGGATCCTGAAGCACGTCTGTGATAGAACTAGGTGAAATCCTTTACACTTTGAAATGCACTCTATGATTTAGTTTATTTTTCTGCAAAATGGGCAGGATACCAGAATTTATTTAATTGAGCAGGTTCAAGGATGAACAGAATCTTTTGGAAATGTTCAGGAAGTTGGACCCAAGGGACTCAAGTATAATAGCAGTTGTGAAGATGGTTTGATGTTTCATTATCTTGTGCCTAGCATCACCACGAATGAGTCCCAACTTGATGGCAGCCTGGAACAAGTACGTGTGTTATGACATGTATTGAGCATTTGTTTAAGTCTATTAAAGAAGGATCAGTTTAATAATATTTCTTTGCTATTAAAACCTACAATATAACAGGCCTGTAACACCAAAGTTCTTACACAGGCTTTCTGAGATAGAGCACATGATATTGTCCATCTAATGTTGTACATGGCAGTGGATTGCATTTTCTATTAAATTATTTATTTTTTTTATATAACATGTTTTCTAAAAGAGATTGCTGAATTGTTTTTGTTTTAGGACTATCTTTGCAAACTTTAAAGATTTACCTAGATTGCTTTTGAGAATTAATTTATTCCTTTCCATTATTTAATGTGATTAATAGTTTATATACCATATGTAGTACTTGCTCATTTGCAACTCAACATCATTTTTCAGTAAAATCATTGGAACTTAAGAAGTTCTTATTGGAATAGTGCTTTAAAATTTAATTTCTGTCTCATTCATTTTCATTTAATAATGAGAAGTGCATACTAATTAGCATGTAACCACGCATGGCATTTGTTATTACCTTTTGTAAAGAATCTTTTCCTCTGTCCTGTTAGCTTCTAATTATATATCTTCTAAAATAAATAACAGCCCCAAACTTTCTTTTTTCTTTGAAGATATCACTTAGAGATATTTAATTTTATTATGTTTCTGAATACCAATTTTCCCTTATTCCTCTTATAAGGCAATTTGGATTTTCTTTATAATTTTCTATTTATTAAAGAGAAATGATCTCTATTGCTCAATTAAAGCATTTTCTTTGGTTATTTTCTTAAATGGAATGTCTAGGAGGACTTTTTAGAAGGACTTTTTAGGCATGCAATTTTGTATGACACCAATCATATTTCATGGACTTGTTTTTAATAGTTTCATCTAAACATAGAAATGTGTAGTATTATTCTCTCATAAATGTGGGTGTCCATTTATTTCCAAGTGTTGGATATTTTTTCCTTGTTTATTTTAATATTGCTGCTGATTAAAAAAATGTAATTGTCATGATCATTGTGTGATTTCTGCTTTTACAAATGGGGAATATGTCTTGTCAAGCAGGCTATAGTTTGAGAGCTTAACATTGTTTATATGAATTGAGCAGAATTTGCTCCAGATATGGAATGGTACAAGATTTTAAACAAAAGGTACCAGTCTGAAGAGGGATTAAAGAACAAAATGAAAGCTAGTGAAATATCAATTTCAGCTGTTCCTTTATTTTTAAAATAAGAATATAGTAGTTTCTCTTATATGTTTTTTTTAATATATATGAGTATCTGGTACAATGGTATTAATGTCCAATTTCTTTCGCTAAGGGCCTACATCCATCAGTGGTGTCTGAATCTGGTCATCTTATGCTCATTTATCATGTGAGGTATTTCAGTTTTGTTGTAAAGCCTTTTTTCTGTGCTTTTTCACTTGTTGTTTATGCATATCCTCACAGTTTGCCTTGCTTCCGTTGTTTTTCACTCCATCTCTTTACCAATTGTCATTAAGGAGATGCCAACTCCTTGTGACCCCTCACACACAGTTTCCTTTCCATTGAATTGTCATCAACACTGAAGGCTGTAGTCTTTGATCTTCATCAGCAAGTGCATCAAGTCCTTCTCTCTTTCAACAAGTACAGTTGTGTCATCTGCATACTGCAGGTTGTTAATAAATTTTTCTCTAATCTTGCTGCATTCTTCTCCACAGAATCAAGCTTCTCTGATTATTTGCTCAGGATACAGCAATAGAGAGGATGCATCTTTCCCACCTTTTTTTAAATTTTTATACTGTGCAGTATTCTCTTGTTCATGTACAAGTTCAACATTAGCAGGGTGAAGTCTTTGGGAATTGTCATTTTTCTTAAAGCTATCCATAGTTTGTTATGAATTACAGAGTAAAAAGCCTTTGCACAGCAAATTAAATACAAGTAAATTTCCTTTTTTTTAAGTTTTTTTTTAACATTTGTGTGTGTGTGTTTGGCATCACTGCCCTCATGGGAGTATGAAGCCCAGCCTTGCTCCTAGACAGCTGCTGCTGGATTTGAACCGTCAGCCTGTGGACCGCAGTCCCTCACACAACCACTAAGTCACCAGGGCTCAGCATATTTCCTTTTTGTAACCTGTTTGCAACCAAGATCCATCTAATATCAGCAATGATATCCCTTGTTCCACAAACTCTTCTGAATCTGGCCTGACATAAATTTATGATATATGTTTGCATACATTCTCTTTACACCAATGGTTACTCTTGTATCAGAAAGTAAAATAATACATTTTATACAATATAAAATCAAAGTTATCTGTAAAATATAAAATTAACAAAAATTTCCAAGACTATTTAGAAGAGCTGATAATTTGACACAAACAAACAATGAAAAACAAGGTATCATGAAAGAGCACATAAATAATATTTTACCATAAAAATTCCATTTTTTGGTCTCAATACACACAACTCACATTTAAGGAAAATAATACATTATTCATTTCAGACAAAGTGTTAAGTTATGGAATGCAGCTTGGCTTTTAGGTATTTTTAAGAATAATGAGAAGAAAATATTTTTAAGTCATATAAGATAAAATCCAAATGAAAATCCAAAATTAAGGAAAAGAAAACAAAAATTCAAATACAATACTAGTTATGGGAAATGCAAATAAAAATGTGTTATTACTTTACAACTATCAGACTGGGTAAAATTTCAAAAGAGCAATAACACTTATTGCAGGTGG
>PVJH01001606.1:0-200960 GCA_004026705.1 Nesogale talazaci | reverse complement strand
ATAGCTAGGATGCATGGGTCCAGGAACCAAGGGGTGGAAACTGGAGTGACACCACTCACTATTACTCCTACTGACCCACTTGTAGCATTTTTGCTTCCTGTCCCAGCAACCCTATGTTCTTCAGGATTGGAGTTCCTGGTCCCGAAGGAAGGAACTCTCCCACCTGGAAACACAGCATGGATTCCACTGAACTGGCAGCATGGATTCCCCTGGCCACTTTGGTCTTCTCATGCCTTTTGATCAACAGATCAGGAAGGGTGTCACTGAACTGAGTGGTGTGATTGACCCAGATTATCAAGAAGAAATTGGTGTTACATAATGGGGGTAAAGAGGAATATGTCTGGAATACAGGAGATCCCATAGGCCAACTCTTAGTGCTACCATGGCCTGTGATAAAAGTAATTGGTAAATTACAGCAACATGACAGGACATCTAATGACCTAGACCCCTCAGGAATGAAGGTCTGGGTCACTCCACCAGGCAAAAACCACAACCAGCTGAAGTGATTGCTGAGGGCAAAGGTAATACAGAATGGATAGCTCCCCATTTGCTTCCAAACTCTGATGCCGTACCTACCCAACGAATCCTAGCCTTGCCAGTTTATAGAAAGTGGACTATTGCAGATGCAGTTGCTAAAGTTGAGGACTCCATCCTGTGATCTCTCTCAGGATCCCTTTAAATGTGTGGTATTTAAAAAGTTTTAAAAAGTTCCACTTTCTTTTCAATGGAGGTCTTCATATTATTTGTTATTGTTGCTTGTTTTTCTTCTTTTAATGTTTTTCTGTATAAGAAATCAAGGATTGGGAAATATAGAGAGACAATAACTGAATCAATGTTTCTTGTTTCTGTTGTAGACAGCCTAAGAGCCAGGGTGTGCCAAGAACCTGCTGTCCGCTGCTTGATTCTTTTTCTTAGTAACAAATGCTACTTCCACCTGTCTATGTGTGTTCAGCCTCTGATCAAAAGTGTATGATATTGGGGCTTAGCCCTGTGGCGTAGTAGTTGCAGCCCACTGGGATGGAGGTTCAATTCCAGCAGTGGCTCCACAGGAGCAAAAGTTAGACCTCCTACTCCCACCACCAGAGGGCAGTGATGCCCCTCCCCCAAAAAGTGTATGATATTAATGGGGAAATCAGACTTTTTTCTAATGGGGTTCTGGCTATTAAAAAAGCACATGCATTACACAAATATCTTTTGGAAAACTATGCACCACCACTAGGTATATTGTGTTATATACTCATTACCCACATGAGTGCACTATATGGGAAATATGGTAAACAACTCTAATTCAATATTTCATTCAAAAATCCAATCCTCTCTGAAAATATTGTTGCAACAACATATCTAAGACTTTTTTATTTTTTGTCACTAAGAACTTTCCTGTGCAAAATATAATGCTTTGAAGAGATTAACAATAGTACCTCTGTATGTAATTTTTGAAATTGAACACAGTATAGTTTAGGAAATTACCTCCCAATTACTATTGCCTTTATTCTTAATGCCTGTGCATTTATGCATTTTGAGGGTATATTTTTTCTATAAATCCAATAGTGAAATTTTAATTTTATTTCTTAGCTGTGTTTTCAGTGACTATAAACATATTTAGTATAGATGGTATTTTTGGGGTCATTTTCCGAAGGCAGATATAAAAAATTCTTGTTACACTCAGTAGAACTGAGATTCTCTAATAGCACACACTTCATAGATTAGTTGCATGAATTAAGAAACTCTGTCTTCACTATTCTAAAATCTACATTTGGAGCAGATGGATAAGTGAGTAAAAATGTTTTCCCATGAGACAGCAGGACAGAAATTTCGAAGTGGCAGCTTAGAAGTGGATTGTCTTCAATTTGTTGATTTTATTGCTATTTAAAAGTGGAAAAAAAAACTGCATCTGCACATAAAGTTCTTCATTCCCATTGAGAATGTTTAAAATAATGAACTATAGTTTTATATAATTAACATCGACTAATCATAGGAAGCTTTTACTGTAATTGACTTTTTTCTTCATAATGAAATCTATAAAGCACATCCATGACTTAAGCAGTTTCTCAGACACCTCACACGGTTGCATGTGCAAAAGTTTTGATGCAGAACGCCAAGGATAGAGATTCTCAATAATGTCAATGAAAACGTTTTTCCTCACTGCGGAGCTCAGGTGGCGCGGGGGCTCTACATTGGGCTGCTCACATTAAGGGGTCCAGGAGAGGTGGGGCGGTGCTCTGTAGGATAAACATGGGCCTTCACCCTGACCCAGAGCGTTGGAGCCTCAACCAATTCCTGAAGTAGTCCTCCTGGGTCCCACAGGCTCGCTGCAACTCCGTCCACTAGATGGCAGTGAACTCGTTTTTTGTTTATATATTACATCTAATCTGTCACTATTATCGATGGTAATGATTTATTTCGTAAGAAGGAATAACAGATTAGTTGCAAGGAGCTGAAGATTGAAGCGGTCCCAAAGTTCAAACTTTTTCAAAACACTACTTCGCTACATTTCCTGCCCCTTTACCATGACCCCCAGCCACCTCCCCACCCATACACCACACACACACACACACACACACACACACACACACACACTTCAGCCTTAAGAGTATTCCCTTACATTCCTGGGCTCTGCAAATAGATGCAATGTCCCCATGAACTCACAAACCTTTTGCACTGGTTCTCAACCTTCCTAGAGCCAGGACCCTTTAATACAGTTCCTCTTGTTGTGACCCCACCTCCATTCATAAAACTATTTTCACTGTTACTTCATAACTGTAGTTTTGCTACAGTTATCAATTAGGCTATCCTTCTGAAAGGACAGTTCAACCCCCAAGGAAGTCATGACACACAGGTTGAGAACTTGTGGAAAATGTCTCCCATAATTGGTGCTGTTCAGTCCCCAAGGGCTGGGCTAGGCTTGCCAAATGCTGGAGCCAGAGACGGAAGACAAAATGACTACAACCACTGTGGGTCTGTTTGCTTCTGCTGTATTTAAGGGTCCTACAAGCCAGAACTCACTCAATGACATCTAATAAAAACAATATACATTAAACATCGAATTCACTCTAAATTGTAGATATTTGATATAAAAGGGGTAGCTCACACACAACATTTTTTAAAAGCTATCTACTTATTTGGAGAACAACTTTATCCCTTTCAAAGTATTCTTCATTACACACTTGTCAAAGCTGCTATTCCATTCTTGGAAACATTTTCTTAAACTCCTGTTTGTATGAATAACAGCACCTCCCTCAGTTTTTTCTTCAATGCAATGAAATCTGTCATTCCATGACACTCTTCATTCACAGAAACAGAAGTCTTCTGGAGTGAGCTCAAGTGAGTTAGATGCGTGGGACAAAAGAGACATGTTGGTTTTGGGGGGAGAAGAGTTTGTCAAAAAGCAGCACACTGAGATGGCTGCTTAAGAGGTTCAATTCATGGTGGCAAAATCAGACCCCTGTCTGCCACAAATCAAAACTTTGGGGGGAACACACTATTATTCAATCTTTTTAGAAACAGTCAATAGAAAGTTTGATTAACAATCTGACCTGGTGGAACTAACCCCAGATACACTAAAGATTGACATTTTCATCCCTTTGATTGTTGATGGATGTCCAAAGTAAGGATTGCCATAAAACAATATTAGGCCTCTTTTGAACAAGAACTCTACTCCTACACTTGAGTTTTTCCCCATGGCCCTGTTCTTGTAAGCTGCATTCAACTTCACAGCAATTTCTGTGGTATTTCTCCTGAGCATGAAGAAAATGCTAGCACATAAGCCAAGGTTCAAGCAAATCTTATTTTACATAAAAAAATCACCGCCCAGAGAGAACCTATCTCCGATTGAGCTGATTGATATTTGTCTAACAGAAAAAAATGAATTCTCTGTAGGTTCCTCCTAAAGAATGTTTCTTTAGGAGGAGACCCCCCCTCTAGTTCACAGTAGAATTATTATTAGCAGAAAATTATGGACTGCTTTTTCCTAAGTAGACTGCAGAGACTTATTTCTAGGATGTCTCTAATTGAATGTGAAACACAAGCAGCATTTATGTTGACCATAAATAGTAAACTACATTTTATATACAAAGTATCACACACCTAAAGAACATAAGATATGCTAGGCATATTTCAAACTTAAAAAATCAAGACAAACTTTAAGTCTGGAGTAGCGATATTGAAAGATTCTACGGAATGATGGAGGAACCATCAAAAGAAGATGGAAAGTGTACATAGAGTCAATGCACAGAAAGAACGAGTCAACTGTCCACCATTTGAGGAAGTACCATGTGGGCAAAAACCAAGGGTGCTGAAGGATGAAAGTCAAGCTGTTTGAAAAACATTTCCCTCAAGCAAAGTTGCATTAATTGATGGAATAACAACTGAAGTGCTTCAAGAAGCTGATGAATCACTGGAATCACTTACTCATTGATGCCAGAAAATTTAGAAGATACCTACTTATCCAATGAACTGGGAAAGAACCACTCATATTTGTACCCAATATAAAGAAAAGGGACTTGACAGAATTAATTAATCATAGGATAATATATGATTAATATATGATTCAAATAAAATATATTGGAGGTCATCAAACAATAATTACCACTATACATTAACAGAGAATTACCAGAGATTCAGGCTGGATTTCAAAGTCAATGTGGGACAAGGTATATCCTTGCTGATGTCAGATGTTTCTTTTCTGAAAACACAATATCAGAAAGTGTGCTCTATTTATGATGCCAAGACAATTCATAGTGACCCTATATACAAAAAGGGTCCAGCTTCAACCTCAACATTGTTCTTATAATTGAGCTCATGCTGGTAATCATTAGGCCAACCCAGCTTGTGAAATGTCTTTGACTGTGTGTTGCCCTTCTCTATTTCTACACATGGTGTCCTTTTCCCGATATAGTGTCTCCTGAAAACATGTCCAAAGTGAGATGAAGGGTCACCATCATTGTCTCTTAGGAATATTCTGACTCTGCTTCATCTGAATCAGATTGAGAGGTTCTTTGGTGAATCTGTATTGTTTTCCATATTCTCCACCAGCTCCATAATTCAAATGCATCAAGCCTTCTTTGGTCTTCTTGATTCAGCTTTTACACACGTGTTTGAAAACACCATCCTTTTAGTCAGGGGCCCCTTATTTCTAAGTCATGTCCTTGCTTGATAACACAGTAAGGAGGTCTTGTGGAACAGATTTGGCCAATACAATGTGCCGACGGAGTTCTTGACCTCTGTTTCCATGACCATTGCTTGTGGACAAACACAAGATGAACTCTGTGACAACTTCCATCTTCCCTCAGTTTATTAGTGAGAGCATTTTGGTTTTCTTCACAATGAATTGTGAATTGCAATCTTCAGTCTTAGTCAGCATGTGCTTCAAGTTCTCCTCACTTTCAGCTGGCAAGACATGTCATCGGCAAAATACACATTGTTAATAAGTCTACCTCAAATCTTGATGCTCCTTCTCCCTTATAATTCGCTTCTCTGATCCCTTACTCTGTAAACAGATTGAATTCATATGGCGAGTGCCTACCCAGTGCCTACCTCACTTGGTTTAAAATCAAATATTATTACCTCTCCCTATTCACACACCTGTCTCTAGAAGCAAGTACATGTTACGTGTGAGCACAACGTAGTCTTCTGGAATTACCACTCTTATCAAGGCTATCAAGGAAGAGTACTAGCTATTCTTAAAAAGAGGTAGTCACCATTTTTGCATGTACAATTGGAGCTGATGAAAGCTCTTTTTCTTGGGGGGAGGAAGCATCACTGCCCTCTGGTGGTCGTGGAAGCTACCCATTCTTGCTCCTGGAGAGCCGCTTTGAACCACCAAGTCTGTGGGCCACAATCCCACACTCAACCACTACGCCACTGGGGCTCAGCCCAGATGCAAGTTTTTATGGTACTTCAGACCTTCTATTGGTAGGAAAAAGTTTTGGCTCAACACCAAGTTATTTCCTTCCTCACAAAAATAGCAATTCACGGCTTTTATTCTTACTATGGAATCTACACATTATGAGGGAAAGAATGATGATCAAAGAAACTTTTAATAGAAAAATCCCCAAGTGTGAAGAGCTTTTCATAAGCATAGTATATTTAAGAACTGTGTCCTTTGGGAAGACTGCATGTATTTACCACTCTGTTGACACAACCAATTTTGGAACCTAAGAATACCTATGCTTTTAAAAAAAATAGGAGAAAAATAGAAAGTACTTGAATGATTGTGAAAGATGTATATTACAAAGTTCAAGTCCCAAGTGTTTAAGATTTATTCAGTTCAAAAGTTTAGATACACTGGCTATATACTTCATGGAAGGATTTCATTTCAGATAAAAAATATTAGAAATAAAAAGCAGATAAAAATAATATCTGAGGGGGTTGAGCCCTGGTGGCGTTAGTGGTTGAGTGCGGGACTGAGACCCGCGTGATTGGCAGTTCAAATCCAGTGGCAGCTCTCAGGAGCAGCGCTCGGTAACTACCACGGCCCCCAGAGGGCAGTGATGCTCCATAAACAAAACAAGACGAACAAGCAAACAAATAGTATCTGAGGTGGTGTATCAGTGGACTAGCTATTGATATTTAAGAAACAGAATTTTTATTTATTGAATTGTTCTGAGAAATTCTGTACATTGTGGGATGTGTGGAATTCTCTGATGCTGATAATTAATTACCAAAGATGCCATCATCCAAATAATACTGCACATTGTTAAAACTCCTACCTGAGATTCTGTGGCAATTAGATTTTATGTCATCTTGATCCTGTGGGCATGTGCCAGAGGTGAGTCCACCCTATCAACCAAGCCATTGCCTGATGATGCCAACATTTGACTTTCAATAATAAAGACAGCGAGAACACCTCGTCCTTTCTCTGGCTTTCTGGTTCCTGGGGTTCTGTGTCTGCCTCTGGATGCAGCCCCATGGAAGTCACTGATGTCGAATGCTGTTGGAATTTCCGGCCATGTTTCTACTAACCTTGCTTGCATGTGAATATACACCCACTGGCCTATGAACTCCATGCATGCTGCATCACCTTTTGGCATAACCAGCCTCTGGCTACATGAGAATGAAGAGGACCTTGCTTAGCAAGGGACCCTTGGGCATGAATTGGACTGAGATGGGATGCTTTGGGAATGTAAAGTTGTTTCTTATACATGGATGACTGTCACCGATCTTGTTTGTCTAGATGACCCAGGCTAGAAGAGACACCCTTTGAAGATTCTCTTCACATAGTACAGAATTTTTTTCCATACTGAATCATGTACCAGATGTCTTTATAAGTGCACAGAAACTCCAACAAATCCCCTGCAAAAACAGTTGCTTTCCCCCTCCCCCATGGGTTTTCTCCATTTTCATGATGTCTGGTCCTACCTTCAAATGATAGCACAGTAATACACATTCTCAGAGACTTGAAAAAAATACATGACTTTGGAGTTCAATAAATATACCACCCAGCATACATACAATGCTTCTCTCTAATTATTTTCCCTATCAGCACACATAGTTTCTTTCCAAATTTCAAAATGTTAAACTGAATTCTTTAGTGCTTAATGTCAGCACTAAAGAATGCCAAGTCTGAGCTTTCAGAATTTAATAAATACCATAAAACATCAGAAAGAATATAATTAACTAGATTTTAGTTTTTGCTGTATTTTAAATTTGATTTAAGCATCAATAGATAAACTGCACAAATCTTCAGCGAAGTTCCTCTGTTTTGAAAAATCTGTTTATTCAAATATCAATTCTTTTAAAAAAAGAATGCATGGCTATTACTGGTGGTGTAATGGGTAATGTTTTTTCTGGCCAACATCTTTGAATCTTTCACTGAAGACCTTTTCTGCATAGGTATGGGCAAGAGAGTTAGGGATTCACATATGAGTAACTGTTTACAGGATTCATGTTGCTGGATATAGAAATGAATTCTTGGAGAAGTAGGATGAGTTAATTTACTACCAAGAGCCAGGAAAGGAGCGCATCATCCTCACTCCAAGATTCCGCTGTGAATGCCCTGTATCCAGTAGACAGCTGTGACATCCCAGAAGTGGCTGAGGGGAAGTAGGAGCAGCAGCAGCAGCAGCAGCAGCACAACCAGGAGTCAGAGTCTGACACAGAGTTTACTGGGGAACAAGGACCCCTGGACACATGTGACAAGGCCGGTCTTGCAGACACATGGAAGGGGGATGAATGCCTTCAGGTTCAAACTTATGGAAGTGGGTTGTCTCTGGGCACTGAATTCAGGTTCATGGTCCAGTGACCCACAGAGCCTGAGCTGAGCGCCTTTGGGTTAAGGCTGACAGTGGAGTGGCATACCCTTTGCAGCCCTGAAAGAACTTTGCTACATGTCTTCTTGACTGAACAACTGTATCCTGAGTATTTCTCACTTGTATTGTAACCTGTGAATTTTCAAAATAAACCCTATAATGGTGAACATTGAGTGTCAGTTCTGTGTGACTATATAAAGAATTATAGAACCTAGAGGAGAAGTATTCAGAAAATAAAAGAGTAACTATAAGACGGAGCACTTTTACATAACACTGTTGCTTCTGATGTTTGCTCAATCATTGTTATTTCCACTATTTATCATTCTTATTTGCATTCTTAAATATGCATTTGGTGAACATATACTTTTATTTCTCTTGAAATATGTATGAATAAGATAGTTGCATAAATGAAGCATCAACTTGATTGTACTTCTTTTCAAAATGGTAGTACCATTTCGAATGCTATCTGCAATATGTGAGATTTTACCTTTCAAAAAATCTTCACCACAAATTTTGGGATGATTGTTGTTAGATGGCATCAAATCAGTTCACCAGCATTCCATATTAAAATTATGTTTTTTTCAAAATCTGCTGGATGTGAAATTTGTCTTTATTGTCATTTTAATTTGAATATGACTCCATATGTTTATAAGCATTTTATAACAACTTGTGTCAACACAGTGTCACTTTTTGTCTTTCATTGTCTTACATTGAATTATAGATCTCAGTGTATGACATATGCTGAGATATTTCCAGAAAATTCATGTAAAACAAATCAGTTCTTAAAGGACATTCATGAATTTATGTATGCTGACATTTTTGAAAATAAAGTATTATTAAAATCACATTGTGCTGTAAGGTATCTCACACCCAAATCTTGGTTCAAATATCAAGACTGATGATGGCATACACAAGCCAGGAAGATATGAATAGTTTCATTAGTCAAATTATGAGCTTTCTGAGAAGAACAGTGCATTTTCTGGGGTGTCTGAGAAAGGTTGTAGAGAGTAACAGAAGGGACTTTATTTAGATTTTTTTTGGGGGGGGGGCGCATCACTGCTCTCAGTGGTGGGAGTAGGAGGCCCAGCCCCACTGCTGGAATTGAACCTCCGTCCCAGTGGGCCGCAGTCCTGTGCACAACCACTACGCCACTGGGGCTCAGCCCTGTTTGAAATTTTTTATGGTTATACAATAGTCAAGTCCATGTCTGTTAACCTATAATTAGAAGTTTCAATCCGGTCTCTGACTGCATAAGCAAGACCTCGTTTTCTTCTCCCATAAACAATGCAGCCAAGAAAACATTATGAGCCATGCCTAGTCTTCTCACATGTGGCCATGATGAGCAAAAATAGGCTCTGTATGATATTAACAAGGTGCTCTGGTGACATAATGATTTTGCATTGAGCTTAACTGCAAGGTCTGAAGTTCAAAACCAGCAGCTACTCTTTGGGAGAAGGATGGGTTTTTCTATTCCAGGAAAGAACTACAGTCTGAGAAATTCACAGGGACTGTTTTCTCCTGTCCTACAATGTTGCTATGAATTGACAGAGATGGAATGGTAGTGAGTGTGGTTTTTGCTTTTAGTTTATAGCAGATTAACAGCAATGACAACAAGAGAATAGATATTTACTTAGGGTCCCCAAGTGGAGAGTCAAGCTGAGCCAAATTAAGCAGCTCTTATCTGGTGGCTATAAGTCCAGCAAAAGCTAATGAGTTGTTTGTTTGTTTGTTTTTTGGTTTGGGATTTCTTATCCACTTTCTTAGAGAAAGGATGAGGGGGAGATTCACAATAAGGCTTTAAAACTGCCCACATTATAATAAAAAATGCAGAATGAGACTCTCAATTATAATTGAACCCATCCACTTGATGAATAAAGGACCCATGTCACAGTTTGGACTCAAACCATGTCACACCCTCTTATGGCACTCTCTGAAGCATGTAACTCAACACTAGTAAGAAAGTGCAGATTCTCTTGAGCACTTTGCTCAGTTGCCCAGTTACTGCAATTTCTTAGACCACATTATTTTTCAAAGAAGGGGAATGTTTACCTTAGTCACTATTGATGATTTCTGATGACTTGGAAATTTTAAAAAGCTGTGTTCTGGTGAGGTTTTGTGTTACAAAACAAGAAACAGAATATAAACTTCACACCTCCCTTCGATTGCATTTTCTGAATAGGGTAGCTTGCATATTTCCAGTATGTTAGTGTTTTTCCTTCATTTATATGATGACTAGGATACAGTTCCTCTAGAACTTTTTAGTTTAAATTATGAAAAAAAACATTCCATGACAAAGTCTTATTGAAAAGAATAATAGTAATATGTGTGTGAACATTGATATTTTGATATATACATAAAACAACGAATTCTCATACTGGATATATGTAGGAAAATTTAACTTTCACACAAATATATAAAGTTTTCTAGCTCAGTTTAATTAGTGGTAATAGTCCTTTTACCTTGTAATACATACATGCTCTAAAGTACTTGATGTTAAATTAATTATTCATTCTTTTCCTCTATGCATACAATGACATATTGCTAAACTTAATATTCTCCTTTTAAGTAGTTCAATAAAGTAGTTAAATATTTTAATGTGTTCAATTAAGAAACACAGTGGTCTGTTAACAAAGGTATATTAAACTTTACTGTGATTCCAAACCCAAGTTGGTCTTTCAGCTACAAAGCATAAAAGTAAAATTCATGAACATTCACTTCATATTTAATATCTATCAAGTGATTCCTAAGCATTCAAACCTGCTGATAAATACATAAAAATGATAATGAAACCTACACTGTGGAGATGGAGAAATCTTTGTATTTTTGGAGCTCAGTGCACTTTGTTAGTTGAGAACAGATTAGCCTCTGCTTTTCTAATTTTCAAAGTCATCATAATTAAGCACATCATTTCAACATATTACTGACATGGATGAAAATGATACTGTCCAAGATGATAGACAGGCATGGATTTTAAATCTAAAGTCTAATTAATTAAAACATGATAGACACTATTTGATGGTCAAAAACCACACACCAAACTCACTGCCATCGAGTTGATACAAACTCATCATGACCATATAAGACAGAGAGAATTGATGCTGTGTTTCAAACACTATAATGGTTGGAAGTCCAGTCTTTTTCCATTGGGACAGCTGGTTTTATTGAATTATTATCGAACTTGGGAATTGCAACCTCAGGTAATAACAAGGGGCTAATCAAAAGCAAGATGATTACCAGCAAATCACTGCTGACTCAGATTGGATCAGATGACCATTGCACCCCAAGGCTTCCTGTAATGAGGGCTGAGTCACTTCCACAGACTAGTGAGCAAATGGTTGAATAGTTCCATTTTCTGTCATTGCCGCAAGTCTAGTAGCATTGTTTGAGTGCATGCAATCTGTACAACATGTTTTATGATCAAACCTGTCACCGGCTCACGGCCAGCAAGCTGATTCTCACTCACAGCAATCCTTCATGCAAGCGTAGAATTGTTCTGAGTTTCTTAGACCATAAAATGAAAAAAAAATCATTTTATTGGGGGCTCAAACAGCTCTTCTCACAATCCATCCATGCATAGTGTTAAGAATATTTGTACATAATTGCCATCATCATTGAGCCTTTTTTCCTTTCTAATTGAGTCCTTAGTATCAGCTCATTTTCCAACATCTGCATCCTCCGTCCTTCATGCAACCTTGATACTTTATAAATTCTTATTTCTTTCATGGCGTATATAGACCGCTGTCTCTCTTCAGCCAAGTTTCTATTGTCCGTGCCCATAGGAGGGGGCTATATGTCAGTCACTGGTATCACTACTCTCATTATTGATCCTGGAGCATGTATCTGTCCTGGATTCCCTATGTTGTGAACTCTGAGCTGTGCATATCCTCTTTTAGATGGATATGTAAGGGAGAAACTGGGTCATGATAGTGGGGGAGGGAGGAAGTAATAAAGAACTACAGGAAAGTTGAATGTTTTGTCAATGTTGTACTCCACCTTGACTTGTCTGTTTCTGTGACCTTTCTGTAAGAGTCCACTGAGATAAGCTTAAAAATGCAAAACGGGCCATGGGGGGAAGACTGCTAGTTACATGCATTCCTGGGTAGAGGTCTAGGTACTACAGCTGGGGCCAGAGCTAATGCAGGAATACATATGACAGCCAACTAAAAAGGAGCATGAAAGAAAGAAAAAATATAACGAATAAGGTCGCTGGGGAATAGGGCACTAACCCACCCAATGGGAGGGTGTGTTTTATAGGCAATAGAGGGATCAGATTTCAACTCTGTTTGCCAAGACATGAATGCAACATACCAGCATGAAGCAGAGAACTCATAGACACGTCTGCAAGACTGGCCCCAATCCCAACTATGTGGATAGAACCCTCCCCCCCAAAAAAAATGCACGTCACAGGACAACACTGAAACTGTAGTTTAGGAGGGAGTGTGTCTGATCAGAGCACACAAGATCAATAAAGAGGGAAGGAGAGAGAGGGGAACACAGCCTGACCCACCAAACCAAGAGGACGATTTTCCTGCTCAGAGCTACCCATGCACAGAGAGGGCCTAAGGGCCATTCCTGCCTGAGACATAGCAACCTTCATTGATCCATAATGCTAAACAGGACAACACTGGAGATATAGTGCCAGAATTGTGTCCAATTTGACCCCACTACACCAGGACAAAACACTAAGGGAGTGCAACAGAGCAGCAAGGGTAAGAAAACAATGAATTCTCAAAGAACACCAAAAATAGACTTTGGGGTGAGTGTGTGGTACCACATAAGACTCAACTTGAAAACTCTCATGAAGATCAGCAAACAGATCAGGAATGGCTTATAGACTTCCCTTTGATTGTTTTGCTGTTTTGTTTTGCTTTGTCTTATTTCTGTGCTTATTATTGCCTCTGCATGTCTATCTAGACGGGAGAGGTGGGATAAGCAATTCTGAGAATAAAAGAATGGGATCTATGGGTGAAGCAGGGGCAAGAAAGTTTCATGTCAACAAACCCAAGGACAAAGGTACAACAAGTCCTTTAAAGTTGATATTGATGAAGGCATAGGATGTGTGGTGAAGCTTAATCAAGAGCAATGTAACCTACAGAAATTATCAAAATCTGAATGAAGGTCATAAGTTGTATTTGAACAAGACGAAAGCAGAAGGACATAGAGGAAAGTAGTTGGAGGCAAAGGATATCAATAGAGGTCTGAAACCTGGCAAGTATACATGTAAATATATTTCTATATAATGATAGAGAAATAGGTCTATATATATAAATTTATTTGTGAAATATCAAGGTAGTATACAGCTTTTGGGCCTCTATGAAAGTACTCCCTTAATGCAAGAACACTCAGAATCCTATGATGCCTACCTCCTTGACAGGGTCACTGAAGAACAAAAGGGTGCAGAAGCAAATGTGGTGATTAAAGCTGATCACCTATCAAAAGGTATAGCATCTAGGGTCATAGCAGTTAAAGATAAACAAGTGACCATTTACCTGAGAACAAACAAAGCCCAGAAACACATCAGCCTGTGTGATCATGAGTTGTCGATGGGATCAGGTATCAACTATTAAAGACTCAGAACAAAACTTATCAAATTAGTATCAATCAGGGGGAAGGCAGAGTGGAGACTCAAAGCCCATCAGTAGACAATTTGACCGTAACTTCTTACTACAATTAAAAACTTTGTCTTTCCCACAGAGTGGCTGTACTTTTGACCTCTATACCTTGAGGTATAATCACTGCACAACCAAATAGGAAAAATAAAACAAGATGAACACTAGATGTAAATTAATTAGGTGGTATTTTATGTTAATATTCATTTAGTTTTAGCCTAAAAATAATAATACATATGCACATGTATAAAGGTTTCAAATTGTGGAAAAGTAGAATTAAAAGATAACAGAATTAAAAGATAACAAAATATTTGAAGCATGTATATGTCTGACATCATTTCACTTTGCACAAATTTGTTATTCTGAAGTAGTAATTTGTATATTGAAATAATCAATTTGCATATATTGTGAGATTTCTGAAAATATGGTAATCAGTAATAAATTCCAATAATGAAGATAATCGATATTAATTTGTTTGAGCATTTTCTTCCAGAACATTGTTTTCCTAAGGGTAATTAAAAAACAATTACTAATTTGGCTCTTGCTAAATGGAATATTTCAAATATTTCATTTGTATTTAATTCTTGAGCGTAAATTGCATGTAGCATCATATTAAAATAGTCATTTTAACTATCTTATGCAGTATTGTGAAATAGTAGAATGGTACAGGTGTTCTATATGTTATTATAAGATTACAAATTTCTTAGAAAATAGATTTTTCTATAGCTCCAGTTGTGATATATTTTTATATAAATTTAATAGAAAGTATGGGGATTGCAATCAATGATATGATGTAGTGTGTGGTTTACTTAAAGGAAAATTATATCCTTTCTAATCCCTTTCACCCAATCCATGATAGCCAAGTTTAAAAAACAGAAAATGATAAAATATTAAGACACCATCCCTGCTGTCACTCTGTTTGGAATCATATCAACCTTGTAGCACAGGGGAGAACTGGCCCTGTGGGTTTCCCAGGATATAACTTTTCAAAGGAGTAGAAAGCTCCATAGAAGTGCCTGGTGGTTTTGAACTACTGACCTTGAGGACAGCCATCACAGGTGTAACTATAATGCTACCATTACATTTTACATTGAAATGTGACATTCATAATGTTATTGACAGGAGCCATCTATGTGTCTTTGGAAATATGTGTGTCCAAACAACAAAATGTGTGAGTCTATCATACTGTGAGGTATTACTTCCTAGGGATAGAATTGATTTAAGAAATACAACTGAAGCATACAAAGGAGACAGAAGGAAGTAGCCTATGAAAAGTAATTTAATGAGAAATGAATTTTGTGAACCATTGAAATGCATTTCTTTTACTTCTCTCATAATTTTTTTTTTTGGGGGGGGCATCACTGCTCTCCAGTGGTGGGAGTAGGAGGGCCAGCCCCACTGCTGGAATTGAACCTCCGTCCCAGTGGGCCGCAGTCCCGCGCACAACCACTATGCCACTGGGGCTCAGCCCCTATTTCTCTCATAATTAATGATTAACTTTGCATCAGATTTCATCAAATACAAGTTATTTAATAGTAGAATTAAGTAACTTCCATGATACTGTTGGGATTCTTCAAAGAAGCAGAGTATTTCAGATGGGAAATTATCACTGTGTGTAGCAATTGTGTTCTGCAACTTCACCTAGACTCAAAGGTTCTAAGGGGATATGTATGGAGCCACCTTGATTTCTAAAGTTTACCCATTGCATTATTCAAACTATTTTCCCCTGAATCCACTGCATAGTTAGCAGCCCCACTTCTACTCACTGCACTTTGTTGTAAATTAAAAAATAAATTAAAATGTAATATCTCTAATCTCTTTAATTTGTAATCTTCCAGAATAATGACTCTTTTAAAAAATCATAAGAATTTCTCCACTGTATAAATAAACTTGAGCCAAATCCTAAAATGCATAATTCAATTAATCAAATATCATTTATTTTCTAACATCTTATGGAATCTGATAGTATTCAGTTTACAAAAATTATCATTGATTTTATATGTTGACATCTTATGCCCACACTTTCAGATTCCACTAAATATTACAATCACATCAAGATTTTAGTTTCCAAGTTTATTTTCAGTGTTGGATAAATTGCTACAGAAGTCAAAATATTAATATAGAACAATAGATACAGCACAATGATAACTTCACTACCTAGAAAAGTTCCACATATATACTGAGGACATTGTGGAAATATATTTAAGGGTTTATTCACATGGCACTTTAATAGCTCTGATAAAAGATTACCTAGAATGACATGCAAAGACAAGGAAATTGGAAGCATAATGCTAGGTGAAAAGAAAAGCAGTATACTTATTCTAATGTTTATTGCAACTTAATATATCTTAGAAAAAACATACTATATTTCTCTAAAATTAAACTAATAAATATCCAAATCATTGTACATCTAGGAGTATACAAGGCAGTGAAACAGAAATAAGCACCTAAGAGGCAAGTTGTAGGTAATATTCTTAGGAGATATGATATGACTTGGCATTCTCATTTTGTTTGGATGTCCTTAACAACATAGATTTTACTAATCTTTTGTAGATATTATATATCATACTTTTAAGTGAAAAGGTGTTGGAGGGAATAAATGACTCACAGTATAAATAATTTTTTTCTGTAGCCCCTTCAGAATGGAAAAATCTTAAACTTCTCACACATTCAAAACTGAAATACTGCAATTATTTGATTCTTAGCAGTTGTTGACTGCAGAGCTGTATTTCCTCCAGTATCTCTTTGAAGATTCACTAGTTCCAGTGAGAATCTGTATTTTCATAGTGAAATGGCAAGACACCACCACTACAGACATGTCTGCTTTGTAATATGTATCAGGCAGGGTTCTCTTAGAGAAATAAAAATCAGGGCACTAGTAATTATTTTTATATATGTATATACAGAGAAAGGTATATAAGATAAGAAAGAAACAGTTAACTATAAAGTAGTACACATTGCTCGATGCAACTCACTTGCGTGAGACAGCTTGAAGACTGGCAATCCTTCAAGTCTTGAGGGCCGCTGAGTCATCCTCTGTAGAGCAATTCAGGCTATGTGGACACAGCAAACAGCAGAGCAGGTTGCCAACAGTCAACCAAATGACAGAGTGCAACAGTCCCCAGCTCAAGAGATGTATTTCCCAGGAGCGTGCGAAGTAGGACTTGAAGGAACCTCAACTCACAGCAACACAGTCCACGATTAGGTGTCCCATGGAAAGTGTTGCTTAGAGGTCGAGGCACAGGACGAACAGGCAGCTCTCTGGTCCAAAGTTCCGGAAGCAAGAGAGAGGGCGGGACTCGCCAAGCCCTTCCTATCTCTGCCCTTCAATTTATGCCATGTGTTCATTGGCCATGCCATCACAACAGGCCCAACAATCTTCTGTGGCCATGTTGGCATAACAAACCTACCCATCACATAATACAGCACAAAAGGCTTGGGGAAGACTTAGGGAGACAGAGGTAGAAGAAACCTCACTCATTGCTCTTGAGTCATTGCTGACTTATAGCAATTCCCTGTGGAAAGTTGAAAGCACAGATGTCTCTCATAGAGTTGCTGGCCAAAAGGGTCACAGCCAACTTCATTGCCACTACACCACCAGGGTTTCCACCATAGATAAATGATAGATGATGATAGATAGATATATAGATAGAGATATATGGTAGATAGATGATAGATAATAGATAGATTAGATAGAGAGATAGATAGAGAGATGGTAGATAGATGATAGATAGATGAGAGATATAGATAGATAGATGATGATAGATAGATAGATGGATACATAGATAGATAGATAGGTTGATAGATAGATAATAGAATCAATCTCTGGTTGCTAAATGGTGAGGCACTTGTCTACAAACTGAAAAACATGTAAACTGACAGTCTGAATATACCTGGCCACTTTGCAAGAGAGAGTCCAGGCAACCATCTCTAGTAAAGATTATTGTCTCTAAAACCCCATTGGAAAGTTCTGCTCCATTATCTATAGTATATGAGATTTCTTTGGTTTCAAATTCCTCTGAAGGTATCTATCAACAATAACAGTAAAATGCCTTCAAGAACTTAGGGACAAATTCTATAATATTTTAAATCTATCACTCTACAAACTCATTGAAGCCCATCATATCCTCAATATAAAAAGTAAATTAAAATTAAATAAAAATAAATTTATGTCAGATAAGGTAGATGGTGGACACATAATCTGTTAAAATGATTGCTGTAAGATTATTTAAAAAGAAGTGCATACCAAGTTATGTTAGAATTCCAAAGATAGTTTCCCCTACTTACCAAAATGTCCTAGTGTATTGTAAAATGTACAATTAATTTTATATAGGTGCACAATGTTAAAATGAATTGGATTTTTTTCAAGGAAGTCTAATGTAGAACTTAAAATTAAAATATATTAATGAAGTTAGTTTAAGATACACTCCTATAGGTTTTAAAATTGAACAAGGGAGGGGCAACTTATTATATAAAGAAGTGCATCTCCTCAATCATTACACTCTTAGGCTTTGACAAGAGTTTTATATTCGGAGAGATTGATGTATTTTGACACCCTTCCAACATTTCAGGGTTTACTAAATATAATGTGGCAGAGAGTACCTGTCATAACCATCCCTAAGTTAAATCAAGAGAACTAGATCTTTCCTAATTAGAAGATTCCCAAAAGCTACTAAATTGAATTGTTAGTAAATTCAAATTTTGTGTTTAGGCATTATGAATAACCAAAATATTCCATAAATAGTAGGGAAAACAGCTGGCAAGCATATCTATGGATGGATTGCCCTAATATGGTGTCTGTGTGTGGCAGTAATAAGAGTGCATTAAAGTGGCATTAAATTTTATGATCATTTTTGTAAACAAGTTTCAGAAACAGAACCAAATTCTTTGACCTCTAGTTGTTTCTGACTCATAGTCAACCTACAGGAGAGAATAGACCTGTCCCTTTGGGTCTCCAAGGCATTGAACCTTTAACATGGCAGACAGTCTCTTCCCTTGTTTATGGCGCTTCTGATGGGTTCAAACCACCAACCTTGAGGTCAGCAGGTTAGTGTGTCGCCTATTAGATTAAAAGGGACTTAAGAAAATCACTGTATCATTTAAAATTTATGGCAACATGATGTCATATAATATGTTTATCAAGCACACACCTATTAATTTTGTAAGTAAGCATTTCATTGTAGCCACTTAAATTTTGCATTAAAGCTTACTTCTTTCTGAAAAGAACTGTTGGTGGTTTGAAAACTTTGATGTTGTGTTAGGCCAGTTTTGACTAGAGCAACAAAACTAGTGGCATTTATATATATGTAAGAGACAGTTTTATGTCAAGAAGTAACTATATACCAAGCAAATATACCAGCCCAATCCATATTAAGTCCATAAGTCTGATATTAGTGCATATCCTCCTTCAAATTCATGGAGCCACATACAATGATAAAGAATACAGGAGGATGACTGGCCCATGGATGGAGACTTGTGTGGATCCAATGGTGGTGTTTGCATCTAACAGCATAGGAAGGTTTCTTTAACAGAAAGGTGCAAGGAAAGAGAGAGAGAGAGAGAGAGAGAGAGAGAGAGAGAGACTTTCAGAGTGTCATTTATCTCAGTCACTCCTCCAAAGCAAGTCATCCAGCTGTGACCTGATTGACATGCTAAACTCCAAGCACGTCTCCTTTCAAATGCCATGTTGGCACAAAAAAAGAACTCTTACAAATGTCTATCAGAATGTATCACATGCCACCAAGAGAAGCAGAATCATTTTTATCAATAAAAATAAAATATACATATTAAATTATATATTTGTCCAAGGAGGGTTAGAAAATGCATGAAAAATGCAATGGGAAATAATTGGTGATGGTATTGAATGCTTCTTTGAATTCTATCTTGTTATTGAATCCTTATTATAGGAATCACAATATCTCTCCATTTTAGATGCTGACAGGGGACAGATAGGGGTGTGATAGGAAGATTTATTGTGGCAACCTGGTCAATAAACACATGGGGGATTAAAAGGTTGCAGTTTATTTGAATAGCAAGGAGCTAGATGGCTCAGTGAGCTTCACCTTTCTATCGCTTGCTCTCTGAAGATGGCACCATTGTGTGGCTGCCTTAGCTAGCTCTCTGCCTCAACTTGTGATCTATACTGCCTGTGGCACCCCCAACACCATGTCACTCTAGTTTGAGGTTCCTTTATGACCTGCTTCACCACACTGCTGCTGTATACATCCCTTTAGCTGGGCGTTGTTGGACTCTGTCATGTTGTTTGCTGCCTGTTACCGGACTGCCTGTATTACTTTAGAGAAGACTCAGCTATCTGCTTCCTTGACTTGCACCTATCAACCCTAATGAGTTGAAGGACTGCCAGGACATTACATGTAACACACAAGTGAATTGAACTTAGCCCTCTGTACTGCTCTTTGGACTAATTAGCTGTTTATTTCTTTGTGTTCTATGTATTTATCTATCTTATCTATCTCTCTATCTTCTATCTAATCTATAATTTATCATCTATCTATCTATGAAAGCAAAAGTGTCTTGGTTTTGTTTGTCTAGAGAAACCTGTTTAACACAGGAGATAAATAAAAATGGGTAATTAACAATGGATAAAGAGAGGACCAGAGACCTGGTGGTGCAGTGGCCTAATGCTTCACTGCTAATCAAAAAATTCTATTGATTATACAGTCATTTTCCTGGAGAAATAGATGGCAGTTTGTTTCTGTAAAGATCCTCTTACCTTCACCCCAAACCATAGACTATTTTGACTTATAAATCCTACATAGGGTTTCTGAAGTTGTAAATCTGCCATGAAGTAGGTAGCCATAACTTTATCCCAGAGAGCAGTTGGTTGACAGTTCCATTAGAACTCACAGTCATAAAGATAACAGTTCTGGGAAAACGATGGAGAGTCCTTTGTTGCCAATGGCTCATTGCTAGTCAGAATTGACTATCAATTAGTTTATTGAAAGAAATTGTCTAGTTACAGATAGATTAAAATGAACAATCAAATATGGCAGAGGTACCCAGCATCTGGCAATAGTATGGAATTATTGCCGGCCCTTACCTTAGAAGGAAAAGAAGGATGAAGGAGAAAATAAACACACACACTTTCTTCAAGTTTTCTCAAACACACAAATCACATCCAGTATCTAACCTCAACCCGAAGTCAAGGACAATAGACCTCTTAAACACAGTACAATGATGTCAGTCTACAGAGCATGGAAGCACAAGATGGAGACTAGATGTAAATGCCTCAGATCTAGAGTGCTCAGGACACATGTGGGGACAAAGAATCTTGGTCTTAAAGGAAGCTTTAGTTTTTATTTCTTTACTTGCTTTGTTTCAGATTTATAGCCTATCATATTTCTTCAATCTTAAAATAGCAAGATTGCTTTTTATAGTTTTCAATGTTTTCCTTATCTGTGAAGTTCTATAGATATTGACTTACCTCATTTCACTTTATTTGAGAATCTTCTGCAGATATTCTTAAGTAATATCTTACTACAAACTTACAGCTAATACACAGGTGATACAAGAAAACAAAGACATTAATGAAAATGGAAAGTTCCACAAAGGAACTTTTAACAGAGTTGTGGCCCAAGTGGGGAAGACCAGATAAAGGGTAATGAAGTGTCTAGGAAAGACAACAACAAGAGACCTGAAGTGGAGACCGTGGTCACTACAAGTTGATAATAAACATCTGAAAGACTTGTCATCTTCAAGAGAGACCTACAGCAGCTCAGTGTGGCTGTCAGGGAAAGGTCTTCTGTATAATAGTCTGATTTCACTTTCTTCATGCATTCTAACCTCCTGCTGACTTCCACTTGGCTGAATATGATAAAACTCAGAGGAAATAAGCTCACTGATGCAGTACGTAGGTTATCGACATGATAGGGAAAAAAGGGGATACGGAAGAATAAACAGGAAATATTTAGTGCATGTATTAAACTCTTAAAGTCTATTTCAGAATTCTTCTTAATAAAGAGACCTGGGAATATAATGATTTCTTTTAAAAAAATTGAATAATTTTCTACAGATAGAAATCATCTAAGGAGACTAATAATACTCACATCATGCCATGGCAAAACTATGTATTCTCAAAAATAGAAGTGAGAGAGGAACAGTTAGGGAATAATAGACATAGTGGAAGTTAGTTAGAGGCAAAGAATACATTTAAAATTAAAGAAGCTATCCAAATTCATTTTAACAAAAATTCATTATTATGACAGGTAATTTCAAGCCATGTCTCTTGTGAAAATTTGATGGGCATTCAAAGTTATCACAGTTATTTTCAACTAAGTTTGAGAGTGAAAATTTAGACCTTAACAAAATCAAATGACCTCTAACGTCATTGGATCTAAGAGAACTTCTTTATAAGATTAGTTGAAAATATTTATAAATCATTTATGATACTTGATACTTGAAATAATGGACTTTAGAAATTCTGATGACATAGTAGGTGTGACAATCACCTAATCTGGTGTCAACTTGAGGATTAAGAGCATAGAGGTGGAGTTTAGGTTGTCCATCTGGAGATAGCCAATGAGACCTCTATGTGGCATGGCTTTCTCCTCTGAAAATTCTGAGAAATCTGGTACTTCTTGGGATCAGGAGACCCTCTATCACTCTCTTGGGGACACTCAAAGGCAAAGCTGGCTCCCTAAGGAGCCATTCCTAAGGAGACATTCCTAAGGAGAAGCCACATGGACCTACCCTGATGCTACCAGGTCTCTGAAGCTGGAGAAACCACAGTAGCACTAAGAAGCTTATAATGCCCCTGTGTTCCAAGACTTTCTACCCTCTGGCCTGTTATCATTCTGCATTTGACGTCTTTGTATATGTTTAATGACTCTGAAGAGGACTCTAAAGACTGGTATCAGACTTATGGCATCATATGAGACTTATGAGCTTGGAGTGGACTGGGTTGGAATGTTTTCTCAATGTACAGTTTCTCTTGTATATAAATTCTTTCTTTTCACATGTGGTTGTTTAGAAATTTGTCTTTTCTAGTCTCTCCAGACTAATACAGTGGTTTGTACATTATGCTGCCAGCTACAAAGTGAATGGTTCAAATCCTCCAGGTGCTCAGCTGAGAGAGATGAGGCTGTCTATTGCTGTAAAGATTTAAAGTCTCAGAAATTAAAAGGATCAGTTCTAATCTGCTTACAGATTGTCTTTGAGTCAGAATTGAGTGAAGGCAGTAAGTTGTCTCTAACATCCATCCATTTATGTTTAGGAATTAATAATAAATGTGTGTTCATTAAATTAGTGCTTAAAAAAGTTATTGTTGTTAGCTACTCTGAAGGTAGTCCAACACAGAAGGATCCTCCATGTGAGCAGATGAAACACTGCCTCATACTAGACTAGTCTGTGCCATTTTTAGTAAGAATGGCATTTAATACATAATGACATTGTTTCTAAGATAACATGTATAGTAAATTAATCATTTAAATTTATTTAAATATCATAGGAGATAAACATTACACCATTTTAATCAATGAATGAAAGTGCAGTTTATTTAGAAATAATATCATCGAATGCACTAGCTGCAAATATCATTAAATGGTAAAGAGAAGAAAGTAGAAAATGTGGCTTTCTTATATATTAAGTGATGATAAATATTAGACAAAATGCTGACCTTTTCCAGGTTGTATTTTTGCAAAAATGTGATATCATAACTGTGTTTTCATTATTTGGAAATGTAGTAATAGATCTTGAATAAATTAGGGGATATATTATTTAATTACATTCTATTTTTACTACTCTATCTTTCTTTCCCAAAACAATGAGGCAACATTCCACTATATCAGATGGTTACACAAATGCAATGATGCTGAATAAGTTCAAGCAGCACAGAAAACATTGCCCCCCCCAAAAAAAAACTCCTGGGATTAATGAAATCCAATTGAAACATTCCAACAAGTGGAAGGACCACATACGCATCGATGTCAGAAAAATTTGGAAGACAGCTATTCTACCAGCTGACTGGAAGAGATACATATTTATACCCAAACCAAAGAAAGATGACCCAGCAGAATGCACAAAATATAGATTGTGTCATTGATATTACCTGCCAGTAAATTTTTACTGACTATCATTCCACAATGATTGCAGCAGTACATTGACAGGGAGCTGCCGGAAATCTAGGCCAGATTAAGAAGAGACCATGGCACAAGAGATATCATGACTTACGTCAGATTAATCTTGGCTCAAATAAAAAAAATACCAGAAAGATGATAACTTGTGTTTTATTGACTATGACAAGGAGTTCAAATGTGTGAATCCTAACAAACTGTGCATGACCTTGAGAAGAATGATAATTCCAGAACATTTCATTGAACTCCTTAGAACATGGATTACAATGTAGTCATGGGAACAGAACAGGCAATGCTGTGTGGATTAATACACAGAAAGTCATACAACCGAGTTGTATCCTTTCACTCTGTTAATTGAGCATATATGCCCAGTAAATCAGCATCAATACTGGATTCTATGAAAAAGTATGTGGCTTCAGGTTTGGAGGAAGGATAATTAGTATGCTGCAATGAACAGATAACAAAACCTTTCTTGTTGAAAGCAAATGGATTAGAAGTACTTGCTAGTGAAGATCAAGGATTGCAGCCTTCAGTATAGATTAAGACTCTATATAAATAAGGCCCAAAGACTCACAAGTGTATCAATGGAACAGATGGTTGAAATTTCCCTCGGTTTCATCTTCTTTGAATCTACAATCGACGCTCACAAAAATGGCAGTCAAGACATCAAAGGACTTTTTGAATTGAGTATATCTACTGCACAATTCTTTAAAGTGTGGAAAGGCAGGAATTGAACTCTGAGGAATAAGGTGGAAACTCATCCAAACCTAGTTATTTTCAGTTCTTCATATCCATGTGGAAGTTGGACATTGAATGAGTAAAATAAAGAAGACTGAAGGAATTTGAATTATCATCCTGGAAAGGAATATTAAAAGTACCAGAGCTGCCAAAAAATAACCAAAACAAAACCAAAAAGCTAACAACTCTGTCTCGAAAGATTGGTCCTAAATAGAAAGGGCAGTTAAACTTCATCTCATGTATTTTGGGAATGTTTCCCAGAGACATGTCCCTGGAGAAGGACATAATGCATCTTAATAGAGCGGTAGGGGAAAAAACAAAGTCCCTCAACAATTGATTGACAAAGTGGGTCTAGTAATGAATAATTGTGAATATAGTACAAGTTTAGGCAGTGTTTCTTTCTGTGGTAGATAGTGTCAATAAGAATCCTCATAGATGCCACAGCACCCAACAACAGTAACAGGAACTACCAAGGAGCTCTGGAAGTATAATTGTTCATGTTTGGCTGCAAACTGCAAGGTCAGCAGTTTGAAATGATCTGTCATTCAGTTGGGGAAAGATGAGACTTTCTACTCCTATAAAGAGTTTCAATCTCAGAAACCTACAAGGTGCCCTAGCCCTGTAGGGAGGCCATGAGGGCAATGAGTTTGGCTTATAGAGGGCCAAATGGGCAGTCTGTCTTAGAAGAAATATAATCAGAATTGAGAAGGAATAGACTTTTTCTCAAGTACTTAGGTCATATAGATCAATCCTTGCAAAAGACTGCTTGGCAACCAGTCAATCTTGGTAAAGTTGAGGGACAGTGACAAAGAGGAAGACTTTGACAAGATGGACTGACACAGACTGCAATGTGGGACACAAACACAGCATCCATTGTGATGGTAGGGCAGACCTGGCACTGGTTTTCTCTGTTTAATAAGGTCTTTCTTAGCATTGACTCTGCAACACCTAACAGCAATAAAAAGTTATATATGTACATATATAATTTAAATTTTATGCAACTATACAATTAATAAGTTGTCCACATAAAATCATATACTCTTGAGATAACACCATAAATATTACATGCTTCAATTCAAAGCAACATTCATATATAACACAGGTTATTGCACGTTCAAAAAATAAATAGCAAATTAAAATCTGCAAATTCATGTATTGTATTTGGTTATTCTACTTTTCCTCTTTGATAATTTGATAATAAATTTGATAATGATTAAAGTTCAAATTGATGATATAGTACGATTTAAATTATCTACCTATCTGAATCTGCAAAAAAAAAAAGCCCCAACAACCCTTTTTTGGGGCTTAAAAAATTTTAGCCAAAATCACAGCTCCAGAAAATTGTGAGTGCTTTAATTATATTTTATACCTTTTGCAAAAGAAGACTTAGCTTCTACAAGACTATTATATACAGAATAAGTAGAACTCAATTGTATGCCCGCTCTGGTATTTGTGAGAGTGGATAGGATTTTTTCCATAAAGAAAAAAACAATCATACTAATATTTCTTTACTGATAGATAGATTTGTACAATCCCCCACCTATTGCCTTTGAGTTGATTCTGAAAATACCAACCTTCTATTTTGAAAGTTGCAAATCTTCAAGGGAGGACATAGATACCCCCTCTCTTTCACCCAAAGGAAGGTTTGAATCACAGACCATTCCTCTAGCAGTCTCTTGTTTAGTGAACAATATCCATCAGAATCAACTGTGGTATTACGATTTGACATTTTCAATGATTTCTGATCAATTTAGAGGTGAATCAGATTTCATACAAATTCACATTAGGTATGATTTTTTTTTTGTCACCAAATTTGTACCCTGCCCCACCTAGGTAGTTTGGATTGAGGAATTATAGCATTAAGATTATAGACACAAATCATCATTTTATTATTTAGTGAAGGGAATTTGAAGGGATATAGTAGAGGAATTGCATAAAATCAAATAACATAGGAGAACATTCAGAATGAAAACCAGGAAACAAATCTCAGTTATATGAGTTTTCAACAGTTCTTTATAACAGTAGTCACAGATTTTGTAGAGGACTTTGAGTCAGTATCATGTAGGCCATGGCAGGAAGAGAGCTTTCATGGATTCTGATTCCTATTGTGCCTCTTCACTGTCTTTATTTTTAATCACCACCAGCTGCACTCATTCCATTGCTGTTCCAGGAAGAAGGTCTGGAATGTAGAGAGTTACGTCCTTTTAACCATTTCTGCAGTCCTATGCTTGAATTACATTAAGAAATGTCTTTTCTAGTGCTTTAGAATCAGCAAGTTCCAATATTGACACTTCAGTTACCTGATCACTGACTGAGTTTTCCATAAATGTCTAAATCTAGGAAAATCAATAAATTCAATTTAAAGGTCAGTGCTGGAAAATTAAAGAATAAGAAAAGGTAAATAAAATGAGGCACTTGAAGTATTCTGGCAATTTTGGAAAGAAGGTAAGAAGCTAAAAAATCTCCCTCTGTGAACAGAGTCCATATTTAATAAAAATTATTTCTGTACCCACTAGAACTGTGACTAAAATTGAAAAATTGGCCAAGAGTGAGGAATACATGTGAATAGTTTTCATCTGCAAAATGTTTATTAAATATAAAAATAACTATACTTATGAAAGAAATTTTAAAAATTTAAATGAGAAAATAATATATCTTAGTTTATCTAAAAGCTATAATATTTTAGAATTTTTTCCTTTGCTTTTGTTTTCTATAGTATATATTTTAATGAACTTATTACAAGAACTATATATTGCAGTTTTTGACAGTGTGCAAAGCTTTTCAAATCTTGCCACATAGTTTCTTATTAAAAAGTCTGTATAATTGCATGAACGCGAATATTACAATTGAGTATGAAAAGCAGAAAAATAGTACTTCACAATCATAAACATAGTTAACAAAAATATTTATGGATGTAGCTATTCTTTCTCAATATATCCTCCATCAAGGTCTATGTCAGTGATCAGTTAACAGCAGCTCCAAAAACACAGGGAGCTCTTTCACTATGTACATGTGGCTCTGAAGGAAATTTGAAAATTACAATAAAACTTTAATACTTGTATTTAAACAGTTATTCAAATAATGGTGATTTCATTTTAAATATATTTATGGTTCTTGAATAATTTTCAAATTGTTGTGGGGGACAGAATTAGCTTGTATTTAAAAGGTCTTATTGTTGTATTTAAAAGGTCATTCAAGTAAGGTGATTTCATTTTATATATATTTATCGCACTTGAATCATTTTCAAATTGTTGTAGGGGACAGAAGTAGCTCTTCTATCTCTAAACTTTGCTGATTCCCAGGCTATATATTCTTGAAAGTAGTGCTTACATCTCTCTAAATTCTTTTCTGAAGTCTGATGTCTGTAATTTTCACCATGTTGAAAAGTAGTTTTAGCATCTTATAGACTCTCAAATGATGTTGGAGTTATGGAAATCTGTTGGGAAGTGCAAGTTTGGACTAGGATAATTTTGAATAATGGAAATTCTCTGTGACAAAAATGTTTTGACTACTCTTAGTTTGCAGTTCTACTTCACCCAAAACTGCCCCGAGAAAACACATGACTACATATTAAAAAAAAAATGAGTCCCTGAAAATCCCAAGGACCACCACCCTCCTATGGATTTACTGACCATGAGTCAGATCAATTTTATAACAACGTTTGGTTTACAAGTAATTAGGCAAGTCATAACTAAGATGATGTGTGCTTCCCTTTCAAAACAAGGAGATTGACATGGCATTTCTACTCCTTAGACACCTTCTTTCTTAGAATGGTTTCCTTGGAGTGATAAGCCTTGTGTCAGTGTTCATGAAGAGAAATAGGGAAAGAAATATGCATTTTAGGTTAAATGATACATTGCAATGAATGCTGAAGAACTTAGAGCAGTGTCTTATGGTAAATATAATTCCAGGAAAATCAGAATTCAAGGTATCTTATATATTCCCCCTCAAAACATTGAAATGAACTAAATTTTTTGATATAATATATATATATATTTAATCATATATTATAATGAAATGAAAATTAGAATAGTTATGCCTTGTAATTATTAGACTGTGTGATCAATGGTAATTGTGATTTTTAAATTTACCCTGAATAGTGGAAGGAGCATTCTTAAACAGTATATAAAATAAACATAAGCTTGAAATATGTGTATTTACTTATTTTCCTTGTTTGTTATTTTTTCTGTTAATATATACATTGTTTTACTTGTTCTTTAAAGAAAGAAGGACATTTAAATGCACTTCTGTCACAGCCAACCTGTAATCTCTGTTGACTCTTAAGTACTATATTATAAATGAGAAATTAAGAAGGGGGAGGGGTGCACTTAGAGAACTTCATTGGCAATATAGCATGGGAAGTGGTCTTAACAAAGGTTTACCTTAATAACCTTATTCCAAATTTGGTTACTTGATACCAATTTATAATTTTGCTGAAAGTTCAGCATTTCTAACCAGTTTATATTTCCAACATATGTCCGTATAGTGAGCTACACCTTACTTTGGATCACTGATTTGAGTTTCTAGTGTATATAATGTAAGATTGCCTTTTTTTATTATGCTTTATGCTTAGGGTATATCAGAGATCCTTAGTATTGTGCCATGTCTCATCACTGGTGACAAGTGAACTTAAAGTTAGGATCCAAAACCACAACCTTTATTTTGAGATGTCAGATCAATTCTAGATCTTTCTCGTACACTCTGGTAATCTGTTCCAGTGAGCTGACCTATGGCTTACATCGATGATATCCATTGACTTAGGTTTCTGGGGGAAGGTCTGGAGAGAATATTTTCATACCAAGGGAAATGAAGAGATTTACATGAGTTGATTTTCTCCATGGCTTCTGGGAGATATCTTTGATCCAGACTTTTAGTTATACCTTTTCTCAAGGAGATCTTACTACTGACTCTGATTTTAAATTTTAATAACCGTGTTTGCCTTAAATTGCCCTGTCCCTTTGGGTGTAAATCTTAAGAGCATCAATTTACATGAGGGGGATGGGGGGTGGGCCGTACAAAATAGAATAGCGAACTCATATTATATTTTGTTGTTTTCTTTATTCAACTTCCATTGTGTGAATGGCTTTTTATAGAACCCTGCTCAAAATTGGAGCTTTTTCTTTACTGCTGCAATCATTCTTCACAGGCATAGTCAAAGAATTGGCCAAACAAATTCAACAGAAATATATAAATAGTGGCAAAATTTTCAATCTGAATGATAAGTCTGACACACACAAACAGACACACACAGGCATTTGTGATAGTTCATCAATATTAATAGGATAATTCAGAATGAAATTTTAGCAGTGACTAATTTACCTAAGGAAATGAAAGAAAAATTGAAAAGCTCTTAATTTTAATAAAATATATTCACATTTCTCTGTATTTTTCTTGTCTCAGTTTCTGGCTTTTGGGGTACAATCCTTAAGTTGCTATCTAAAAATATGAGGTATATGGAAGAAGAGATTTATAAAAAATCAAAACACACTCATCATAACTTGGGCATTGAAATTTGAACCCAAGACTTCTGCTTGTATAATGAAAGTCCTACCCTTATTGAACAATTTTATGAGGGCTCATTAAATCTAATTTTATATAACAGCTAGTGCCTTGTCCTACTAGTGAAAATAATAGGAAAAAATCAAATTAATTAAATCTCAAAAGTAAACTAAACAAACATATATATTTTATTGACATTAATTGCATTTACAAGATCTAAATGTAAATTGCCCCTAAATATAACTGAGTCACTCCTTATATTTTACTTGAAGCACAATTGTAAGCCTTTCTGACTGATGTTGATTTCCTCTCAGTCAGGGTGATATAATTAATGTGACCTTTTGATAAGGTGGGAGATACAGGGTGAGACAAGTGCTCTCTGGAGAGCTATTAGGAGTTTCTGAGCAATTTGTTAATGGTAGAACTACCTTTTATTAAACATCATCCAGTTAAAATGATAATTGACACCATAATAATGAGTATATACAGGGAGGGAAGAGAGCATAACATGAAGGAAAACTGTTAATTACTTAAGAATGTATGAACTTTAGTGCCAAGTAGGCTGTTATTTGTAAGCTGTGTTTCCACAAAAAAGGAATAACTTTAATAAGGCAATATAAAAATAGGGTATTTCCGGTGTAGATTACTTCATTTCTGATGTCAGGTGATATTTTTATTAGAAATGTGTGTTAGACTTGTCTATCAATGACAAATCCCAAATTAAATGATGGTCCTGATTACTGCTATTTAAAGTTGATAGAACAAGTTCATGCAAATGGATGAGTCTTTCTAAAAATATATATATTTATCAATTTGGTTTATACTTCATAGTGTTATTTCTCCACAAACAAAAAAGTAAAGTGGCAAAATAACCAAAGATAGTTTTACAACGTTCTTTCTGGACATTAGAAGTCACTAATATGCTTACTGAGTCATCATGATTTTCCCTAGCTTCCACTATTCAGTTAATTGGGGACAAGAAAGGCCACTTATGAGGACAAGTAAAGATACAGGGAGTCCCAGTGGTCTCGTGAGTGACTCATTTGACTGCTGACAGAAGGTCAGAAACCACCGTCCTCCACAGGAGAAAGTTAAGACTCATTTCCCACAAAGATGGAAAGCCTCAGAAACCCACTGGGACAGTTCTGCTCTGTTTAGTAGGGTCACAGTCAGTTAGAAATGACGTGGTAGCAGTGAGTTGTGATTTTTGTTTGAGAATAAATACAGCAAGATTTCATTGAGAGTGGGCTGCTTTATAAAATCAGGAATGAGAGAAGATATAAAGAAACCCAGGTAAGCCATCATGCTTGTTTTTCTTCAGAGCAAATGTATCTCTAACAAAAATATATATTCTGAAAGTTCAGGTGAATAGCTTGGTCACATTTGCATTTGTCAAGGATTGTGCTGGCAAGAACCATTCAAGCTCCTGTCAATGTTGATGTAGCCAAGTAGTTGTAATGCAAACTATCGCGTTGCGCTGCTTTTTGTTGTCATTGTTATTAAGAATTCACGTTTATCAGGTTTCTGCCATGATGTCAATTGTCACACACTGATCTAATAAAACAAAGGAAAATGAATACTATGTCAGTCTTTACAGGAGGAGAAAATCCCATCCTTCTCCCCTCAGAGAGGTTGTTTATTTAGAATGGCTCACCTTTTGGCATGCAGGCCAAATCATAACCCATTCCCCTCTTAGTTTATATTTATAGATGATTTAAGTATATATATATATATATTATGTGTGTATTATATATATATGTTATTTGACAAGGTGATGGTGTAACTAAAGTTATTGATTCCATTCATTTTTTTTATACAAACAGGCTTTCCAAAATTGTTCAAAAATAGAATCTTGGCAGAAACTAAAGATTACTCTGTCTGGGTGGTTATTTACACGAATAAATTGTTTACCAAAAATGTAGAATTTAGGAATTTGAGTAAATGTATTTAGTTTTCAGATCAGATCCTGAGATCTAACTGTAAAATGAACAGAATTAGAAGAATTTGAGAAATCAATTACCTCATAGAGTAAAGGGCTCCCCCTGTCACACTAAGAACACCAAATAATTTCGACAGTAATAGAAAGTGATACAATCTGGTCGAGAGGAAGTCTTAAAATCCACATAATTGAAGATTATGTTTGACTACTTAAATGAAGAAAGAACAAAGAGGGAGAAAATATATTGTATGTGCTAGAAAAGTAATATTGAGTAACTTTTACAGAATGGAGTGAACCAAACAAATGAGGAATCATCAAAGTTATATGGATTAAGATGTACAATGTATAATTGAGCAATTAATTTCTGAAACTACCTGAAATATATAAGTGATCCCCCTCTGATATATAGTACTTAAGCTTCATGGGACTATCATTAAACAAAGACAGATAGGATATATATCCATGGGCGGTCTCCTTTGAGATGTATGCAAATTACATATCTAACCCTACCTCCAATGTGCCCTTCTCTTCTCCCACACCTACACAGCTATTACATTTTAAAATGAAGCATTTCTTCCAGAAAGAAATCACAATCTAGGGAGTACTATGGATCATTCAAGGTTAGCATATCTAGGCTAAATAACAAAATTGCTAGGGTCTAGAATAAACAAGTTCCTTGAGTTTTAATAGCAGTAGAATTTCTACCAGAATATTAGAGAAAATTAGAGAAATGCTTACAATTTTGTGTAATTCTTTGATACTAAAACCAACCTTTCCACTAGGAGATAAACTAAAACAACTTGATTAAGCCTTTAAATTGTTTGAGCGCATTAATGAAATAGTGAGAAATTATCATACCACAGTTAGAAACATTATATAAGCCATCTTGATGTATTATCTTGTGATGTTTAATGTATTAAAACAGAAAGATAGAACATGAAATACAAAGTTCTTTGTAACGTCTGTCTACAAAGAGCTTAAGGAGAGGAAAATAATCTCTTAACTAAACCAGTCTTTAAGTATATTTGCAGTTTAATTATTAGGTAGTCAGGAAATGATGAATCATCAAAACATTCCCAAAGTGATCTATTTGTTTGGGCTGTTTTCCCCTGGCATATAACAGGGAGGTGATTCTTTAATGCAGTCTGTTTCTTACATCCTAAATCTAAAAGTATACATATTTTTTTCAAGTGATTTAACAATAACAGTATCAGAGACAAGTAGAACAAGCCAAAATGAGGAGATGGAACAGAGACTATTATGTGGTAGAAAACTTACTTATTTGCTAAAGCATTTAGGAACTTGTTGCCCTTGTCAGATCCGGTCACATTATTATTATTTTTCTTTTCTCTAACTTTATCGTACATGTGAACAATTTTAATAAATCCATGTGAGTCACTTTTAATGGTTTTTATAATTGGGGGCAATACATATCCTCTGTAACTTAATCATAATTCTTCAGGTGCTTATTATTCTTTAGCTGTGCCTTGTTAATAAGATAAAACACTATCATAACCATCATTCTGTTCTTGCCTGTGTCTTTGTTTCAGGAAATGCCAAGGTACTATGGTAGTAATATAGAAGATGCACAAACTATAGCAGCACTAGACATTACTAGTGTATACGGTGTGGAATCATTCTGATAGTCATTCTGTTTGTTTTTTATTTTCATTTTTGTAATTATTTTCATTTCAGTATAACAAGCAATCATTTTATTTTGTCCATGTATATGCTATATTTTAGCAAAAAATATTGTACCTTAGAAAATAGTATACTTTTAGACATAGGGAACAATCACTTTTTATGTATTCTATAAAAGCATCCAGTAAAAATAAAGAAGACATATCTAAGCTATCTCTTTTTTTGCCTTTTATTTTATGCTTTTAAACTGCTTTTTAGTTTAATATTTTGGAGGCAGAGATAGCTTACTTGAAATAACAGAATATTCTATCTTAAGAACTCAGTTACTTTTAAGGACATGCAAATCTTAGTGAAGATAGTCAAAATGCCTGAGTCTTTATAAGAGGTCTATTACTGATTTATCAGTTCATTATCTTCCTAATTTCCCCATTTATGAATCTGAGACATCTACCAAACTCTTTGTGCTATATAAAGACATCGCCCATTTATGATGCATCAAAAGGATCGCGAATATATTATGATTTTTGTTTGCTTGTGACATGTGCTTCTGATGTCTCATCTTGCTGAAGAAAATAAAGCAAAAATCCTCAAAGAAAAATGATGTCAACTTTACTAAAAGAAAAAAGTCAAACATTATTCCATCTCTGGTTCCTGTTTGCTTACTGATTGCTTATATTAACTGAAATGACAATTGATCCTTGGAAAGCATGACATTTTACACTTTGTGCCACCATTGTTAAAGTGAGAATTAATCATATAGTATCTCATAGAAACACAATTACTTCTAACAGATAGAGAATAAATATTTCAGTTTAAATATTTGACTTAAAATTTGAGTGTAAATTAATTTAAAACTTTGCATACAGTTTTCCAAATTAAGGGTGGTAAATTGTGTAAGATACTCATTTTGTTCTCCTTTAAAATATGATCTAATTATGCAGATAAATGCCACGTGTGTACAATTTAGATAGGCATATTAGGCATTAACTAATACTCAAGTGAGGATAGAAAACTCCATTCAGGACCTTGGACTCATTATCAGGAACGATGAGTCCCTGACGGAAATAGAGGTTTGTAAAACGAAGGACTTCTCTTAATGAGGTGGATTGACAGGGTGTTACACCAATGGCCTTACTCTTAGCAACTATGGTCAGGATTGGGCAGTGGATCCTCCTCGGTATATAGTGTCATTCTGCGTTGAAGCCAACTTGATAACACCAAACCACCGCATGCTGCATTAAAAGAGGATGCATGTAGGGATAGAACGGTGGTCAAGAGACCAGCTGCTAAAGTCAGAAGTTTAAACTAATCCCATGAGAGAAAGATGTGACAGTCTGCTGACATACAGCTTCCAACCTGGGGAAGTGTATGGAGAAGTTTTATTCTGTCCTATAGGGTCATTATCTGTGGGAATTAATTCCGTGTCATATAACAAACAACATACTTCAATAACTGTGCTATGCACTATTTTACAAGACATATTTAATAGTGTTCTATACCTCCAGATTACCAGATTCCAGGTAATTTACTAATTGATAGCAATATGATCAAGAACCATATGGTATTTGCTTTATTGTTTTTACTCGGTTTTGACTGCTGGTCAGAGACAGGAATTTTAAACCTACCAATATGCATGTGCATGCCGCAAAACTGTGGAAAATGTGTTATGCTTTAACCCCATTTTTTTCATGAACTTTTGAATTCACGCAAAATATTAGTTGCATAAGTTTCTCTGAAAGCATCATTTTAGGATAGAATTCTTGGTCAGTAAATTTGGTATAAATTTACTTCAATGGAGACTAATGTGTCTATGGTAGTTAATTTTTTGTCAACTTGAATTTGTATGCAAGTATAGATATGGAGCCCAACTTTGCAATCAGACTAAAGCCTAATGATGCTTCCTTGGAGGCTTTTTATAAGGGATAAATGAGAAAGGTCACTTTTTTCTCTTACCTTTCACCTTCCACATCTCTGGGACTCCGCATTGGTCACGAAAGCAACCCAACCCTGGGATCCACATGACCCCATACCAAGCAGTCTGTCAGCTCCCTGGTTTCCACTTCATCTCTAGGCATCATCTCCCTATAAATCTGTGAGTCTGAAGTAGTCACGTGCTAGACTCATATATATATATATATAGATTGAGATGAAGTAGGCTGGTATGTCTTTTGCCTGGTGGGGGGTTGGGGTAGGAGGGGCAGGCAGGGGGGTGAATATGAACTCCTTGTCATATGAACTTTTTCTGTAAATTATAATAAATCATTTGCTTGAGGGCCTCTTAAACAGCTCTTATAACAATCCATATATCCGTTGCATCAAACACATTTGTACATATGTTGCCATCATTATTTTCAAGAAATATTCTTTGTATTTGAGCTCTTGGTATCAGCCCCTCATCTTTTATTAATCATTTTAGAGGGGATTCTTACATCTCTTAGCACAATTCATATGAACATCCATATGTCAAGCACATTTGTACACGTGTTGCTCTCATCATTCTCAAAATATTTGTTTTCTACTTGAACTCCTGGTATCAAGCCTCATTTTATTCCCTCCCTCCCCATTCCCTCCTCCATCATGAGCACTTGGTAATTTATGTTATTATTTTGTCATATCTTACATTGCCAGAGGTATTCATTCACCCACTTTTCTATTGTCTATCCCCCAGAGAGGAGGTTATATGTAGCTCCTTATAGTTGGTTCCCCCTTTTTACCCCACCTCCTCTGCAACCTCTCAGTGCTACCACTCCAACCATTGTCTCTGAAGGGGTCATCTGTCCTGGATCCCCTTTGTTTCCAGTTCCTATCTGTACCAGTGTACACGCTCTGGTCTAGCCAAACTTGTAAGGTAAAATTGTGATCATGATAGTGTGTGTGTGTGTGTGTGTGTGTGAGAAACAGTAAAGAACTAGAGGAAAAAGGTGTGTTTCATCATTGCTACACTGAGTTCTGACTAGCTCTGCAAAGGGATGTCCAATTGTCTACCGATGAATCTTCGGTCCCCAATCTGCACTCCCCTTTTTCAAAATGTTATGATTTTTTTGTTCTTTTCTGCCTTATACCTGATCCCGTTGACAGTTTGTGGTCACACAGTCAGCTCTACTTGTTCCATGTGGGCTTTCTTGCATCTCAGCTCGATGACTGCTTATTTAGCTTCAAGTCTTTAAGACCACAGATGCTGTATCTTTTGTTAGCCAGGCACTATCAGCTTTCTTCACCACATTTGCTTAAGCACACATTTGTCTGAAGCGATTGTGTCAGGAAGGTGAGCATCAGGGAATGACAGTTTAGCAGAACAAAGTGTTCTTGTACTAAGGGTGTACTTGAGCGGTGGCCCAATATCCATCTTCTACCTTAATTCTAAATCTATAAATATATACACATAAATCTATTTCCCCATCATTGTATATGGATATAGTTACATATGTATATGTCTATATTTAGAACTCTATAAATATCCTTTGTCTCCTAGTTTTTTCCTCTATTTTCTTTTACTTTCCTCTTGTTCCACTATCATGCTCAGTGTTCATTTGGGGTTCATCAAAGGCAATGTAACGAAGAGAAATTACTGAAACCCAAATATGAATTTTCTTTAAAGGAAGAATGTGTTTTTTAAATCACTAAGGAAATGGATTGCACTGCAAGCATGTGAAAATTCAGCTAAGTGTATTACCAGTATGTCTATATCCAAATATGGGAATATGTGTATAAATTATGCTGAATTAAAATTTTAAAATGAAAAGCACCTGAAATCAAGATGATTTTGCTTCACTCTGCCATGTCTTAAGAAATAACAGATTCATCACAAGTTTTATGAAACTATTAAATAGTAAACTGGATATAGAGAGCAATATAGATATAGGACAACTATTGAAATGGATAGAGTGAAAAGAATTACAGCATTTGTTTTGGGAGAGAATAGAACAGAAACATTTCATAGGACATTGTGAATACATATAGCCTAGAACATGTGTATATAGGTCATATAGGTAGATTGTGGGTGCAATTCAGGAAGACCTTCAGTGAGATAGGTTGGCATAGGCATGATTCTGTGGCTGGTGTTATGCATCCTGGGCAGTATTTATGATATATCTTGGTTCACTGTGAATGGAAAAACAGTCAATGACACCTAATGAAAATTAAGAATATAAAGGGGAAAATGTTACAGGAAGAGTAATGAATTTAGATTTCTAAAATAATGGGTTAATGGTGATGGTGTTGTGAGAAACCAAGTGTTTCAGTTTGCCCACCAGTGTTGCAGCTGAAGACAGACCAGGTTGATTTGAGAAACACTACATGTCGGGTTTCCTCTCTCCAATCTGCTGCAAGATTTCAGTGAAAATCTAGCAAGGAGAGACATGGCAACACAGCAGGCCTCACAATGATGTCAGGAAGTGACTCAAAAGTTTTTCAATAATCACAGGACACCATGGATACGCTAAGCAATGAGACACCAAAGACCAATTTTACAACGATCATCGGAAATTGCCTACACTAATACTTTTTTAGGGCTCATTAGAACACCACTTCCTGAAGCTTCATGTGCCCTTGCTTATCTAATTTGTGAGACACATCTCTGACTGGCCTTACTGGCACACCATCCCCTGAGGTGTCTGCATGGGAGATACTTCATGCCTGGCTATGTATCTTAAGGACCTTGCTTGCCTCTTTACTGGTTTAGAATGTCCCTACTGATTGAATTTCAAAGACATCTTACTGCAAAGGGGAAAAGTAGCAGAAAGGGAAGCAAAACCTGACCTTCCAACCAACTCAAGCTTACATATACATTTCTAATATTTTGATTAACAGTAATTTAAGTCTTTCACCCTATCTATTGGGAGAAAATTAAACAAGGCAATTTGGTTATTGGAAATAAGAAAAGTAAATAATCATTCTTTGAATGATTTGAAATACTTTGAAATTAAATATATGAGGAGACCACTGGAAATTAAAGACTAGGAAAAGTCATTTACCTCAGATATTAATATTAAAGTAATTATGGTAGTCTGAGTAGACTAGAGAAACAAATTAATAAACATGCATATGTACATAAGAGAGAGTTTTATAGAAGAGGTAATTGTACATTAAAGAATCATTCCAACCCAGTCTAAGCCAAGCCCACAAATCTGATTTTAGCCCATGTGTTAGTCCGATTAGATAAACAAATTCATTAACACTCATATTGTGTAAGAAAGAGTTTTAAATAAAACAGCAATTAAACATTGAGGAAACATGCCAGCTGAGTCCAGTCCAAGATCATAAATCCAATATTAGCCCATACGTCTGATTCCAATCTATAAAGTCTTCTTCAGACTCACGAAGCACACGAAATGACACCAGGATAATCAGGTGCTGAGTAGGTGCAGAGTCTTGTGTATCCAGTGGTGGTAGAAACATCTCAGCACTGTCAGGGCTCTCTCAGTGGATCCTCAATTTTCCAGGACTCAGAGTCTATCAGCATGTTGCCATGTGTCTTGTCAGCTGCAATGTCTCCCAGGGAGTGAGCAGAGAGATAGTGCTTCCTGCCTCCAAGAAGGAATTACCGGATTTCCTAGACTTCTCAGGAGAAGGCCATGCCCACACAGAGGTTCCATCAGCTATCTTTAGATTGACAGTCTAGACTTCACCCCTACACACTCAATCCTCGAATTGACACCAGAGTAGATGACTGCCACAATTCCCCCCCTTGTCAATTTGACATTTTGGCATAACTCTGTAACCATATTTGATTTTCAAACAGTAATAGAATCATATCTGTACCTAAAAGGGTAAAACTAAAATGCATGTAATTCAACACATGCCACCTTCATTTAAAAATAGCTTCCTATATGTGAACAGAGCAAAAAATATCCTATGACTTGCAAATGCAATTAGGCAATATGCACATGTTGATCCTATAATTTTATGAATATATAATCCTCCACCTCTGAGAGTTTGTAAGGCAACCATTTTGTGCCTTTATGCCCCCATTTTGGGTACCCAATTTCTATATCACCCATTTACAGAAACCCAATGCTCTGAAGAAACAATCATATCTTTTTTGATGTGAAGAATCTTCATTCCAGTTGGAACCTGGTGAAGTCTGCATCCATAAGCAAAGTCAAATCAGAAAAGGCCATCTTTAAAGTCTCCAGCAATATACACCTGTTCACAGGCTCAAATAACTTCTCGTCATCTGGTCGGGTTCTGGTCAGCTCAGTGTGGGCTGTCTCACTTATCCTCACCAGGGTATCTCGTAGTTGCCTAATAATCTGTTAGTCCAGGTAGACTAGAGAAACAAATTCATAACACTCAAAGGTATATAAGAAAACAGTTTAAATACAAGAGCAAGTGAACATTGTGGCGGTCATATATCTATGTCAATTTCATGATTGAGATGTAGGGGTGGAGTCTAGCCTGTCAATCTGGAGATATCCATGGAGTAACTAATGAGGCCTCTGTGTGGGCCTGGCTTTCTCCTGAGAATTTGGGGAAGTCTGGTGGTATTTCCCTTGTGGAGATGAGAGACCATTTCTTCCCAGTTGTTGGGAGTCGTGGGACTGACAAGATAAGATGGCAACATCCAAGGAACCGGAAGAGCTGGAGGAGAAGCCATGCAGCCTTACTCTGATGGAACTAGACCTCTGAAACCAGAAATGCCACAGAGAGATCCCTGCCAGCACTGAAATGCTTCTACTGCCAATCGACACTGCTGATGGACTCTGAGTCCTCAAAACGAAGAGCCATGGAGAGACCCCTGCCAGCGACAGGACACTTCTACCCCAGCTGGATACACAAGACTCTATATCCACTGGCCTGTGACTTTATCAGTAAGAAGGAAACTTTATAGACTGGTATTGAACTTATGACTTTGAACTGGACTAGGTTGGGACGCTTTCTCAATGTTCCATTTATTTTGTATATAAACCTTTCCCGTATATCCATCTGAGTGTCTATGAATTTGTTTCTCTAGTCTACGGAAGTTATACAAACATTTAGAAAACACCCCAGCCTAGTTCAACCCAAGGTCATTAATCCCATAGTAGCTCATATGTCTGATACCAATCTCTAAAGTCTTCTTCAGTCTCATAAAACACATGCAATATAGTCGAATGCAAGAGGATCATAAGCCAGATGGGTGAAATGTCTTTGGGTCCAGTGGTATTGTAAACACCTTAGCATTGGTATGAGTCTCCAAGTGGCTCCTCTGACTGCAGAATTCTGGTTGCATCCACGTGCCTTGTCCGGCTCAGGGCACTAGGGTAGCTCCATGTGACTTCTTCTCAGGGATGTCTCACAGAAAGCAAGTCTTGTCAGTATAGGGTTTCCAAATGAGTGTCCTCAGTAGAAAGTTTCCAAGGAGGTGATAATGTTTCCACCTCCAAGAAAGAATTACCACCATGTTTCCCAGAATTCTCAGGAGAAGGCCATGCTCACACAGAGGTCTTATTGACTATCTCCAGATTGACAGGCTAGACTCCATCTCTATGTTCTTTTTTATTTTTTTGGCATCACTGCCCTCAGGTGGTGGGAGTAGGAGGCCCAGCCTTTGCTCCGTGGAACTGGAATTGAACCTCCATCCCAGTGGGTCGCAGTTCCGTGCACAACCACTACGCCACCGGGGCTCAGCTATCCCTATGTTCTTAATCTTTAAATTGATACCAGATTAGTAGACTGTCACATGGGCTGATATTATGATTCTAGACAAATCATTGGAAACTCTACAACTCTGAGAGGAAGAGCAACCTTAACAGAAGAATCTCAGACCACAGGGAGTAAGTTACCCAGAGTGCTCTTGATACAGTGGAAAGGGGAAGTTTCACATGGAGAATGTGCAGCAATGTCCAATGATTCACAAAGTTCTAGTAAGATGAAAAGTTAAAATATGCCCTTCTTGTAATTAGAAGTACTGTTGATGCCATTGACAGAACTTGCCTTGCTAATCCAGAAGGTTGTTGAGTCTCTTAGCAGTTCTGAATGAGGAAGATCAGATCCTCTGTTTCAGAAGAAGGGGAATAACGAACTTGATGGAGGACTTCCACTCTGTTCAATGAGTTGATATTGAGTAAATGGCAGTAGTGTTCTTATTGTGCATTATTTGGTTTAGTTTGGGGCTTAACAATGTTTACAGGGAGCATCCCTTGGTAGGACAATTGGTTAAATATTGAGATATGGGTAGCTGAAAGGCTGGTAGTTTGAACTCACCCAGTTGAACTTGAGAGGAAAGTTCTGTTGATGTACTTTGGGAAGATAAGCCATTGTGCATATATGGAGAATTCAGTCAGTCTACCCTGACTCACACAAGATGACCATGAGTTAGAATACATTAATTGGCAATGGGATTTTAATTTGAACATGTAGATCAAAACTGCAGAATTAAAAGCCCTGGGATGATTTTTAATATATATCAAAATATATTTGAGAGGCTAGAAAAATAGAATTAAATACCATATTTTAGGTGTAAACATAGGGATACACAAAGCTGTAGGCATTGTGTAATAAATGTTTTCATTTTAAATTCTCCACTTTCCTCCTTATTGAAATTACTTTAAAGATATTAGCAGTTTACATATATCTATGATTTGACAGATGTGGACTCAAATAAAGGAATTACTTAGCACGTTAGTTTAAAAGATAAAAAAGTTATGGGACAAAATGTTAGTAGAGTGGAGAGAGGAATTAAAGTTTTCTGTGGATGTGAGATACTTTCCCAAGTTAATTAGCTATAGAAAAAGGGCCTTAGTCAGTAATCCTTGATCCTTTGGGACAACACTATTTGTCGTAATGGAAGTGTAAATAGAGGTTCTAGAAGGATGGATGCAAGTTGTGTATAAAAGATAAAGGTACCTGAGCTTATTTAAATGAAAGAACCAAGACAAAGTAGTGGAAGTGGGACTGAGCCCAGTATAATGAAACTCTCACAATAATGGAGTGCTTATTTGGAAGAATAATGAACCATATATTTTGAAGAAATACTTGAGAAGCTTGGAATCCCAAGTTAAAGACCTTGAACTTTTCCTTGTTAACAATTTGTGCAGTGTATTCCTTTAATATGCAGCCATTGAAAGCAGATAACTACTGATAGTTCTGTAGTTATCATAATTATACAAATGCAGTCTGATTAAATTCTCAGCCACCATGCTAGGAATAGTAGCAAAAATATATCTAAGATAAGAATAATAAATTGTAATTACTCCAATTAATCACCAAACAATGCTTTCATTAAAAATAATATTTAGTGCTTAATTGGTGTAATTGACAGAAAAATTAATTTTAAATGATGGTACATGCATCTTTTTTACTGCCCAATTTTGTTGCCTTTTTAAATAAGAGGACAAAGAGTAGCTAAAAATTGTTGTGGATAAAATGTGAACAAAGACATAAAGGGAAAGCAAACAAATCTCCCAAAATGTACTTGTGGATCAATATGTCATGTCATGCAAAGTCTGGATAACAATCAAGTTTTACTAATGTGTTTCACTTCATTAGCAACATGGTGTAGTCCTTTGCCAATGTTACCATTTCATCAGTATGAATAATTTATCTTTTTAAATGGCATGCTTATTTATGATGAAGTAAAATATTTAAAAATTTATAAATAATAGGCATACATGAATTGAGATCCAATTACTTTAAAATGACTTTGCTGAGTACTATCTAATGCATTCTTAATATATTGCTAGTCAATATTTTTAAGTAAATAGCTTTACAATTCTATTTTATAATGAAAGTACATATTTCAATTTTATATCCAATCTTTGTTTACTAACATAAAGAAATGAGTTACTCAAGAGTGTTGCTATTTTGTCTCAAATATTCATACAAAAATTCTTGCCAAGTACAGTTTCAATTGGATTTTGATTAAAGACACTCTAAAACAGATATTTAATTAAGACACAGTTATTATATGAAAATTTAATTGGATATATTTAAATTAAACTGTTATTTTGTGGAATGAAATTAGCCATATTTCTTGCCCAAGTTTTCAGTATATCAGACATATCAGATACATTAATTACTATGTGCATGTTAACTTCACAAAATGCATGCATTACTGGCATCTACAAGAATTTAGACACAAAGGCAAATTATTACTAAAATATAAAAATTAAGAAAATATTGGTCTCATTTCAACTCTGTGCATGCAAATTTATATGTGAATTTTAATCAGTCATATTTTATAGAGGCAATAGTGAATAGAAATTCCAAGCATAATTAATAAGATAAACTTAGTGAAACTGAATTGAATTCAATAGAAATAGTGAATTAAAAATAACCTATATTTTTTGCAATGTTTTAAATACCCTACTCAAAATTAAGATGTTTGTTCCTCCCCCTCTCCCTCATGATCTCATTTCTCCACAATTATCAGTATCTTTCTTAGTATCTAAGCTATTGTCTATATTTAGAGGCATTAGATTGTTTATTAGATATAATTAAGGTGTAACCTTCTTATTTATCATATTAGGACATGAAAATATTCATTACAAAATACTTATAGGCAGTAATAATTAATTCCCCTAATTTAGGAACTAAAATTTAAGGTATGTCTACTATGCAATGTCCAATGCAATATATATTCTCTGTGTAAATATCTGTGCAAATAAATGCCTAAGTTTATTTGTATTTACTTATCAATTTTAAGGAAAAATTCATGAAATTTAACTTCTTTATCATAAACCATAAATATATTCTTTAAAAAACTCTATTAGAAGATACAATCAAAAATATTCTAATGTATCTAGAATTGAAGACATCATATGCCATCCAAATTTTAAAGCAAAATGTCATGTACATTTACTTGTTTGAAAAGTTATTTTAAAAAATGGGTAAGTGATGCCCCCCTCAAAAAAATGGAAAGAAAAAATATGTGCTCTGATGTGTCACCATTTGCTTTTGTACCAGAGATTCTTAAATATGGAGGACAGAATTAATGAATTATTAGAAAGAAAAGATTTTCCTTTGGCTGTCTGAGTTTTATGAGAGAGAAAATCCTCAATTTTCACTAGGCTGGTGATTTCAAACTGTTGACTTTGAGATTAGTAGTTGTATTAGTCCGGGTAGACTAAAGGAACAAATTTCAGAGACATGCATATAGGTATAAGGAAAGGGTTTGTACACAAAAGAAATGTGACACTAAGAAGGCATCCCAATCCAGTCCAGTGCAAAGTCATAAGTCCAATATTAACCCATATGCACGAAGTCAGTCTATAAAATCTGCTTCTGACTCAGGAAGTCACAAGTCAGTGGATGCAGAATTCTGGCTCTGGCAGGGGTCTCCCCATGGCTCCTCGCTTCCAGGGCTCAGGTCCATCAATAGCATGCCACTCCGGCTTCAGAGGTCTGTCTTCATCAGGGCAAATCCGAGTGGTCTCTCCGCTGGCTCCTCTAGCTTCTCGGAGGCTGCATCTTGTCTTTTCCGTGATTAAATGTCTCTGAAACTAACTCCCAACAACTGGGGAAGATAGCTTCTCATCTTCTTGAGGGAAATACCGCCAGGTTTCCCTGGAGTCTCAGGTGAAAGCCATGCCCACATAGAGGCCTCTTCAGTTACTCAATGGCTTTCTCCTGATTAACAGGCCAGACTCCACCCCTACATTTCAATTATAAAATTAACATAAGCATGTGACTGCCATAGTAGTCCAATACATAAACACAATTTTTAGTATCTTACCGCAAAGAATATTTGTCAATTATTCTTTTGTTTATTGTTAAAGCATAATTATCAATTCCACTCTCTAAGCATTCAAAGAATTAAATAAAATGGGAAGTGAGACCATTAAGCTCCATAAAGAACATTTATATTTAACATGTTTTCTTATTTTTTAAATAAGCATATGATCAATACTGGCATAAAATTGTATAATTTCAACTTTATATGTTATTTTATAGTTTTCTTTTAAAAAAGTGTCATCACTGGTCAAAGTTCAGAAAATCAAATGGTTTCAGTAAACTGGAGGTTATAATTTATAAAATTGTAATTTAGCTAGATATTACAATCACTTTTATTTGGTGGGTTTTGAGTGTTGAAAAAAGGACTGGAATTTCTAGAATGTTTTCCTACTTGATGGGTTTCTATTTGCACAAAATGTATGCCTAAATGATTTTAATCACTGTGGTTTGTGCTCTTCTCTGTCACTGAGTTTGTACTGAGGCATACTGACCCCATGTGCACAGCATTTTCTAGCTCTTGACACTCCTCCCATGAGTTCCTCTTTGGGTGTTCATATTTGTAACCACTGCATCATTTCACCTCACTGAGGGTCTTTCTCTTTTAGCTGACCTTCTAATTTTCAAAACATCATCTCCAAGAATGAATCCTTCTTGATAACATGTGGACATTATATAGAATGATGTCTACCCCCTTTGCTTGAGAAAAAAAAAAAACAAAACACTCCAGCTCGACTAATTCAAAGATGTGTTTGTTTGTTCTGGTTGTTTGTGGCATATTCAATATTTTTCACCAGCACCCTAATGTAAAGGCATATATTTTTTCAAGTCTTCCTTCTCTGTGTTGGTCATGGTTGACTAGAGAATCAAATCCAGAGATATTCATGTGTGTTTAAGAGAGAACTTTATGTCAAGGAGCAATTTTATATTTAGTAAACATAGCAACCCATTCTCGATCAAGTCTGTAAGTTCGATATTAGCCCATATGTCCTATGTCAGTCCATAAATTTCTCTTCAGACACAAGAAAAGCATGCAATGATGCTGAGTGCAGGAAGATCATAGGCCCATGGGTAGAAGATCTAGTGAATTCAGCGGCAGTGAAAGTATGTTAGTACTCGGGTGAGTCTCCGTGTAACTCCTCCAGCTCTAAGGCTCCAACTCCATCAGTGTAGCTCCATCTGATCTGTCAACAGGAAGGTTCCACAGGGACAGTCTTTTTGTGCCCCACCTCCAGCGAGCTATTTAGCTCCACAGCATCCTCAAATGAGATAATCAAGCTGAGACCTGATGGACAGGCTAACCTCCAACCTTCTTTCTTAATAGTCTCACAAATGCCAGCAGATTATATAGCTACCATGTTCTCCAATAATTATTTTTTTCTGTGCGTAGGAAGTCAACTAAACCCCATTGGATGAGTTGAGGGTGCCATAATTCTGAAAGTAAGACCTTTGTTCTTTAGCACGTTAGACAGGTATTGCGCAACATGTCTGTCTAATGCAATTGATTGTTTCTCAACTGCTGCTTCCACGAGCAGTGATTGCGTAGCCACAAAGAATGATCTCACTGGCAGCTTCAATCATGTAACCACTGATCTGTTTAGTGCTTTCTGCTCACACCTTTCATATAGCTCCTTCTCAGTAATCACCTGTTGAATCAATGCATAACAGACAAAGAGTATGTTTTACTTATTTCTGAGATTTATATTAAGGAGCCCTGGTGAGACTGTCAGTAAACATTGAATTGCTAACAATGAGATGGAAAGAGGAAGCTGTCTGCTTTTGTAAAGGTGTTTGGCCTAGACTAGCCTAGACAGGGTCTCTAAGTGTTGGAAATACCTACATAGCTGTCAGGTTGGCTGTTGTGGTTGCAACTGTTTTGCTTTTGTTAAGTATCATTGCAGCAATTCTGATTCATGCTGACATTTTGTTGTATATATAGAAGCACTGCCTGGTTTTGCTCATTAACACAATGATGTATGTCTGTTTGAGTATCCACAGTATCTGTCCTTTTCATTATGAATATTCCTTCCTTTTGTTTTTCCTGTCCACATACTTTACCAAAGGGTTCTCATAGAGCAATGCTGGCCACAGGGTGAGTAGTTAGAACCCATCAGATACTCTAGAGGAGAAAGATAAAGCTCTCTACTCCCAGGGAGATTTGCCTCGAATACAAGGTGTTCTTCTACTCTGTTCAATTTGGCACCTGCTTAGAAAGGTTTATGGGTTGGGAAACCTGATGGTGAGATACTCCTCTGCTCTAGAAGGTAGCTAAGAGCCAGTCTGGATGGCAGTGGATGTGCTTTCTTTAGCCAAAGGTCAGTAACTCCTTCACTTTGTGAACAGTTCTAGCAGTATATTGTATCATGTGATCCCATTAAACATAGCCAAAGGGAAGACTGAAGACAGCAACATGAACACTGGCTAATGATCATGGGGAAGTAATGAAGTACTATGAATGATGACTATAATGATGAGAGCAGAGGCATTAAAATACAAAGCAGTAAACAGCATCTATATCAAATGAGCTATGTGGAAGTAGATGGATAAGAAAAATGTCAAAGGTAGGTAGGACATTCTAATGTCTTTATGGGATAGCACTAGAAGCAAGGAAAAGATATAGAATTCAGGACATAAGAAAATCAATGATTTTCTACATGTATCTGGGCATAGAGATAGCTTTACATTTGTACATGAGGATGAGAAAAATATTAAGAAATGTTAGACTAGCAATTTTTTTCTGTAGTGAAGCCAAATGAATATAAGCAGTAAACTAGTGAGAAGAAAGGTGTATTTAAAATTCAGTCACTCAGAAATTTGCCTCTAGATTGAACAAAATATAAGGTGCTTATGTTTGATTTAACCTTACATTTATTTTCTCAAATCTCTAGCTAGTAATGGAATGGCATCAAGATTAGACTAGTACCTATTTCATATATCCTTTCTCTTCCTTCCATCCTCTTTACTAATACATTGCATTCTCCCTTAAATTGTACTGCCTCTCAGGAATGATACTGACGATGGAGAAAAGGTACAGAATAATCGCTTCCCTTTATTCTGCTTAACAATGCATTAAATTGGGGTGGGGGGCTTGAAGTGATCACTTTTAAAGATTATCAAAACCATTCCTTATTTTTAAAATAGAGTAAGTAGGTATATTGCATCCGGCAACCAGGTAAGGTATAATCAAATAATATTCATTTCCCTTTCTGCATCAAAACCGCCCTGCCAAGGAGTCCATGCTGACTCACAGAGAGCCGTGTGGGTTTCTCAGAGGGCGGCTCTCACAGGAGTAGAGCGGGGAGTCTTTCTCCCATGGTGCTGCCCGTGGTTTCAACTCGCCAACCCTGTTGATTGCAGTCCAATTTGTAACCACGACACCACTATTTCATTTTTCACCTGTGGTTGTTCAAACAGCCATTTGATTGGGGTATAAAAGACATACATTTAATGTGATGCCTATAGTATAATTATCATTATTCTACTTTATTAAGTTAAACCACGGGAAATTAACATTTATTTACAAAACAGGAATTTCATTCAATTTTACCTGACAGCAAACCTAAGGCAATTAGCAAGCCGCTGGTTGTTGGGGACATCAGTTATATGCCCTATTTACTTACATACTGTGAGTTTTGTTTTATTTTCCTATTTGAAATCTTTATCTATTAAACATAAGGAGTCCTTGTGATTCTGGGATTTCAGAGATGGGGGGGGGGGGCTGACTTAAAAGTCAGAGGTTCAAGTCTGCCAGCTGTTCCACAGCAGAAGGAAGTTCTCCATTCCCATAAACATTGACAATCTCTGAGCCCCTTATGGGGCAGGTCTAGTCTGTCCTGTAGATTCTCAATGAGTCAGAATAGACTAGAGAGCAAGGAGTTAGTTGTGCTGTTTTGCATTAGTCAGAGGATATTCAATTTTTTGTCAGCCAAGCACAAAGGAATGAGAGAAAATAATATAGTTACAGGAAAAAGTAGCTGTAAAGATGGCAAAGGACTGGGCGCTGCTCTTTGTAGACACAGAGAATTGCTGTGTGTCAGACCTGATTCAAAAGCATCCAACAAAAACAACAAGAAAGGGCACTTGTTTCTGTCCTATCCAACTCATAAGAATCCCTCGTGGTGGAGGTGGCTAAATTACTGAAACCCACCAGCTGTTCCTTGGGAGAAAGATAGCTGCACATCCCGCTGAAGATGAACAGTCCAGGATACCGCAAGAAGCAGTTCACTCTGTCCTGTGGGGCGGCTAGAAGTCAGAATACACAAGATGGGAGGGAGTTCTGTTTTGTTTTGTTTGCTGTTCTACCCAACTCTTAAGTCTGATCTGAGACTTTTTGCTGACATTTAATGAAAGATGCAAATTTATACCTGTCCCTGCAATCATACTTTTGGATGCTACTATTGTTTACAGTTTTACTAGTAAAACTGTAGTTTTACTATAATTTATATTTTTTGCTAGTAAAACAAGGTTATAAGCTGACAAATTAATTAGCTATTAATTCATAGGACACTGATGGGTACCTTAAATAGGAAAAAAACAGATATAAAAATCAAAGAATTTAGAAGATGATGACTAAAGTGTGAAGATTCCATTGCTAAGCAGTTTATTTATGGAACTTTTTTTTGAGCAGGAAACAAAATGTTTATGTGAATTGCCTGGTGTCAATTCTAATTATTTCACAGATTATTTTATGCTCTATTGACTGCATGTATTATCAAATATTATGATTTTGTTTTTATAATCAGCACACTTTTTAACAGTGATTTCAAAATTGAGTTTCTAATTTTATCTCGCATTTCACAATGTAAAATAATTAAATGGAGGCAGAGAGCACTGCAAAAACAATACAGTGAAACTTCTCCGCTGACATCGGAGGCACTTCTATAGACAGTTCCTGGAGCCTCTTTCTGGTCTCACAAACCATGCCCTGGCATCCAGGCCTCTCTGTTGTTCAGAGCATGCCCTCCTTGGCTCTGCTTGCAGGGAGAGGGCACCCCTGCCCAGCAAGCACCCAAGAAGAAATCAGGAATGTTTGACAGAAATGAACAGGATGAAGGAAGAGACCCCAAGAGGCAAGAGAGAAAATAAGAAATTAGAGGAGTTGACCAAGAGAGACATTTACAATTGCAGAAGGGAAGGAGTAGGGTTACCTTCTCTTCCCCGCCCCCCCTCCCCGCTCTCTGTGTGAGGATGAAGAAAGCCAGTGACTTTAAAAACACCCACTCCTTCACTGCACACCTGACACGATATCCTCATAAAAGCAGTCAGTTCAGGGGCTTTCCATTTAAAGAAGGAAAATTTTCATAGAAAAGAAGACAGAAGTGTTGAAAGTTTTCAGAACTGTCATGTTAAAGAACCTCTGTGAGGTTTTTTGATTTGGAGAGATTAGGCTTCCATAGTGAACTGGTGAAGCAAACCTCAAATTTCTTCATCCATCCGAATCTCAAAAGTCTTCCAGCAAAGGCAGTAAAAATAAATTAATCTATTCTAGAATGGCTAAGAAGGCTGAGTGAACCACATGTCCTGAGATTCTGTAAGATGAACCTAGGAGTGACAAAGATGTAAAGAAATGCAGGAAGAGTCTTCAGCTGAGGAGAAAAGAGAAAGTGGAGTTACCAAAAAAATAAACAACAGCAACAACAACAAGCAAAAAGAACCAAAAGCAACAAACAATTAAAAAGGAAAAACTTAAATCGAAAGCTATTTCCAAAAGTAAGCAAATACATAAAATTGTTAATCTGGTTGTGACACCTCTACACAATGCCAATAGATGCATTATATATAAAGGAAAAAGCAACATGAAGTCAGCAATGCAACGTCAACTTTGGGAGAGGGTAGAATGAAGAACATGTGACTTGGGCTGAGCCCCGGTGGCGTAAGTGGTTGAGTGTGGGACTGCGGTCCGCGGGCTTGACAGTTCAAATCCAGCAGCGGCTCTTGGGAGCGGCACTGGGTGGCACCCATGACCACCAGAGGCAGTGACGAGCCTCCCCCCGCTCCCACAAACAAAAAAAAAGAAAGAATATTTGATTTACAGTGGAGAGATTTTTTAACTCTTTAGCCTACAAAAAATGCTGAAATTTATAGGAATCCAATACACCATTATAATAATGAGAAAAGTAACAGGTATAATGCCAAAAGAAGATAAGGTATAGACAGCAGGGTGTCTCTCTAATAAAGTTTTCTCAAAAGTGATAGCATATATTTCTTTTGCTAAAGAAAGTTCATGTATTTGTGGCAATGGTACTATTGAGTTTTAATTTGGGCCCAATCATGATTCTAGATGACTTAAATATGGACAACTTGAATTAGACTGATAAATTTTCTAATGACTTATTTTGCTACATCATCTATTAATTCCAAAGCAAAATATTATTATGGGAAAATCAACCCTTTGATAAGCCAAGGGAGTATTTAAGATAGCAAGCCTCTAAATAACAGAACAGAAATTAATGTAAACATTGCATATCAAATTTTAACTACTTTCAACATTTTGATTTGTTTTGTAATAAAGATATTGGGGAAAGTCATACTTAGACAAATGAAATAATCCTGTAAATGAGTATGGGCCTAAGTATGGGCCATTGATATTAAATATTTAATGTGTTACTATAAAACTTGACAAAAATGATATGAGATAAGAAGGTAAGTGTGTCACATAGCATTGCTTAATATTACTCAGTAGATTTTTAATTAGTATTTCATCCATATGGATTCTAATAACATATGCTGATAAAATTGCAAGTACAGCACCTATTTGGAATCAATGTGAAATCAAATTAAGTGAGTCTATAACATAGACATAAACATTTCCTACCGTTTACATTACAATAAATTCAGTGATGTTTTAGAGAAGAACAAGACCACGACGTAAAAGTCACTAAGCCAGATTATGTGCAGTTGTTTAAGGCACAGATGTGAGGTTGCTTATGGCTCACCCAAAACTAGCAGACACTTTATGAACCAGTGACAAAAATTTGAGCATCATGTTTCATCACCCTATTTATTCCCTTTCCGATAAGTGTAGTACCAATGTTTTTTAACCACCCAGCAAGCTTCTATTACTACTTATGAATACATAGCATTCATTCATCCTATAGCATAAATCCTTTCTGAGCAAAGTCAAAATCAGTAATTTGCTTTCATCATGTCTCAGAAAGTTGGGATAGTTGGCAAGTTTAAATACATTCCTCATTGTGTCATAAATCAGAGACAGGGACTCCATCTCCCCCAATTCTAAATCTGAAATTATCACCCAGAAATGAGCAGCCGAGGCAGCAGGTGTTTTCCTTCTCTGCTGAGGGTGGTATCAGAATCACGTATGCCCAAAGGGAAAATATGTCAAAATTTCTGACATCCAGCCCACATTTCAATACATGTGGGATGACTCTGCCCAGATCCAGCAGCAGTAGGGACTTGCCTATGCTATTCCCCCTTGCCACTTGTAGACCAACTGATCTCTGTTCTGAATTCTTGACCCATCAAAAAGACCGAATGGTCAATACATCACAGGTCTGTTTCAGCTGGGTGGCCTCTTTCTCCCTTCCTTTTCCACTCCCTCAGCATCTCAATCCTTTCTTTCTTTTTCCTTCCTCCTTCCCTTTTGTTTTTTTATTCCTTTTCCCTTGTTTTCCTCATTTGTGCTTATTTTGGTTTGTTTAACTCACATATTCTCTTTTTATGGTGTCATTGAAAAATGCTTTTACAAGGAACAGAAAAGAAGATTAAAAAATCAGTCATCTGGCCTCATTAAGTTGGAGGCTTCTTCAATTATTGAACGATGTAAAGGTTTATGTTGAATGTCTGTAGTGGTATGATGCTGGATCTGTGGGTTTCAAGGTCCATAGAATTGACTAACTGATTTCAATTCTACCGCAGCATTGGAGAAAGTTAAAAGTTAGTACCTTTTAATTTTTCAGCTCAGACCAGTAAATTAATTGTCTGTAATTATGCTAAAAATGTATGTTCTCCAGTCAAGGCTATGTAAACAATAAAAATATACAAATTATGGCAGATTTACAATATCATCTAATTTGTTAGCCTTCTCAAGTATTTTCATGACACTCAAGTACTTGGTCTTAAAGTCTGAAGTTTTGAGAATATAAGTGAAGACATACTGGAGGTATAAATGATTCAGAGTTCTGCAAATCTTTAACTCTACTACTATATGAATTTTCCAGGGATTTTCCCTTTGGCAACTAGGTTTTTAATTTCTTAGGAACAACCCAAATCCTGATGGCACAAATTCAAATCCTTATACATCCAATTGCTTTAACCTTAGTCTACATACGCGTATTCCTGTAGAGCCTATTCACTTGACATATGAACCAAATGGCAGCATAGTTCACACTGCGCTGTGATCTCTTTGGTCCATAGTAGGAAACCACCAGGAGCTCAGTGCAAGGAAGATGGGCGGCCAGTCTATTCTTGTAAAGAGTCTAGGAAACAAACAAGGGGGCTGCTACGATTTGCCATCAACTCTGTGCATGCTTTGGATCACTTTATATGTTCCATGAAGCTGTACGTAACATATCTGTATCATAGATAAAACAGGCCCAAAGACTATGAAGATCCTAAAATATCATTATTCGTTGAAGTTCTCTAAGAGATTCCCCACCTCGCTTCTCAGAAACATTCCCGAGATACACAAACCTTTTCTCTAATTTCCCCTTGCTCTTTCTGGAGTTTCCTTAAATTATTCGTATGGAGCCTCGTGCTGCTGTTCTGGAAGATCTCCTCCTGGGAGAAATATCACCTGTCAGGAAGTAAGGAAGAAAAAAAGAAAGAAGGAAGCAAACGACCAGCAAGCTTCGAGGTGAATAGCTGTTTAGAGCTCGCCCTTCCTTGTTGATTCTTGTCTCTCCAAACATGTTTCACACTTGGTTAAAGATCAATTGCTCACGTTTGATGGATTTAGCTCTGTGTTCATAAGTTTGTCTTATTGGACTGTGGTTCTGCAGTTGCAATGGTCGCAGGCTGTTTTGGATCTCCTGGCTGTATAGACAGGCGGGGCTTGGGTGGGGTTGGTTGACATCTATGATTCTGAGGTCTCCTGTGATTTTCTTTAATAGCTCTTTGCTTTCTTTTCTATGTAAAGCTGCTATATCTCCCATCTCTCTAGAGAATGATAATGGACTCTGGATATGGGTTGCATTATATCTGTAGATCACTTTGGGTAGCATTGCTAGTTTTACAATGCTATTTTTCTTTCGATGTGTATGGTATACTCTACGCTTCATTTTTATGGTGCAGTGTTTTGTAACTTTTTTTGTATGGATCTTTTTACTTCTAGATGCATTTATTTCTGAGTACTTAAATCTATTGGGTGGTTCATGTAAATGTAGTGTTTGTGGTCACCTATTCAGAGCTCTCATTGTAAAAGTATAGGACCTTTTTTGGGGGGGGTAGCTTGCCACTTGAATCTTTTAATTAGTTTCACTAACTTCTGTTTCTCAGTCTTTGTTGTTTTTTTTTTATAGGATCACATCATCTGAAAATAAAGATACCTTTACTAATTCTTTGCTAATTTATATATATTTTACTTCTCCTTTCGACTTATTATTATTTTGATAGTTTTATTCGCATAAACTTAACATGTCATATTATTCAATAATTCAATCAATTATGTTTAAGAGAATTTTGCAATAATCACCAATTTCAGAATACTTTCTTCTTTCTTGTACTAGTAGTTTTAGCACCCTGTTCCCCTCAACTTTCTCTGTCATGTCCCTATTTAATTGTTAATTCAGTTATTCTCTCTATAGCTTTGCATATCCTGGATTCATATACAGAAAATCTTAAAAAAACAAAAACAAACAAACGAAAAATAAACAGAATTGGACAAGCCAAAAGGGAGAAAACTTCAATAAAAAATAAAGCAGAAAAAATGGAAAATAAAGCAGAAAACAATGATAGAACAGAAACAACTTGAAAATGGGTATAAGTGAGATAAAATGTTCACTTTCTTCATTTGGGTATGATTTGCAGTAAAATATTGCAAGAGGTGTTGGGCGATAAAGAACACTGTTGCCCGGCTCCTATTTCCAATGGAACTGTATCCAGTCTCGCTTCAGAGCCTAATGTTAGCCATAGGTTTTGTACATATGACTTTATGTTCCTATCTTATGAAGTGCTTTCATTTTTAATGAGGAAAGAAGTCAGATTTTATCAAATACTTTTCTGAGTAAATTGATAGTATCATATTTTCTGTTTGTTTATTTTATGGTGCTGAGTATTAATCTAGTTGTTTTCTGAATGCTGAACAATTCTTGCACTCCGGGTATGAATTGGCTTTGTCACTCTGTATTGTTTTATCTTGACAAGTTATTCGCTACCGTTCTCTAGGATTTGTTGAGACTTTTTAGATTGCTCTTCACAAGGGAGCCCTCGATGCACAGTCAGTTCCTTGTTACTAGGTCAGCAGTTCTAGTCCATCACCAGCTCTGAGGGAGAAAGACGGGGCTGTTGGATCCATGGAAGACTCAGTCTCAGCAATCTTACGGAGTTGTTCTACTCTGTCTTATAGTTCTTCTATGAGCACTAATCAACTCAATGACAGTGGCTTTTGATTTTATGTTTATGAAGAGCACTGGTCAGTAATTTTCCTACAGTCATATCTTTGTGCAATATTAACATCAGGGTTATTCTCACTTTTGAAAATGAATTTGCAAGTATCCAATATTTTTGTATGTTCATGCTGGGATAGTGAACTATTCAATGGTCTCCTTCCTAAAGTTTCTAACTACCACCAAAAAAGACTTCCCTGCAAGAGTCGGTTAAGAAAGAAAGGGAAAACACTGACAAGATTCACCTGTGGTTAATTTTAAGGAGAATTTCCTGGACTGACATCCTACTGTTCATAAAATGAACCCTCTGAGAATCAGGGGTAGCAATCTCATTACCAGCAAGATCCAGAAATGAAGTTATGTTCTCTGTACATGAGATCTCTGCCCTACGAACCTCTTGGATCTAGATTACAGCTATACCTTCAGGGAAGAAATAGCAGAGTCAGGATCCAAGGAACAGAACAGAAGGACAGACTTCCCAGCCCACTGGACAAGTTCTAAGAGGCATATTAGTACCCATTACAAAAAGGGTGACACACTGGGATGTGGATTATCAATGTCATCACTATCATACACAAATGAAATTTTGCTGATGATCATTCAATAGCAGTTGCAGTAAATAAATCAATGGGCCAGAAATACAAGCAGGATTCAGAAAAGAGCATGTAACTATGGAATCATCACTGTCATCAGATGACACTTGAACACAAGCAGAGATTTCCAGAAGTATACTTAATTTTGTTTTATTGATTCTATAAAGAAATCCAACTCTGTGGATCATAACAACTCGGATAGCCTTGACAAGAATGGGAATTATAGAAAATGTCGTTGATCTCATGCCAAACCTGTCTGCATATTGATCAAGGGGCATTCAGTCAAGCAGAACACAGAGATAGTAAGTACTTAAAGTTGGAAGGGTTGTCTATCAGGGTTGGATACTTTCATGATGGTGCTGGTGAAAAATATTAAAAAGTACTAGAAAATACCAAAATAAATGCAGCCAGAAGGCTCCTTGGAGTTACTAAGGGTGACATTTGCCCTGGAGTACTTTGACATCTTCTCAGGAGAGACCAGGCCCTTGAAAAGAACATGATGCTCGGTAATGTGGACCAGCAGCAAAACGGAGGAGACATTCAACAAGATTGATCTGTACAGTTAATGAAACAATGGCCTCAAACTTAAGAATTTTGAGCATGGAAGAAAGGATTAACTGTGTTTCCTTTTGTTGTACATATAGTCACTGTGGGTCAGAATAAACTTGATGGTACCTAACAACAGCAAGAAGTACAACATATCAGATGCCTTGATTTTCCAGAGTAAGTCATTTCTTTCAGTAAGCAAGATCATGACATCTGCAAATCACATGTTGTCGCGAGTCTTCCTTCAATCCTGATACTAAATTCTTTATATAGTTCAGCTTTTCTGATTAATTTTTTCAGATTAATGAATAAAAATGATTATAATTGAAGAATACAACCCCGATGCAATCCTTTCCTGACTTTAGACCCATAGTATAACCTTATTACTTTTGACTACCTGCCTCTTCCTCTATGTCCAGATTTTGCATGAACACAATAAAGTGTTCTGGAATGTACATGCATCTCTATGTCTTCCAGTTTGCTATGCGTGATCCACACAATGTAATGCCTTTATAAAGTCAACAAAGCACAAACAATTCTTCTAGTATGAGAAAAATTATTGTGTGCACATCCTTCTTAAGCTTCTTAATTATATCTCTGAAAATGCACTGTTGAAACTGTTTTAAAATTATTTTCATCAAAATGTTCCTTGCCCAAAATGTTACAGTGGGAGAATCAACTGACAAAGTATTAAGCATGCAATACTGGTTCATCATTTTGATCTCTTTATAATCATCTCTCCAATGCCTTCTGTCTGGTAACCAGTTAATTCCTATCCATTCATTATGGAAGATCTCTGGAGTCTTATTTCTTGCATAGACATTTTTTCTCATATTAGATTTTACCTCTGAAGTATTTTTACATTGGGTATAACCTCTTTGAATTTATGCTATCTGATTTTCTGTTTGTGGTATATGAATCCCAGGAGTGATGAATCTATACAGACAGCCTCTGGAATAACTGGGGGATATAGTAGATGGTGGTGGTGGTGGTGGTCTTGGTGATAATATGGAGATGAAATCAAGAAGAAAGATAATGTTTTGAAATTGATTCTGGTAGCAATTGCATAATACTACTTGTGATTGAACTATGTAATTATATATGTCTTAATTCCACATAAAATTATTTGAAAAAATTACTTGTACATAATATTAATGACATTGCTCTATAATTCTGTGGGATCTCCTTTTTTATATTAGCACAAATATATTGAGGATATATTGGGATTCTAGAAATTTGTCAGTTTCTTCCAGGTTTTCAAAAATTTTTCATTACAATGTCGCATAGATTTCAGCTATTTTCCAATATTTAATTTCATTTTTGTGACATGTTACAGTTCATTTCTTACTAATTAATATGCTTAGCTTTCAATTTAGATGCAATTTTATTTGCATCTAATTTTATTTTTATTTGCATCTAATTTTCTTTTGCTAGATTTGGGAATGGTTTTTCAATTATCCTTTTAGAAACTAATTTCTAGCTTTACTTATTCTTTCTATTCCTTTTCTGATTATGTGTTTCAATTGCTTCAGATCCAGGGACTCCCGTGGCGCACACATTATCTGTTGGGCTGCTAACCACAAAGACAGCAGTTCAAAACCACCAGGTGCTCTGCAGAGGAAACACAAAGCTTTCTAGATCCTTAAAGAGTTGCAAACTTGGAAACCCACTTGGCTCTGAGTCAGAACTGACTCAATGACAGTGAGCTTTGGTGTATTTCAGGATTCATCTTCATAACTTCTTCTGTTTCTTATGAATGCGAACATATTTTCTGTTCTCTTTCTAATTGTTGGAGATATTGTGTGAGGGTGTCATTCTAGTACTTTTTTTTCTTTTTCAATGCACATGTGTATTGATATAAATTGCCCTCCGAAAATTGCTTTCTCTGAACCTGTTCATTCTCATTTGATCCAAGGGTTTTTTTTTTGTTCTTCTTCTGTCACCCAATTTTTAATACAGTGTTATTCAGATTTAATCTATTTTTCTCCCTTGATTTTTCTATTGTCCCTTCCTACTTTTATAGCCTTGCTATTTGAGATGACTTTTAATATATTGATGTTTTAAAATTATATAGAATTCTCAGTGGCCTAGTATATGAATTATTGTGTAGAAATATGTTCCATGTACATTGGAAAGAGGTATTTTGTGTCAAATTTATTGTTGCTCTGTCCTTTATTGAAATATCTTTTTAATACATAATGTTGGTTATTTCTTCTTTAAATCTACATGGGTTTGACTTTAACTAGGTCTATATATATTACATTTATGTCCTCTTGTTCAATTGACTCCTTAATAATTCTTTAATGTCTCTTCTTGTATTTCATGCTGTTTTTATGCCATTAAGAATGTTATAGGAAAATAACACTATCATTCTTGCTCTTTTTAGATTTCCATATATTGATTTTTTCATACATTGATTTTGAATCTATTTTCATGACATTTGTAATAATAGCTATGAGTTTCCATTTCTAGCAACAACAATTTTTTTCAGATGCCTGAATCTATCTTATTTCAACAGCTCATCATAACCTGATAAAATACTCATTTTTGTCTTACTTATTTGTGTGTAACTTCATACTCACATAAGATGTATTTCACTTGGTAAAACAGAAAAGTGCAAATATATGGTTTTTCAATTATCTTTTTAGAAAACTAACTTCTAGCTTAGTTTTCTAAACAGAGTAATTATAAATAGAGTAATAAATAGAGGAATTATAAATCTTGCTGTTGTATAATATAAACATTTAGAGAATACATGTGGAATTTAATTTTGATATTTAAGAACATAACAGAATAATTGTTATGCATTTACATAATAAAATTATGCATTTATTCTGATAGAGTTAGGTAGAATTTTTCTGTTAAATTTCAGAGAGTATTTGAAACTTTGCACAACACATTGTCTTTGGAATTGTATTCTTTGTAATTGTAGCAAGGGAAGGGTCGTGGTCCATAAGTTAATGTTAGCATTCTAAAAAATGTCCATATCATTTTTAAAAACCCATGTAGAGAGCCAGTCTTGATCCCTGTGCCACCATTTGCTTAAGAAAAACTGGGTTTCTCCTCCTTTAAAAATTTAGAAACTCATAGGGACATTATTATTCTATTCTACAGGTAACTTTATTAAGTCAGGTTAATTAAAGGAAACAAATCCAGCAATACTCTGGATTTGTGTAAGAGAAAACTTTATATGAAGAACTAATTATATATCAAAAAATATTCAAATTCAATTCAACTAAAGTCCGTAAATCTTATAGTAGTAGTCCATAAGTCCTTCTTCAGACTCATGTAGCTAAAAGCATTGATGCAGATTGCAGGAAAATTATGCGCCTTTGTGTGCATATCTTGTGGATCCAATGGCAGTGGACCCATCTCCAGGTCTTACCATGGCTTGTCAATCAGAAGGTGAAGGCTGAGGGAGGTTGCCAGGATGTTCCTTATAAGAAGGCCACACCGCAAGAGGCATCATCATGCTGTTACTTGATTAACAGAGTAGAAACCATCCTTCATTTATATATTCAAGATGATGTGACATTATATAACTACCACAGTTGCTATAAGTGGGCATTGACTTTATGGCAGTGAGATGAAATATCATTTTAGAATCCTGTAGCAACTCATCCATCGGGTGTTGTTATATGCTGTGGAGTTGGTTCAGGTTCATGGCAACTGTACACACAACAGATGAAACACTACCTGGCTTTGTGCCACACTCATCACTTTTTTTATGCTTGTGTTCATAGCTTCAGCCACCATGTCAATTCATCTTCTTGAATGTCTTGCTGTTTCCTTGTCCTCCGACTTTGTGAAGCATGATGTCCTTTTCCAGGGCCTGCCCTCCCCACATAACTCGTGAGACAAAATCCCAACATCATCACTTCTAAGGAGCATTCTGGTTCTACTTCTCTGAAGACAGATGCATCTATTTTTAATTTTTGCAGTCCATGGTATTTTTAGAACTCTCTGCCCAAAACATAATTCCAATGTACTTATTATTTTGTTTTCCTTTTACAATATCCAATTTTCACACACATACACACACACACACACGAGACAATTGAAAGTATCATGGCTTATATCAAGTACACCAAAGACCTCCCAATGATAGCTTTGCTCTTCAACCCATTCTACACATGTTGTGTAATAGAAAAGCCCAATGCACATTGTTTGTTTTCTTACCTGCTGTTTCCATGACCATTGGCTGTAGACATGAGCAAAATAAAATCCGTGACAACATCAATCTTTCCTCATTTGATCATACTACCAAATGGCCAAGTTGTGGGGATTTTTGATTTTTGGCAGTGAGCTGCAATCTATATTGAAGGATACAATCTTTGGTCGTCATCAGCAAATTCTTTAAGTTCCCCTCACGTTCAGCAAGCTTGTTTGTGTAATCTGCCACAGGTTGTTAATGATTCTTCCGCCAATACCGATGCTACACTGTTTTCCATATAATTCAACTTCTTGGATTGTTGGTTCAGCAAACTCATTGATGAAATAGGACAAAAGGATGAAGTCTTTATACACACATTTCATGAATTTATTTTTGGCATTTATTAATTGCTTTTTCATCATTCTATTGAGGTCTTATAAAACTCATCCTAATACAGTGCATGCAAAACACATTTATGCATGTGCTGCCATCATCATTCTCAAAATATTTTCTTTCTCCTTAGGCCCTGGGTATCGGTTCCTTGTTTTCCCCTCCCTCCCCACTCCGACCTTCTTCATGAACTCTTGTTAATTTATAAATTACTATTGCTTTATCAGATTGCACACTGCATGATATCTCCCTTCACCCATTCCCTGTTGTCCGTACTCCAGGGAGGAGGCTATTTGTAGGTTCTTGTAACTAGCCCCTCTTTCTACTCCACCATTCCTCCACCCTCCCAGTATCGCCCCTCTCACCACTTTGCCCGAAGAGGACATCTGCCCTGGATTCCCCAGGTCTTCGGGTCCTCTCCGTACCAGTGCACGCCGTCTGGTCTAGCCAGAATTGGGATCATGATGGGGGTGAGGGGGAAGAAGCATCTAAGAACTAGAGGAAAGATCCGTGTTATATCGCTGCTACACTGTACCCTGACAGTCTGGTCTCCTCCCCCAGACACTTCTGTAAGGGGATGTCCCCAGATCAGCTATGGGTTCCCAATCTGTACTGTCCCTCATCTATAATGATATAATGTTTAGTTCTTTGATGCCGGATAATACCTAATCCCTTTGACACCTCTTGTGTCACACAGGCTTGTGTGCTTCTTGCTTGTGAGCTTTGTTGTTTCTAAGCTAGATGGACACTTATTTAAATTCAAGCCTTTAAAAACCCAGATGCTATATCTTTTGAAAACCGGTCACTATAAGCTTTCTTCACCACTTTTGCTTATGTACACATTTGTCTTCAGCAATCGTGTTAGGAAGATGAGCACCATAGAATGCCAATTTAATAGAACAAAGTGGTCTTGCATTGAGGAAGTAATTGAGTGGAGGTTCAATGCCCATCTGTTGCCTTAATACCAACCCTATAAGTACATGTACATAGATCTATTTCCCCGTAATCATATATAAATATATTTACCTATGCTCATGCCTTATTTAGACCTCTATAAATACCCTTTACTTCCTATTTCTTTCCTCTGTTTCCTTTTACTTTCCTCTTGTCCTGCTATCATGCTCAGCCTTCATTTGGATTTCAGTAATTTCTCTCAGTTACATTACTCTTGATCAATCCCTAGCAGGACTCTCACACCTACCTTGCCACTGATTTTGGATCACTTGCTTTTCCCGTGTCCCTGGGTTGGCCAAAACCACCTCCACCTCCTCTTCACCACTCCACCCCCAGAACTGTCAGTTCCATTGTTTTCTCTTCCAGACTATTCATTCTTTCTGATCTAGAGAGATTTATAAAGACAATATGTACTAAAAAATAATACACTGCAAGACAAAGCGATACAAGAAAAAAAGACGATGAAAACAACAAAAATGTCCAGGAAATATATGAATAAGTAAAAAAATAAAAATCATTATAACAAAAGAAAAACCTGTACACAGTTCAAAGAATGTCTGTTGACCTCTAGGAGTGTCCTCAGGTTGAGTGCTATATAGTGGCACACTTGGTCTCAGAGTACATCCTTGGCCCTCCCTGGGGAAATCCATGCTCAGATTTTAAACCATGCAGTATTCCCTTGTTTTTTCCATGAAACAGCCTCTTAAAGCATGGACAGCTTCCACATGAGCACAGTGAAAATATTCTTGAATTCTAATTCATCTCAATATTATCCATTATTTCTCCTAATACAGAGAATCAAATGCCTTTTCATAAGTGTTAAACACAAGTATAGACTTTTGGTGAGATTTTCTGTTTTTAGCCAAGATCCATCTGATATCAGCAATCATTTCCCGTGTTTCATATTTTCATAATCCAGCTTGAATTTCTGAAATCTTCCTGTCATATAGTGTTGTCAATGTAGTTAATAATCTTCAGCAAATCTTTCTGCATGTGATAGTATTGGTATTGTTAGACAATGTCATCATTCTTAGGGATCACCAACCTTTGGAATGAGTAAAAATATGAATCTCTTAAAGTCAGTTGTCCAGGTATCTGTCTTTCAAATTTCTTCACATCAATGAGTGAGTGCTTACAGTGTTTCATCAGCTTGTTAACATACTTCCATGTGCTTTATGTCAAACCATGTTTACCTTCAGTACAATATGAATTTTTCACCTCAGTTCCATAGGTTATAGATCATGTGCTCTCCTGCACTAGTGAATGCCAACTAGTAGCTTGAACAGATAGATAGATGATGATGATGATGATAGATAAATAGATAGATATTGTGTATTCCTTCCATCTCTTTTATTGCTTCTGGCATCATTTGATATTTTGGTCCAATTGTGAGGATTTTGAGTTATAATCTATACTGAAGGCTGTAATATTTGATCTTAAAAAGCAAGCGCTTCAAGTTCTCCTTGCTTTCAACAAACAAGGATGCATCATCTGCATAACCCAGGTTCTTAATAAGCCCTCCTCCAATCCTACTAACTTATTTTTCTTCATATAAGCCTGCCTCATATAAACCAGACTCAGCAATTCTATGCACAACAGAATAAAATGCTGCCTTACCTGTAGTGTATGTGTGTGTGTGTGCATGTAGGTGTGTGTGATGTAATTTGTATCTCACATCACACATTATAGGTACAGACACTAGGGGCCCTAAAAATTTGATAGACAAATAAAATGAAAAAAATTACATGATGATATTTATGAAACATAAATATTATGGGTTCATAAATACATAAACATTTACAGTCTCAGAAATCCCTATATTATCCTTATGAGTCAGAATCATCTTGAGGCAGTAGCTAGTAAAATTTATGTGACAAAAAACCAAATGATAGATTGTGACTGAAATGATTAGTTTTCACATATACTAACCCATTGCACTTTTGAGCCATGTATTGCATTCTGTATAAAACTAAATTAAATCACTTCCTCAAGAAAACTGAATTATATATTTTACTGATGTGATTAATACTTTCCAAAACAATATTAACTATGAATTTGTATTCTGTATTAATTTTAATCCTCCAAATTCCATTCTTACTACCATTGAGTAGTATGGACTCATAGTGATGATCTCTGAGTTTCAAAGAGTGTAACTGTTTTCAGGAGTAGAAAGTTCAATCTTTCTCTGAGGAGTTGCTGTGGTTTGAAATTGCCAGTCATGAGGATGGCAGCCCACTACCCTCGAAGTACATATTCTCTGTAAGAAACCAAAGCTCATATGTTGAGCTACAAACTGAGAAGTGAGAAACCACCAAAAAGTAGCCTTGTTACTCCTGTAAAGTTCAGTGTCAGAAACCTATGAGGCATTTTACCTTATTCTCTAATGTAGATAGGAGTTTGAATCAACTTGATGTCATGGAGAGGTAGAAATAAATACTTGCTCACTCTCTTTTTCATTCTACACCTTATCACAAACTCAATTATATAAGTAACCACCAAAATAGTTTAATTAAGCAATAAATAAATGTACTGCTCATTCAAATAATTTAAAATATCAATAAGTTCATAGGTAAAACAATGAACACTAAAAAATACAATTTTGTTTTCTCAAATTAGACATAATAGCCAAATGACAATTATCAAGCATTCATTACTCTAAATTAAACAAAAACCATAAAAACACTTTTGCAAAATTCCCTTAGTGATTTTCAAGATGTCTATGTAATATTTCAGATACAATATATTGACTCCCTGCTTCAAACAAAAATATTTTAAAGATAAAAGAAAAATAATGTAAGGAACCTTCCTAGAATTGAACTTTTCTCCTATGCAATTAGTCATGCAGAATAATGATCAAATGGTGTTTCTTTATGAAACTGAATGAGATTCTTTCTATCTGGGTGCTATTTCTATGAAGGGCAAATGTGCTAATACATAATTTCTCTTCATAGAAGAAAAATCATCCAATTTCTTCAGCTTGACAAGTAGAACATTCTGGAATAAATAGACAAAGGAGACCTGTAAGTCAAATTCATCTCAAGTAAATTTAAAGTTGAAGCAATTAATCAATAATGAGGTAATGGAATTTTAGATCAGTTGTAGGCCTGATATGGATTGTGACATGTTAATATCATCCTGTATAAGTGGGAACATCTGCCATCTGCCTTATGCTGTATGGTAATGCTTGGCTTCATAGACTTACATAATAATAACACAGGAAGAGTTGTTACGTAGAAGATCTTATCCTCAGTCAAGTGAGTATTATGAGACATGAATGATTGGTGAGTCTCAGTTAATATGTGTAAATGATTTATAATCCTGTCTAACATTGTTAGACATAATAACCCTAGGAAAGTAACATGAAAGGTAAAAAGTTATATTTCATTTTACCATTTTGGTATATTTTCTGATTTTATAAAGAGATTTTTAAAGTTTAATTTCCATTTGTTTTAATATGCTTTGCAACCCATTGCAAACTTTCAGGAATGAAAAATTTTCAGGTAGAAAACTATAATGCAAAAGACTTTTAGCATTATTTTGTAAGCCAGACTCTGGGAATATAAAACATGAGCTCAAAGATGACTTTACAACCTACCACTGTTTGACCTGGGGTAAATTATCTGATCTCAGACTTGGTATCTTTAATCCAAAGAGGATTAGTTGGCAAAAAAACATTTGGTAATGTTAGTCAAGAAGAGGACATGGAATATGTCATTCAATGACTTGGGGACATGGTCATTCCTTCAATATTAACAAATATGCTGTATAGATATTATATTTGTTTTCTAGAAAAAATGAAACATTTCTGAGCTACACACAATTATTTCAGAATAAATTACTAGATTCTAAATATCAACTGCTTTTTATAATTGTATACTGGCTATTTCTTCCAGATTTTTGAAAACTGGTAAATAGTAGTTACATAAAACATTATTTATACCATATTTTATAAGGCTAATATGCGTTATTTAAATTATATGTGTATATATGTATATATTAGCATAAATATTTACTCAAAGTCTTCTAGTCAATTTTGACTCATAATGAACTTTGCCCTTTGGGTTTCCAAGTCTATGAATCTTTCAGAGAGCAGAAAGTCTTGTGAGTCTTCCCAAGAGTAGTAGATGGGTTTGAACACTGACCTTGTCATTAGCAGCCCAATGTATAACTCATTTATGTATGTAAATATGTGCCTATACACGCATATCTAATAATTATTAGACTCAATGTTAAATATTATTTAAAAATGTAATTATATGAGTTTATTATTTAAAATTTAGTAGCAACTATATAATTAAAAATAACAAATTTAAAATTCTCATTTATTCACTAAAACATAAGTGATAAAGCCATAGAATTAGTTATTACACAACATTGAGCAAAGGGCTATAAAAAACTTTATAAAGTTCAAGAATATGCTTGGGCCAGTAAAACATGTAACAGGAAATTCTTTTTAGGATGAAGCCATGTAAAATTTAGAGTGTAGTAATGCAATTTCACACCAAGCATTAAAAAAGGGTATATATATGTTGAGTACAACTATGGATTCTGAACATCAATACTAAATTAAGTATGGTCATCTACTTTTATTTGAGTGAAGTTGGAAGCAACCTGAAATAATGGAACAATACAGATATGTTGTTTATAATATGATAAATCAACAATATTTATACTTTATTCTCTCTCTTACATTTTAGTATTTATAAAAGAGGATTGAAACAATATGGACAATATTATTGAGTTCTATCTAATATCCATTGACTAAAGCTAGAGCTATTCCTCTGCACACATTCTGGATATGACCCTTGCCAGTTATTTCCCACTTCTATGCTTTCAGCATTGCCATCACTTAATAGCAAAATAACCCATCACTGGAAAAATAATATTGTCGATACAGAAATACATAGAACAGCTACTCCTTTAAACATGAAGTCCTAAAAGGCATTATTTGATTTTTCATATTGACTGTATTTCAAGACAGATAGAATACTTATAAATTGTAACTGAGTTAGTTGCAGTAGTTTTTCTGCACAAGCGAGAATAAGCGCTTTAAAAATCGATGGATACATTATATGAAGTACAATAAACAACCATTGCCATAGAGCTGACTCTGATTGGTCATTTACAAGTTTATATAGAGGAACTAGCTAGGTGAACTAAAAGAGGACAATATAACATGGAAACCCATCAACAGAAAAAATCATGAATATTTATGAGAAAATCATTAGAATGAAGCCATTGCTCTTTTGAAAAATATCATAAATTATCTTAAGCAAAACACTCCAGAACACTTTTCGCTCAGTGAATGTATACATATATAAATCTGGAATCTGTTTATTTTACTAATTCTGCATGATAAAACATCTGTTGATGCTGCTAGAGGTCATTGATTCAATTCCTACTCATAATGGCACTACGTACACTAGAATAATCATGGGCAAGTCTTGTGTATCATCGCTATATTGCTATGATTGAGCCCATGGTTTTAGCCACAGTATCAATGTCAATCCATGTTGTCAGCATCCCTCCTCTTTCTTGAGTCCTCCTATCTTGATCAAGCAAATGCTTGGTCTCTTTCCAAGGATTGGTCTCGTGATATTCAAAGTACCTGAAATGAAGCACAGCAATCCTTACTTTAAGGAGCATTCCGTCTGTGCATCTTTCAAGACATAATTGTTTGTTCTTCTGGCAGTCTGTGGCATCTGAAGTATCCTTTGCCAACGTCAGAATTCCAATGCATCAATTAATATTTGGCCTTCCTTAATGTCCAGTTTTCACATGTCTAAAGGACAATTTAAAATACCCAGCTCTGGATCAAGCCCACTTTAGTCTTTAAAATTATGTGCTTTGCCCTTCAACACTTCAAAGAAATATAGCATAGTAGATCTACACACTGCAATATGTTCCAATGATTCTTGAAAGCTATTTGTAGCTATGTCAATCATATAATATAGAACTCAAAGTCCAGGTTTTAATAAGACTACAAATGATTTTATGCAGGCTAAATATGTATTTCTTATGTCTTGGGAAATTCATTATCTTAAGTTACCAAAAACATACTGGAAACTACCTTAAGCATTATTTTAAAAATTATAATTGTTGTTGAAATAAAATTTCATCACATTTAAGTAAATATCATATTTAAACAGGCCACAGTTTGAAAATAATACTTATTGTTTTGAATAAAACAAAAGAACTATATGAAATTCATTTGCATGTATACATAACTGACTTCAGTACTTGCTCCATCTTTACATTTTTAGCAGGATTGATTTTGTCAGACAGGACAAATTGAGTTTTCCCATTCAACCTCACCATCCCCCGAAACGCTTACAGAAGTCATGGGATTTCCATTACCGTGATTTATAAACAATGACGCCTGGACCACATCTTCATTGAAGAACTAAGAAGACAAAAATCATGTGGGTGTCTTCAACATCCCCTGACTCTTGAATTGTTTCTAACTCACAACTATTAAACAGAGGAGTCGTCCTCCTCTCAGTTCCAATGCTGTGAAGATCATGGAGAAGGTTTTTCATATATTTCTTTCTTACCAAAAAAATAGCTGTTGGATTTGGGATAAAAAGTCTTTCATTAGCAGCTAATGGCTAAAGGACCGTGCCACCATGGCTTCTTTTGAAATATAGCTGTTGCCAGAACGGAGTTGTAAGTCATTTTGAATGCTTCAATCAGCAAGTGCTTCAGGTCTTCCTCATTTGCATCAAGAAAGTCTGCTATCTGTTTTGTTTTTCCTCTGTTTATCAGAGGTTATTTTTTTTCCCTAACCCAACTTCTAGCCCTAATATCATAGGTTATTGGTAAGGCTTCTCCCAATCCTAATGCAGCATTGTCTACATATTGTCCAACTTCTCTGATGAATTGCTCAGAATAATATAAGAATAATATTAACTAAGTAAAGTGAGAGGATATAACCCTAACACACAACTTCCTTTACTTTAAAATATGCATTATTCCTTTCTTCTCTTTCCTCAACTGCCCCTAGATTCAGTCCTGCAATATAATATCTTTTTGATAAGTTTTTTTTTCAGATTGTGTATTCTGTTTTATCGAAACATTTCAGACACATTGAAATGTTTGATGATTTTGCATTTATATGAATCTTTGATTTCAATATGTTTTATAAAAATTATTTTAAATTCATTTTGGATAATATAGCATGTACATACCTATTTTAAATCTTAAGTACTTTTAAAATAAATTTCTAAACACAGTATTGAATTGATTAAAGCACAGAATATAAAATAGTGCAATGATTATTATAAGTGTATATACTATCAACTCATAACTATAAATAATTCACATTATATAGATATGAAACACATAAAATAAAATACTTGAGTCTAAAAAAGTCAATATACTTTCAGTTAAAAGCACTGCTAAAAATAACCCAAGTAAATATTGACAAGGAAACATTTTACAGGAGATGTGAGACTTTATCATTGAGATACAATTTGCTCCCATATTGGTCTTTAAGTTTAATACATTTTTAAATGAAAACCCCTTCAAAATTTGTTATGTAGCTATATCCTATAAACATATAGTAAAATATGGTAAAACATATGGTAAAAACATATGGTAAAATACCTATAAAAATATGGTAGACAGTTTAGAAATATGCATTTCTAATTATGGACAAATATTTTTTGCTAAAGTTGCAAAGGTATTTATAGTAGAATGTGTAGTATTTTCAAGAATTATTGGATATTTGTAAAGATTAACAAAAAAGAATCACATGCTAAATATCACTTTTTAGAAAAATGGACTGAGAATGGATTATAGGTGTAAATATAAAACTAACATAACATTTTAGAAAAAGAAAAGATATCTTCGTGATTAGGTTTTAAGTGACGAATTCATAGATACAACAATAAGGGCCCTTGACAAGAAAAGCATGGGAAAGAGAAAAATATGGGATCAATCAAATTTATTTTCTCTGTCAAATTTATTTTCTTTGTCAAAGTCATAGCTAAGAACATGAATACACCTACATGGCTAGCAATTGATAAATATCTTGAACATGTGAAAAATTCAAAATAAAAATTTTGAAAACCCAGATCCCTATTGTTTTTAATGATCAAGTGCTTGGAAAAACACCCAACTATAAAGGAATGTGTAGATTACCAATAGTCACATGAAAAAGATATTCAGCATTACTATTGTTAGGAAAATATAAAAAACCATAGTTGTATACCATGAGATATTCATTTCAATATTTTAAAACAACCAAAGCCTAAAAGTTCTAATGTGTGAAGCCATGACAACACTCATAACTACCAGTTGTGACGCAAACGACACTGCTCTCCAGAAAATTGTTTGACAGTGTGTTCAAAAGTTAACGCATGGCCTTCAACTTACCACATATCCCAGCATAAGTATATTTAGTTATGTTCTTTTAGAAAAATGAACTTGACACCCTGAGCATATCTAGGTGATGGGAACATTTTGTTTTAAAAGAACACTGTTTCTGATTGTTGTTGCATGCTACTTTATAGTTTTATTGTGCCCTAATCCAAATATCATGCATTTCAGTATTTTAATTATATCTGTTTAAATATATTTTGGATAATGTAACAGTGTGCTAAATAACACTTTGCTTTGATTCATAAATTAGTATCTCTCTTTTTTCTCCAATATATGTATTATATATGTGTATATAGCATAAATAGCTTATATAGACAAACACACATGATCATACTTATAGCATTTCTGTGTGCACGCATTCATGTTTGAATGTATTTTTCCTATTTATATGTAAAATGTATATGTGATCCCAAGTCAAAATATTTGTTAAAAATGGAATTCAAAGATTTTTTTATGAACATTTTTAAGTTCAAGCATGTGTGCGAGTGTTTGTCTGTAGGGGCTGTTCAACCAATGCCAGTGCACACTGATTGTATGATTGAGTAGACATGCCTCACTGGATTTTCTAGGCTGCAATAAGAGCCTTTTCCAGTCGTGTTTTCACAAATTCTACAGACAAGTTAAGCCACAAAACTTTTTTGGGGGGCATCACTGCCCTCTGCTGGGGGTAGGAGGCCCAGGCTTTCTCCTGGATAACTGCTGCAGGATTTGACCCGCCAACCCAGTGGGCTGCAGTCCCGCACACAACCACCGCACCAAAAAAAACTTTCAGTTACCAGAGGAGGGCTTCTTACTTGTACCAGCAAGTAGCATATATTTTATATTCATCTACTTCTCTTATAACTATGTTCCCATGCATACAAAATTGAGGCATTATAGTTTGGCATCAGGCTTTGATCTATATTTAATGAATAATATTTCATTGAATTTACTCATCTATTGACTGCCATTGAAAGATCATCTACTGTGTACATTGTATTTAATCGTAGGATTATATGTTGATATGTTGATATATTGGGATATTTGTTTTTTGTTAACTTTTCCAAGACTAATAATTCCACTACATCTGTAGTGAATGTTTTCAATTATTAAGCAACTTTAAATTAAGGGCTATTTTTTCTGACCTTTGTATAGAATTTAATTATGCCTCTATTACATTTCAGCATGTCCTTATTTCACAATTTAATAAAGTGTCAAAAATAATTTAAATCATTAAACTTGTCCAATTTATTTTATAGTCCACATTTCAAATCCTATTCTTAAATATCTATGATCATAGCTGTTTTGACATATTCCTAGAAAGCTGAATTATTTAATTCAAATTTTGTGACTGAAATTATGAGTTATTTTACCATGCAGAAATGATGTTTTCTAAATATGCTGATTAATGGAAAGTGAACATGTGTACATTATGTTTTTAAACTATAGTACTAGCAAAGAAATGGGTAGTTCTCCCTGACCCAGGCCACCACAGAAGCAGTACCTGGTGATTTGATGTCATACATAGTGCAAAGAAACTAGACAGAAAATTTTATTCAATGTATATAGTTTCATGAACTAATTCCATATGGATGCCAGAATATTTGTCTCCCACAATCCTCCTTGAGGAACTGAAGTGTTGTGTGCAACTCCTAGAAAAGAGTCTTGAAAAAGCAGGGAGATCTTCTAAGAGAAAAGGAAGATAAAGTTCTGTGCAGACAGACAAAAAACAGGAAGACTCTTGCTCAAAAAAAATTAGTCAATAAAGGATTCATTGAATATATTTGTACAATACCCTCTTGGCTGTCTAGAGGTTTTGGATAGCACAAATAATCTGTAATGGGATATACCTCATAATTAGAAGAAATAGCATACATAGCTATTAATAATTGGAATTTGGAATGTATGAAGTATGACTTTATATGAGTAAATTTGAATAAGATTTGTACTGACTAGATTCCCTTGTATACAGATGCATATTATCCTATAACAGACAAATGTTTTTCAGTCCAGATTATGAAAATACCCTTTTTGTAGATGAATGTAATGACATTCCTTTTAAATCTGCCATTCCCTTCATAGTAAACTATATGATTTTATGATTCCAAAAAGCCAATAGAAGTCCATTTCTGTTAAGTAATATACAGCATATTCTCCTTTATGTGATCAATTTCATTTTTGAATGGCATGTTTAAAAGGAATGGTAAACCTAATCAATACAACTATTAATCAAATTTATACAATATGCACTGAAGCTGGTAGAAATTGAAGAACTCTATCAACATCTTCCGTTGAAACTGATCAAATATTCAATCAGGATGCATTGATAATTACTATTGATTGGAGTGTGAAAATCCGAAACAAAGATGAAGGGACAATTATTGGAAAGCATAACTTAATGTTAGAAATGAAATTTGAATACTGATGATAGAATTTTTCAAGACAAAACACTAGCTAATCAAAAATAAAGAAATTCAACACCTACACAACAACTATTTATAGCAATTCATCAGTGGAATATACAACAATCTCATTTATTATGCCTGTAGTGAAAGGTGATGGAGAAGGTAAATATCATTAACCAAAATGAAACCAGGGTCTGGATAGAGACAAAACCATCAATTAGTCAGATGTGAGTCAAACTTGATGGAAATTAAAACAGAGAGGATTTAGAATAAAATCCATTTAATTTTGAGAATATCGCAACTTTAGAGGTGACTCATTGAACACTAATAACCGAAGACCTGATGAGCTGCAGAATGACATCAAGAGGATAACACACAAAGAAAGACAGAAAAGAGAAGGTCATGGTGTATGTCATGAGATTTTCCTAAATGTGCTTTATTCCTGAGTTTCCTGTTTCTAAATGAAAGTGAGCCCACAGAAAGCAAAGATTATTAAAAATATCACTGCTAACAGATATATTTTTTTTCCTGAAGATAATTCAATATCACAAGGATCTTGACTCTAATGAAGGAATAACAGGGAAAATGTTTACTATGCAAAGTCCTTTACTCTGTGAACCATATCCATAACCCACTATGGATAGCAAGCATAAGAATTGGAGAACACTTCATTGTGTTTATGGAAAATTTATACCTTGGTCTAGAAGCAGTGCTTATTTAGAACAAAAAAAATATTGCCTGCCAGTGGAATAAAAATATTGCCTGGTTTAAAAACAGGACAAGGGATATCAGCATTGTATAATTTTACCATGCCATATGTATGCTGATCAAGTGATCAGAGACTGAACCGGGTCTCTGTCCATTGTATGCAGATTGAACAAGCATACTAGAAAACAATGAAGAGGAATGAAATCACTTCCCACGCAGAGGATACCAGAACAGTGGTTAATTGTGTTTTATTGACTCTGCCAAAGTGTTGATGGAACTTCCACACTAGGAACAGTCTACAAAGAAGCAATCATTTGCCAACTTTGGATAAGTTTTCCCATGTAAACCTTATACCTACCATGGAACAATTTTCAGTTCCTGAGGCATAATGAATGGCAGCAGAACATTATCAGAGATAATGCCAGATGAGGGAGTCTTTGAATCAAGAGGCACTAAAAAAGGGGACTGAGAAGCCGTTGAAAGCTTCTCAAAGTAGATTTGACCACAGTGACGTGAACGGAATAAAGTATGTGGGACAAAATCCACAAGGCCTATTCTAGCTGAACTTGTCTGGTATAACGGGGAGCATGATAGTGGGTGGGAGGAAGCATTTGAGAACTAGAGGAAAGATGCATATTTCATTGTTATTGCACTGTATTTTAACTGGCTCATCTCCTCCCTGCAACCCCTCTGTAAGAGGATGTCGCTTCACCTATTGATGGTTTTAGTTCTTTGATCCCTTCAACACACCGTGGTCACGCAGGCTGGTGTGCTTCTTTGTGAGCTTTGTTGCTTCTGAGCTGGATGACCACTTGTTTACTCAAGCCTCTAAGACCCCAGACACTATATCTTTTCATAGATGGCCACCATCAGCTTTCTTCACCACATTTGCTTATGCACACATTTGTTGTCAGTGATCATATCAGAAAAGTGAGCACAAAATGTTACGGTTTTTAGTTCTTAAACCCTGATAACTGATCGCTTTGACAACTCATGGTCCCACACGCTGGTGTGCTTCATCCATGTGAAGTTTGTTGCTTCTGAGCTGGGTAGGGGATGTACACTGAAGTCGGGAACATGGGGAATTTAGGATAGATATTCCCACAGGACGAGTGACGAGGGTGGTGATACTGGGAGGGTGGAGGGATGGTGGAGTAGAACGGGGGAACTAATTACTGGGATCTACAGATAACCTCCTCTCTGGGGCATGGCCAACAGGGAAGTGAGTGAAGGGACACATTGGACAGTATACAATATGAAATAGCAATTCAGAAATTATTAAAGATTTATGGGGGAAGGGAGGAGGGGAAATATAGGGAGGTGGAACTGGGGGTCTAAGTGGAGGGAGGATGTCTTGAGAGTGATGATGGAAACAAGTGTGCAAATGAGATCTGCATACAATTGGTGTATGTATGGATTGTGAGGAGAAGTGTATGAGTACCCAATAAAATGATTCCTTTGACAAAAAGGGGGGGGGCCAAAGGGGAGCTTTTTTTTAAAGAGGGGCTTATACCAAGGGCTCAAGAGGAAAATCTTAGTAAATGAATGTGGCAACATGTGTGCAATTATGCTTGATACAGATGATGTACTGAATGTTATGATAGCTGTAAGAGCCCCCAATAAAATTATTTTTAAAAAAGTCCACAAAGCCTTATTTTCTAATAGGCATGACTCAAAATGAGAAGAAAGGAGATAAAAAAGTCTACTGATAATTGGAAGTTAGAACTTACATAGTATAAATCTGGGAAATTTGAAATTTTACAAAAATAAAATGGAAATATAAAGGTCAATATCCTAGGCATTACTAAGCTGAAGTAGTCTGGTACTGCTCTTGCTGAATCAGAAAATTCATAAGAGTTACTATGCCAGGAATGACACAAGAAAGGGAAATGAAATTGCATTCATCTGAAAGAAAAAAACATTTTAAGATTAATCTTAAAGGATAGTGCTGTCTGAAGTAGTTTATATCTATCTGTGTTCTAGGAAATCCAACTTATTAACAAAAATAGGAAGGAAGTGTTGATGAAGTTGGAGACTTCTATCCATAGTCTCAGTCATATGTTGATTAAATATGTAATCAAGATGCATTCATAATTATTGTTGATTGGTATACAATAGTTGAAACAAAGAGGAAAGAACATTAGTTGGAAAATATGGCCTGGTGATAGAATGGAAGCTAGAGACAACATGATATCACTATATATCAACATGATATCACTATAATGCCAATGGCTTCTTCGTAGCAAATGCCTTTTCTTCTACAACACAAGCAGTAGCTGAATATGTGGACTTCTTCAGATGAAACACATGCAGAAGTCAAGCCGACATATTGTGGGACAGGGGAAGTGAAGAGATCAAATATCAATAGCAATAAATAGGCTAAGGAACGGAAGACCAGTTGCTCATAAATAAATATGTTCATGTGCAAGCGGAGAGAATTAAATCAAGTACACGAGAATGAAAACACAGCCTTGAGTCTATCCCACCTGAGTTTTGAGAATATCTGTAAGAAAAGACTTGACTCATTGAACACTAAAAAGAGGAGACCTTATGTGATTAAGGAAAATATCAAGAACATCCTTAAAAAGACAAGAAAGGAATAAATCATTAAAATTTATTTCACAATGTCTCTTAGTAAAGTAACTAAGGGCAATGTAATAAATGATGATGTCAGAGAGCCTAACAAAATTTCAGAGTGGCTTGCGAAGAAAAATTCAAATGTTATAACGAAATGTTAAAATACCTAGGGTTATAAAACCAAGAAATGACTCAGAATATATTAAACTGAAAGAACTGAAGAAAAAAAAAACAAATCTTGAGTTGCAATCTTGAAATATTCTGTGGACAAAATATTGAAAGAGGCGGGATATAATCAAAAGCAGATAGACAGAATATATAGCCATTCAGGCAAAATCTAGCCCACATTTCATCATTTCAGGACATTACATGTAAGCAAGAACCAATGGTACTGACAAAAGAAGTTATAGCTGCAGGGCTGAGCCCCGGTGGTGTAGTGGTTGTGTGAGGGACTGCAACCCACTGGGACGGAGGTTCAATTCCAGCAGTGGGGCTGGGCCTCCTACTCCCACCACCGGAGAGCAGTGATGCCCCCCTCCCCCCAAAAAAGAAGTTATAGCTGCACTGAAAGCATTAGCCAAAAACAAGACTGCAGCAATTGATGAGATGCAAAGCAGTCCCTATTCTATGCCAACAATGTGGACATCTGCTTGACCAAGAACTGGACAAGAATGATATATGTACCCCTTTCAAAAAAAAGATTACCAATGAGAACACTCATATTACAAAAACATCACTAAGGTTATAAGGAAGTGCAATTTTTTGGAAGATCCTGCAACATTGTTGCAGCAGTACATTTGCAGGAATTTCCCAGAGGTTCAGTATGGATTATGAAGAGGATAGAGATGAGGGAATATCATTATTTATATAAGAAGAATTTAAACTGAAATTTTGCATAATAGAAAGATGCTTCCTTATAGTTTACTATGTCAAGGAATTCAATTTTTCGCATCAAACAAACTATGGAGAGCCTTCAGAAGAATGGAAATTCCAACAGACATGATTGTGCACATGAGGACCTCCTGCACGGATCAAGAGGCAGTTGCTACATACAGAACAAGGCCATGTTGACTGGCTTAAATTCAAATATAGTGTGCATCTGGGTTGGATCTTTACATCATAATTAATAAACCTGTATGGTGAGCCAATGATCAGAGAAGCTGGCTTACATGAAGAATGCAGCGTCCATAATGGGAAAAGGTGTATCAACAACTTGGGATACGAAGAGGATACGACCTTACTTGCTGAAAGTGGGGGGATTTGAAGCACTTGCTGAGGAAGGGGATTGATCCCACCTTCTGCTTCATATAATTCGTCTTAACTTACTATGAACTCAGTGCTCATATTGAGTTGAGTAAATAATGATAACTGGGCTATATGAAGAAGGATGTAACAGCAAGATTTGAGGAAGGTGTTTTAGCAGACTGTGATAAGCAGATGACTCAACCTTGCCTGAGGGAAGTGGGGAAGGACAAAGACTTGCTGATAGAGAAAAAAGATAACAGCCTTCAGTATGGTTGATAGCTCCTTTTTGAATTTGCTCACAATTTTACATTGTGTAAAGGAAAAGAAAATAATTATAACTGGACCAGTCTACATAATGACAAATGTAGAACAGGTTGAAATTATCAAGAATTTCATCTTGCTTGGATTCACAATCAATGCTCCTGGAATCACCAGTCAGATATCAAAAGATGTTTTGTAATGGGTAAATCTGATTCACAAGACCCCATTAAACTGTTATAAAGGAAGGATATTGCTTTGAGGCCTTACCCACGTCAGGGTATTTTCAATCACCTCGTATGCATGTGGACATTGTACATTGAATAAGGAAGAGAGAGGGAGCTATGGGCTTGACTCGTTGTACTGTTGAAAAATATTGAAATTACCATGCACTGCTAAAAGGATAAACAAACATCAACAATAACAAACACCCCCAGAAAACTGTTTCGGGGCAAAGAAGGTGAGAGTTTGCCTCACGTGCTTTAGACATGTCAGAAGACACCAGTCCCTGGAGAAAGACGTCATGTTTGCTACTATAGAAGGACGGTGGTCAAGAAGGTTCTCGACAAGATTTTTGTCACAGTGCCTTCAACAAGGGGCTCAAACAGAAGAACATCTGTTGCGATGGAGCAGGAACAGGTGGCGTGTTTCCCTGGGGTAGGTAGGATGCGCAGAGGAGATGGCACCAAGCACCAAGCAACATTGTCTATAGTATTTTAGTGTTGTTTTTATTAATTTCCCTCTTGTCGAGTCATGGAGGTCACAGCAGCTCAGAGCAGAGCTGCTTTATGCGGTTTTCAAGGTTGTGACCTTTGGAACCGGATTGCCAGCTCTGTCTTGCTTAATTATCTATTCTGCCAAGAGACCCCCTAGTTCTTATAACAATGAAATTCAACAACTTTTCTTCCACTTTAGATGCATTGTTTTTATGTCATATGGGCCACTGGATGTCTATGAAACATATCTGTATTGATAACACTTAAAAATCTAATATGGGAGCAGAGCCCCGGTGGCGTAGTGGTTGTGCGTGGGACTGCGGCCCACTGGGATGCAGGTTCAATTCCAGCTCCACGGAGCAAAGGCTGGGCCTCCTACTCCCACCACCTAAGGGCAGTGATGTCCCTTCCCCCCCAAAAAAACCCAATATGGTACCAATGAATAATCAGTGAAGTATAAAAAGTAATGCCTGAAAGAGAATAGGTAGGCAAATTCCATTAATATGAAGAATAAGCGTATGTCAAGAAATAGAAATAAGTTCAGTTTAAACCTTATAAAATATTTGAGGATTAAAATCCACTAATTATTTAAATATAAATACCTGTGATATTATTCTTTGGAATTAATTTTAGAACATTAAGCCAGAAATAAGTTCTCATACAATGTAATATAATAACAATTCTGATATTTCTTTATAAAAAAGGAGTAATTTCTGAAGAGATACTATTCATTTAAATATTACTTATATAAAGATATAGAACCCTGTGCTAATTTAGCTCATATGTTCACCACATAATAAGTCATATGAAAATTTTTTTGTCAAAAGCCTTGGAGCTACAGTTATATCATCACATATAATACACTTTTAGTTTCAAAATTTTAATTTTCAAAAAAATTGGAGCTTACTGTAAAATCAACAAAAAGTTAACTCTTAAATAAGAAGCTTAGGACACAATAGTGACCACCAAAGTTATTTGATGTACCCTAAAAAAAATCAACAATAATTTCCATACAAATAAACATTTAAAAGATATTCTTTCAATATGTTCTTAGAGATATCTTCATAATTAACTTTTAATACACACTAAAATACACTTATTTATTTTAGTTTTTTAGTGGATTCTATAGCATTCATTGTTGCTGTTAGGCGTCATCAAGTTTGCGACAACCAACAATAACTTTATGGATAAAAGAAGGAAGCACTCCTGGTCCTCTGTCCCCACCGTGGTTCTTCCTCTGACTCAGTTCTTTGCTGCAGCCAAGGTGTAAATCCATCTCCTTGAGGAGCTTCTTTGGTGCCTCTCAACGTTACAAAATCTGATGTCTTTCTCCAGGAATGTATTTCTCCTAAGAGCATGCACAAAGTGTGTGAGAGGACATCTCACTACCCTTGCCACTGAGGAGCTCTTTGACCACATGTGTTCAAAGACAGATCAGTGTGTCCTTCAAACAGTCTGCAGAACTTTCAATCTTCTTCTTCAGCACCGTAAACCAAATGCAGCAATTACCTTTGGCCTTCTTTACTCAATGTCCAGAATTTGGACAGCCAATTTTTTTTTCAGTAGAAGAGTAGAGTTATTGTATTGTCTTATAGTTTGTGGTTTAGTGCTTGCTTTCGAATTGGTTCCAAATCACAGCCATGTACATACAATGAAGATGAGATCAGCCACGTCCAGATTGGCATTGCCGTAGACTGTACATGCAATAAAGAGAACCACTTCTTTGTCCAGTTCTATCTGCACAATGGTTACAGTAGCGCTTATTGTAGCAGCCTCATTTCTTTGCTGATGACCCTCTATTTGCCAAGCAGGGTATTGTTGTCCAGAAAATGGCCTTTCCTACTCAGCTTTTTAAAGTATATGATACAAAACCTCATCGTCTGCTTTAAAGAAGTTTTCTAGCCACATTTTCTCCAAAAAAGATTCATTTGTTCTCTTGGTAGTTTGGGGTACTTTCCATATTCTTCCCCAACAGTATAATTTAAAATCATGAACGTGTCTTCAGTTTTCATCATTCATTGTCCAGTTTACAAATGTGTATACAGGGGTTCAAAATGCCCTGGTGTGCATCAGGAAAGTCTTAGCTCTCAGTTTAACATTATGTCACTGCCTGACGGCACATCCTTGGGGGTTTGGCCTTTTGAATAAAAAAGGGAATGAACAGAGCCAATTTCTCTTTTTTCTATCAACAGAAATGCAATTGTCTTCTCCAAGACATTCATCTCTCCAAAACATACATATAAGACACACATCCATTTTCCAATGGAATCATGACTTACCTTTTTAATTCTATGCCCAGTCTAAGAATATTTATTTCTTATGGCATAACTCAGCTTTATGCTCACCCTCTTGAAGAGATCACTGAAGATATGGGTGCTCTAGAAATATGTGGCAAAGAAATTAGATGGTGCTAGGCTATCAGAAAGAATAGTGCCTTAAAGTTTTGTCTTCAAACAATCTGCTATCTATCCAAATGAGACATTCAATTAAATCCACATTGAAGAACCATACCAGCATGGGCCTTCCAAGGGCTATAAGTAATAAAATAAAAATCTATAGGAAGGAATGGTATCAGAGCTTAAGTAGTGAACACTTCGTTTGCAGAAATGACAGTGGAAGCCCTAAATACATTTTGAGGGTACACACATGGAATAAATATCTTGTGAATTCACTCTGACCACATTTGTTGTATGGAAATAGCCATGATATCATATAAAGCATGCTGTAAAGTCAATTAAGCCACAGAAATTATGTAAATATGTAATAGCTTATCATCTGATCCCCCTTCTGAAACATTCTAAAATTAATTGTGCTGAAAATATGAAGGAGAAATAAACATAGCTTGAACTTTTGGTGAATACACTATGACTGTAAACCAGGGAATAATAGCCTGGATGTCCTGAAAACAGCACTGCCAAGTGAATTATTGCAGATGCAGTAGAGTGAAAATTTGTCACCTTATTGTTTTTCTTTTTGATCCACCTTAAATTAGTTATCCTTCTATTTGCAAAACCACTTTTGGGGAGCAAATACAGATATCATGTCATTCCACGTGCAATCACATCTAAGAGTATTTGGCAATTATTACCACAATCAGTTTCAAATCATTCTCTTCCTTCTTGAATTCGGCATCATCTTTTCTTAACTCCTCCCCAAATTAACCCCTATTTTCTACTTACTTTTTAAATTGAGGATTTTAGCTGTTTTACTTTGTTACTGTTGGTTTCTTATAAGATGTTTGAAATCTAGTAAAGGTAAATCTCTAGAGACAATAACTGGGTCAATGATTCCATGAATGTATGACAGAGGAGGTTTGGGGAGAGAGAGCAATAGGCATGTAATAACTATGAGCACATGAAGGAAGAAATGTTCTAAGATTGATTGTGGTGAGGACTGTACAACTCTTCTTGATGTGAACTGTCAAATTGTAATGTATGTGAATTATGTGCCAGGTGAACTTTTAAATTGAAAACACACACAAAAGCAATTTCATTACCCTTTTTCATCTTATTTCAGAGTATCAGATAAAATTTTTTTGGGGGGCATCACTGCCCTCAGGTGGTGGGAGTAGGAGGCCCAGCCTTTGCTCCATGGAGCTGGAATTGAACCTCCATCCCAGGTGGCCGCAGTCCCGCACACAACCACTACGCCACCGGGGCTCAGCCCCAGATAAATTTTAAACTCTGTTGCATAAATTAACGAGCTTAGTGTTCACGAGTTTAGAATATTCAGGCATGCATTGTTATAAGGTTGTATTTAAATAAGTAAAAATCTGGGAAAATTGAGCAACAGAAATATACTTATTGTGGAAGAGAAATGTAGGGAAATAGAGCAAAAAGCGAGAGGCTTGATAGTTTTCAAATTGGGTGAATTACAAACAAATGGAAACAGAAGAAAAAGGGTAAGGTATGGAGAGGTTTGTAAGCTGTTGAATTCAAATACATATATGTGTATGTGTGCAATATGTACACTATATATATATACACACATATTAAAAGTTGTTTTCTTTGCTTATAAAATCCAGAATATTTTACTTTTGTTAACTGGTATTTTATGTTGTGCTAAAGATCAGTAGAAAGAGATTATAAACAATTTGTACGTAATTCTCTCTTATTTGTTGTTGTGTGAGCTCACACTGGCTGGGATAATGATGTTTGTGGTTAGAATTGGATGGGAAGGGAGACCATTTATCTACTTTGCTTCCTTCGACTGGGGATGTCCTCAGACACTCTCTTAGCTCAGTATCTGCAGCCCACAGAAGACAAGAGCTCCACTCCGGCTCCCAGTCTGCTTTGGATTTTCAGTTAGCTGTTACCTTTTCATCAGGTTGGCAGGGTCACTGCATGGGGGGAACAACAGAGCTTCAGGTAGTAAATCAAGGTCTTACAAGATCGTGTACCCTTCTTGCTATCTGGGCTGGTGGATTTGGAGATGTCTTGAAAGAGTCAAGGTCTAGTTTTCATAGCCAAAGAAGGAACGAGGAGAAGTGAAGCTAATTTAGTCCCATCTTCAGGAAATGTTTTATTGACTTATTACACAAAGAGAGGTTTTAAATGATGAGGAGAGCAAGTCAGACCAGCATGTCTCTGGGGAAGAGGAAAGCATAATGGACAAGGGCTGTTCTCAATCCAGGGAAAAGACATTTTAGTATATCCAAGGAAACATGTACAATGCACATGTTTATGGCAGCAACAATGATTAGATTAGATATTTCAATATGCACCAGTTCCTTCAGGAGCCCTTGACAGAGGTTCAAGGTGGATGGTTGGATGGCATGTATGCCATAAGATCCACAGCAGTCTAGACATTGCTAAACACTGATATTGTTCAGGTATGGCACAATAGGAACTGAGATATAAAGATCTCCTTTTGTCTAGTTGCTTAAGCTATCCACATATATACCTCTCCAGAAACCAAATAACTTTTAAAATAGTGAAAAGATGCTCAACTTCAACCATACTCAATCTTCTCTGAGATACCATTTACACTGAACCAGTTTAAAATATACAGAAGTTTGGTTTTATTTCATTAGCAAAACCATGGGAAAGCAGGCCTTGCTTTACATCAGTGGTGGCAACGTAAAATGGTACATTTCCTATGAAAGATAAGTTGACTATATATCAATATTGCATAGGCATATGCCCTTTGACCTATGACTTTCTCTTTGTAGAATATATTTTTTTCAAAAGAACAAAATCACAAGCTAGTAACGTCAGCATTTTTTGCAATATCCAAAGATCAAAAACAACTCATTGTCTATTAATAGGGTCTTAGTTAAATAAAACTACTTTACTATATATCAAATAAGAAAATACATAGAATGAGAGAGGGATTTCAGAAGTCTTCACTGATATAGAAAGTTCCCCGATATACATTTAGTCATAAAGTGTGTGTTGCATGATCCCTGGTGTGCATATTAAAAAAAAACCCTAAAATGAAACTAATAATACTGACTACATGTATGGGGAAAGAGATGGTTGGGAAGTTGATAAGTTGAGGAGAAGGTTGGAAGAGGATTTTCATTGTAAATTTATTTATATATATCAAACATCTTTGGATCAAATTTCCATATTATAAGTTCAAAATTATAAAACAGGTTGTCCTTTTTTGCATTTTCCTTTTGTGCTTTCAGATAATCAGTGCTTTACTTACTGCAGGCATCAATGAAGTACTACCACTAGTCTGAAGCTCAAGTTCTAGAATAGACAGATCCTGATTCTGATCCCAGCTTGACTCTGTAATTCGTAGCGTCATTATGCTAATGACTTATTCGGTCTCAATTTCTCTATCTGCAAGATGGAAGACATCATAGTCATTCTTCCTTAGGGCTGTGATGGAGACAAAATCAGCTGCATAACTCGGCCACTATGACTCTATATATACTCAAGGGATGGCTGATTTAGCAGTTTTGTTTCAAGGTTACTCCACTGGCCACATCTCAAGAATCCTTCCAAAGGTTCCTAAATATCAATCCCCATCTGACCCACTTTGAAGGCAGGACACCTTGCCCAGGCTTCAGAGAGTACACAGCCAACATGACTCCCCAGGTACTTGGTGACCATGTCAGAGGACCTCACTCACCTCAGACCCTGGAACTTTCCATCTCAAGCTTCCCCATCCTCTCCCTACTAGGTTTCATTCAGAATCCTCCCCATTCCCTTCTTTAGAACCTGGATTAATTCTTCATCATTCTTCCCCAAAAGCTAAAGGAAGCTCCAACTGAAATATGCCTGATCCTTTATGACTAGATGCTTGGGACACGCCATCCTTTGGCCAGAATAACTTCAAAACGCTTCCTCCTGGCCTCTGTAATCCAGGTTGCAATCTCTCTCAGTTGCCGACTGGTTTAATACCAAGAGAATAATGAAAAATAAAGCCAACATAAGCAAAAGATATGTGATTTTTACTCTTTTTAATCTCAATTTGTTGTTTAATAAATAACTTCATTTTTTAAATTTCAGGTAATTCAATTAAAGCTAAACTTAAACGGAAAATGTGCTGATTTGGTTTATAAAAACTACAATTACTTTGCTAGCAAAGTTAATTGTGAGAAAGATCAATGGATATGAACCCCACTTCTCAAGTGGCAGACCCGTAAGAATCATTCCTGTGTATAGATTTTCGTTGCAGAGATTAGGGACTGAGAGGGGGAATAATGAGTCTTACATATGTGCATTTTGATGTTCCCTAAGAGATGAAGAATTTAATTATGTTGATCTAATTGTGCCCAAATCTAGTTTGTCTGATTTGATTACAAGAGAATCTCAGTTTTGTGTAAGGTTACTGCTGAATCGGGACTACTTTAATTTCTGCCAAATCTAGTTTGCTTGCTCTTTTCATGACCAAAATTATCTAGCTTATAGCTGCAACAAAATTAACATTTTGTTATACTGAGTATTTATCTAGATTATTTCTCTACACCGAAAGCAAGAGAAGGGAGTTTAAAGGGCTAATTGAAACTAGTAGAAACAGCATTAGATTTGTGGAGAGAGAGGGAGAGCTGATATGTTGAGAATGTAGCAGGAGTACTGAGAGCAACCAGAAAGCATTGGGTTGCCATTTACCACACTGGAGTACCAAATTCACCAGGGGTCCTTGGATAGAAAGATGTATTTTTATCTGAGTAAGTGGAAGGCAATGTACAATAATATAGAGGTTGGCAAAAATGAATGGAGGAAAGAGAAGGCAGTGGAAAGATTGCAAGTTTTAAAGATAACAATATAAATATTGTTAGATTCAAAATTCTGAGCACCTCTGGTATTTTGGTTAAGTATTAGGTGACAGTATTCAAGTCTGCAGTTCAAAACCTCACACCACTCCTCTGGACAATGATGTAACTTTCTACTCCCATAGACAGTTTTGGACATTCACAGGAGTAGATCTGTCTTCCCCTATTGGAGCCCTGTTAGCTGGCAATTACACAATTGGATGGAAGTCTGTCTGTTTGTTTGCTTATTTGAGGATAGATTCATGGACAGACCCAAAGACAGATGTGGGAGGCAGAGGGAGAGTATATCCAAATATGGATAAGAGTTTATAGGTTTTGATAGAGGATATCTATAGAGAGAGAATTATCTTTGCTACAAATATGCTAGGAAATGTGGTACAGAAAGCTTGAGGCAATGCTATGAAAATTCTTGGCATAACAAAATCTTTTAAGATAATGAGATACTGCTCCCAGTGGGCCATGGCTTAAGTCTCCAATTCACTGAGGTCGATTTTCATAAGGAAATCCACAAAGTCAATAGTATATATTTTGAATGAGCAGCTACTGAGGCAGTAAAACCTATTGTATGGCCTCCTAGAGAGGATCACATTAGAAAATTCTGGGTGAAGTTAGAGTACAAAATGGAAGAAAACCTATGATTATTAAAAAACCTGCCAGAAATATAGTCAATTCTGATACATAGCCACCCTATGGGCAGCACAGACCTGCCTCTGTCTGCAAAACATAGTTCAACCATCTCAACAGGAGTTGGCCAATTGTTTCCAAAATAAAATAGTCTACAATTCAACAACTTCAACATGCATACTTCAATGCCACTGAGTATACTGTTTGTGTTATATAACCATTTTTTTATTCCTCTCCAAATTGTTCCATTGCCATTAAAATGAACTCAATGCCTATCAGCAAAACTTGAACTCTTCCTTCTTCACCCATCACAACCATAGGCCAAGTTTGTTTTCATTTTTTCCTGTAGATTTTTTGTTATACTATTCAAAAAGCATATACTTCCAACGTTAAATCACTTTTAAAAAGAGTTGTGCATGTATTATTACAACCATTTGTTATGTTCCCTCACATTTCCCACATTCCTTGATAGTTCCCCAATTCTTTTCGCTCTTCCTCCAACCCCTTAGTAGCCCTTGAGACAATACCCTTACTCACTTTTCACATCAGAAGTTGAATTTACTATGTGGTTAGGTTTTCAGTAAAACAAATGACAGGGAAAGGAGTACACTTGGGAGGTACTAAAATAATCAGCAGTTGAGGTGAAAATACAGCATTTACTCAAGGATAGAGTTCAGAAACATTAAGAATGAAAATGGGGAACACAAGTAAGAAGTGGGATAAGTAGTACCACATTGAGTAGATTGCATTATATGAGATGATATAAAGGGTTTATGAATTGCTGGGTTTTACACATGATCTGTTTTGCAAACTCTCACTAAACTCACAGTAAGCAATGAAAAATATATTTTCCACCATTACAACACTAAAGGGTAGTTGAACTCTGATCTATAAAGCCACTGTTTGAAATTTAATCCATTTCCTAATAATTATTTGAGTGGTCAAATCGTTTATATGCTCAAGAGACATTTACTTTGAATGGAAAAGGTGCTATACAGCATTAGAGAAGGTGATGATGAATTAGTAAAGTGAACTACAGTGATTTTTAAGCTGCCTTCAGATTGCTCAAACATATTGTGTGTGGTTGTTAAAATACCATTAGCTGGTCTCAATTCCCAATGTCTTAGGTTGCTATCTACTTTTTTTCACGAGAGAGTAAAAACAGGACAAAACATTACCAAACTGTACACATTTTAAAGGAAACCTTCCCTACCATTTCTTTAAAAGCTATCTGTACAGATTCCTGGCATGGGTGTCAAATTGTCTTTCAGGAGGGAGCAAGAAGAATGAGATGTGCTCTTCAGACTAAGGGCCCCAATCCCACCAAACCTATCATGTGGAAGTGGATTCTAATTCACTAGGCCTACAGGGCAGAATTAATTGACCCCACAGCATGCTCAAAGGTATAAGACTGAGGGGTCCTCAAACTATGGCCTGTGGGCCACATGTGGAGAGCGGAAGACATTTATCTGGCCCACCAGAAATTTTTGCCACTGCTGCTGGTCATGCTTAGCAAGTGACTCATCCTAGGCCTGCAGTGAATTTGTTCATAGTTTTTTTTTGCTTGCTTGTTTGTTTGTTTTGTTTTGTTTTGTTTAACCATAGTCCAGCCCTCCAATGGTCTGAGGTACAGTGAACTGGCCCCTTGTTTGAAAAGTTTGAGGACACCTAACTAAGTCTTTATGAACCTGTAGAAGGGTACTATGCTTGGTAAAGTACAGGGACATTGAATAAAAGAAATACCTTTAACAAGACAAAATGACACAGTAATGGACTCAACAAAATGGCACAGTAATGGACTCAACAAAAGAACATCTGTGAAACTGGAATAGGACAAAACACCATTTCATTCTATTAGATGTGGAATCTTCATGAATTGGAACTGACTTGACAGAAGCAAAAGAGTTTTCCTGAAAACAGATACACTCTTTTCTCCAATGAAGGGGGATTTGAATCCTTAATTTTCCAGATAGTTGCTATGAGTTAGAACCTGAGATTATGACATGACCTAGTCAAGAGAAGATAAGCTTGATGAAAACATGTTGAAAAGATAGCATGATGCAAAGTTGAGGATATCTGTGCTTGTGAACTCAGGTGCCTGCTTTTGATACACATTGGCATAGCATTGAATATCCAGGATTAGTTGACAAGAACCCAGCTAAAGAAAGTTTTTCTTTATTTAAGGCAAAAAATCAAAATTTGTTCCTGATATTAAGTTCTTTCATATACATATATGACTTTTACTTTCTTTCTGAATAAAACCCAGTCTCACATAGCAGCTAAAAGCTTTAACCATTGTACCACCAGGGTTCCTCCTATGGCACAAGATTAATAATAACTGTAGCTTCATTTAAGTGTAGTCCCTTTGGAAAAGTTTAGTGATATATACATTCATATACATATATATGATGAAAAATAACTCAGAGGTAGAAAATAAATATGCTGTGAATAATTGCTCTGCTTCATCTAAGAATGTGACAAACTTAATTTTGTTTCCTTCTCTATATTATGAGTAATATTATTTCAAAAAGGAATATGTTAACAAAAGATAAACCATAGTAAATAAAACTGACATGCTTATAGAATTATAATTATGATCACAGTCTTTCAGTTTGTCATATTGTGAATAATATCTATAAGCATACAAGAAAAGTCATTGGATATAACTATTATTCAAATGTATGTACCAACCACTAATGCTATTGATGACAAAGTTATAAAAATTCTACCAAATTTTTCATTCTGAAATTAATTAAACATTTAATCAAGTAGTAAATACTTGGTAAATACTGGCAATTGGTAACTATGGAAAGAAAACAAAATGAGCAGTAGTTGGGAAATATGACTTTAGACACAAAAATGAAAGTGATAATTTTGTGATAGAATTTCACAAGACCATTGACCACTTCCTCACAAACAGATTTTTCAACAACATAATTGGTAACTAAGCATACAGATTGTACCAAATGGACTATAAGGAGCCATCAAATTGATTACATATGTGAGAAGAGACACTTGAATAATTGAATACTGCTAACCAAGATACAGCCAATTGTGGAAAAGACTGCAAATTGGTCAAGCATTGAAAAGAATTACAATAAGCCTATGACAGGCAAAATACAATTTTGAGGATGTCCTCTGAATTTCAAGGAGATCTCAAGAATAGATTTTACTCATTGCACCCTAATGACTGAAGACATGATCTGTGAAATGACTTCGAGTACATCATACATGAAAAAAAGCACAAGGCCACTACAAGAGATAAAGAAAAGACTCAAATGGATAATAGAAAAGATGGAAACTTGCTCTTGATAATAGAATAGGCAACTGAAATGGACGAAATTATGAATAAAAAAAGAAAAACCTGGGTAAATTTTTTCAAAGGGCATATTGAGAAGATGAAATATTAGGGTGGCAAATACAAAAAAAGCTGAAGATATAAATCAAAAAAGAAAAAAAACATTTTTAAATTGAAGGAAGTGAAGAATATTTTCAAGCCACAAGTTGTAATATTGAAAGATTTATGAGAAATGTTTTGAATGATCTAAGACACATCAATAGAAATTGAAAACTATACACAATTGAAAAATGATTAGCAAGACAACTGGTTGACATTCAACCATGCCAGGAGGTAGCAATGATGATCAAGAACTATTGGTACAGAGGGAAGAAAGTCAAGTTGTTGCAAACACATTAACTCTAAACAAAGCTCTTGTAACTTAGGCAATATAAATAGAAATGTTTGGACAAGCTGATGAAGTGCTAGAAACATTTAAGTTGAAATGTCAGACCTCCACCCTAATCCATTCTAGAAGGATCATTGTGAATCAAAGGAGTTCCGAATCAATTCTAGTTCCGAATCAGTTCTAGTTCCGAATCAATTCTTTCCATAAGAAAAACATTGAAAATGGATTAATCCATTCCTGACCACCAAGTTTTTACCCTAATCTAGCTTTTTTATACAAAACATTAAACAGAAATTTCAAGCAAATAAGTTCAGAGTTAAGTAATATAATTTAAATAAGAAACACGGCATTTGTGTCAGTCTGGATAGACTAGAGGAACAAATTTCAGAGACACACATGTAGGTATAAGGAAAAGGTTTATATACAAAAGAAATGTGACACTAAGAAGGCATCCCAATCCAGTCCAGTGCAAAGTCCTAAGTCCAATAATAACCATATGCCTGAAATCAGTCTATAAAGTCTGCCTCCGACTCAGGAAGTCACAGGTCAGTGGGTGCAGAATTCTGGGGCTGGCAGGGGTCTCCCCATGGCTCCTCGCTTCCAGAGCTCAGGTCCATCAACAGCATGCTACTCCAGCTTCAGAGGTCTGTCTTCATCAGGGTTAAGCCGTGAGGTCTCTCCACCGGCTACTCCAGCCTCCCAGCCGCCGCCATTCTGTGTCGCCTGTGGTTAATCATCTCTCCAAATAACTCCCAACAACTGGGGAAGATAGCTTCTCATCTTCATGGGGGAAATACCGCGAGATTTCCCAGGTGAAATCAGGTGAAAGCCATGCTCACACAGAGGCCTCATCAGCTACTCAATGGCTTTCTCCTGATTAACAGGCCAGATTCCACCCCTACATTTCAAGTATAAAATTAACATAAGCACACGACTGCCACAGCATCGAAATGCTGTTGGGCCCATACCTTGATAATGATGAGGATCTGGATCTACAGACATGGACGTCAAGAGGAGGTATGGCTGGAGAGTCATTGTTTGGAAGGGGAAGCTGCTTCTATGAAATCAACTGTTCGCTGCTTTTCAGGAGTTTTCACCCTACTTTGTCTTTTGCTCACTAGGACCTGGCTGGTTTTCTCCAGAACAATATCTGTTGAATGTGGTCTGCTGTTGAAGTTTCCTTCATTGTTTTCTAAAAGGGAATCAGGATCAACAGTATCAATAACACATTAACCTGGTCTTTATCATGATGATGCTTTTCAAAATACACTTTGTCTTGGGACAAATGACTCGTGTCATTTATCTAAAAACAGAACAAATAGTCACTCAACAACTAAGAAAATTGCAGCAAAATGCACACAGCTGCAAAAGATTTAAACAACAGTGTAGTAGCAATCCCAATTAACTGATGCTGAGTGAAGAAAACATAAAATGCTTTTGTTGACAACAATCACCTAAGACGGTCAGATACCAATGCTTTGTTTGTGTTCCAAAACAAACATTTCACGTCAGAGTCCGATTACGTTGCATACGGATGCGGTCTAGAAGCAGGGTTCTACTGAACTCATCTATGCCAATAAATTTGGAAGACAAATGCCATACATACTTGTAAATAAGCCAGATTATTCAGCTTATTTTAAAAATGTAGTGTTTTGATAAAATCATGTGTCTTCACTGATATGGGTGTCAGCTGATATATGAGTACATATGGCCACTGGAATATATTTGCACCCATTCCCCCCAAAAGGTGAAGTTGCATATTGAAACTGTTGAGAAGCTGTTACATCTGTCAGAAAGGCAAGATACCATTTCCATTTGTGGCAGTCATGTGCTTATGTTAATTTCATGATTCAGATGTAGGGGTGGAGTTTAGCCTGTTAATCTGGAGATAGCCATTGAGTAGCCAATGAGGCCTCTGTGTGGGCATGGTTTTCTCCCAATGCGTCTGGGAAATCTCGCAATATTTCTCTAGTGAGGATGAGAAGTTATCTCCCCAGTTGTTGAGGAATGAGGAATCACAGACAAGACAAGAAATGAGGAATCACAGACAAGACAAGATGGCAGTGTCTGAGGAGCCAGAGAAGCCAAATGGCTTTGCCCTGATGGAGGCAGACCTCTGAAACTGGAGAGGCCACGTGGAGACACCTGCCTGCGATGAGTTGCTTCTGCCACCACTGGATGCTACTGATGAGCCCTGCGCCCTGGAAGCGAGGAGCTATGGGGAGATCCCTTGCTGGTGCTGGTACTCTGCACCCACTGACCTGTGACTTTGTGTGTCAGAAGGAGATTTTATAGACTGGTATTGGGCATATGGGTTAATATCGGACTTCGGACTTTGAACTGGATTGGGCTGGGATGCTTTCTCAATGTCCCATTCCTTTTGTAGATAAATCCTTTCCTTATATCCATATGCATGGCTATGAAATTTGTTCCTTTAGTCTATCCAGACTAACACATTATGGTAACTTAGGAGTGGGGTGCTAAGGAACAAATCATAAAGATGGAAAGTAGATGTATGTTTGACTTGTGCCTCGTGGTATTGTTACTTCTTTGGTTAGCCAAATGTCAGACATGTCCTTGCAGTTTACTGGGTTATTTTCTGGAAAGAATGTGGGAAGTTAAAGTTTTGATTACTTTGCTTGTATGCTGTCTTTGGTTATCCCTTTATAAAATGGGGATTCTGCTCAAGGACAATGGTTAGGAAGGTCAGAATGCCTGACCAAAACAGGGATCTGTTTTGATGCCTTCAGAGACATAATTCAATGATTTTTTGTAAACAGGTAAGGAGATAGAAAAGCTTAATAAGTATTGACCTTGACTGTTTTAAAAATTAAGTTTGATTTCTAACTATGCTATTTATACTGCTTTATTATGCTTGTTATTATAAATATAAGGATGCATAGAAATGTTTATTGCAAAGTATGAAGAGTTTGCAAATCCAGTTACCTCAAGCCAAGCATTGACAACTACAGGGTTTAGAATTTAGCATCAAAGACATCTCTGAAGAGATTAACCCCACCTTGTGCTTAGATGGGTTTAGGCCACACCCGGAAAGACTTCTCTGAAGAAAGTAGCACCACCCAGTCTTTCAGAGTACTCTGGATATTTGCAGTCTGAGAGAAGGTCAGACTGACTGATAAAGAAGGGTAGAGTCAATTTCCTTGGAAAATTCTGCCTAGTGATTATCTTCAGAAGCGAAGGAATCTGGAACCATGAGGATAACTCCTCCCTGGGTCTGAATGTTAAAGGAAACTTGTGGCAGGCTGAAATGCTTTTTAGGTGACCACCCAGATTTACTGCTTGTCGGTGAAAGCAGGAGAAATGCGACAATAAAGAGCCAGGTTGACTTTGGCCACTGAAACCCATGGACTTTTTTCACAGGAAATAGAGAATACAAGAGCGAATTGACTGCTTTGAAGTTCATGACCTAGCTTGAGAGAGCTAGACATGTTGAGAATTTGTGATGGGACCTTGCTCTAAAGGGAAGGTGACCAATGGCTACCATGGTGAGGCTAAGTGGAAAACCCACCTTTAGTTGACCAGAACCCGGCCAAAGGAAGAGAAGCAATTTAAGTCTGTGAACTGGTGCATATCGTTGTTGACTTTATTGAGGGCCTATCTTGATTTAACTTTGCTAATGGACGCACACTTAATGAGTTTCCAAGTGGAATGAAGATTGTTCACGTTGAAAAATGTGATTGTTTCCTCAGAGCACTGGGTTGATGTAAGTAGGGAATATAGAAATTAGATACCCATAATGGGGGAATAAAGGCAGGAGGCGGTTGGCTTACAAATTCTCATGCGTGATAGAATATATATTCATAGGATTATAGGAACAAGGTATAGATATTATGTAACTGCAATTGTATGGCAAAGGATATGTTTTGTTTTGTTCACTTATAGAGTGCTATTTTTAAATGATGGTGACACAGGTTGAATTGTATGCATTTTAGTTTTATCCTGTTAGGTATAGGTACGATCTTATTGTTTATTTAAAAGTTGCATATGATTACAGAGTTATGTGAAAGTGTGAAATTAACAAGGGGTGGTCTGTGGCAGTCATGTGTTTATGTTAATTTCATGACTGAAATGTAGGGGTGAAGTCTAGCCTGTTAATCTGGACATAGCCATCGATTAGCCAATGAGGCCTCTGTGTGGGTATGGCTTTCTTCCGATACATCTAGGAAATCTCGTGATATTTCCTTCGTGAAGATGAGAAGCTATCTCCCCAATTGTTGGGAGTTAGTCTCAGAAATGAGGAATCACAGACAAGACAAGATGGTATTGTCTGAGGAGCCAGAGAAGCCAAATGGTTTTGCCCTGTTGGAGCCAAACCTCTGAAGCTGGAGACGCCACCTGGAGACCCCTGGCAACAATGAGTTGCTTCTGCCACAACTGGATGCTGTTGATGAACCCTGAGCCCTGGAAGCTAGGAGCCGTGGGGAGATCCCTGCCAGCGTCGGGATTCTACACCCTCTGACCTGTGACTTTGTGAGTCGGAAGGAGACATTATAGACTGGTATTGGGCATATGGGCTAATATCGGACTTATGACTTTGAACTGGATTGGGCTGGGATGCTTTCTCAATGTCCCATTCCTTTTGTAGATAAACCCTTTCCTTATATCCATATGCATGGCTATGAAATTTGTTCCTCTAGTCTACCTGGACTAACATACCATTCTGCATCATTGAGCTCTGGTACTCCATTTTTTTTTTTTTTTTAAAGTAGAAAAAACTGTAATCTGTGGAAGTAAGTCATAGAAATGTTTTAAAACTCACCCTCTACTAAGCCAATGGACTTCTGTGTGGTACAGACCATCTTCATAGTTCAGGCAGAAATTCCTGAAATTGTTTGTGGTTTAATGCAGCAGCTCTAATAAAGTTAGCACAGGTACAATGATCTTCATAACAGAGTCCCACTTCAGTGATTTACTACACAGCACTTGTTGGTGGATGAGGCATTGTATGAATATTTGACGAGAATGGTTCTATTTGTCCATTTATTGGTTAATCTGAGCAATCACTCCTTTCTTAGACCCCGCCATTCTAGGAGAACCATCAGTTATCACATTAGGTAGTTTAGCTCAGTCCAGCTCCAAACCATTCACAGTTTGACAAACCTTTTCATAGATATCCTCTCCTGTAGTTGTTCCTTTGATGCTTTGCAGTGCAGCAAGCTCTTCTGTGACTTCAAAATAGTCATTCATCCCACAAATAAAAATGAGAAGTTGTGCAGAATCACAAACATCATTACTTTTGTCAAGTGCCAAGGAACAAAAGGAAAGTTTTCTTGCGGAGTTTTGCAAATGCTGATACAAATTGTCTCCAATTTCTTCAAACCTTCATGTAATTATTCGGTCCTGAAGGACTCACTGTACTAAATAAATTGGCCTTCTCTGGACACATCTATTTGATAACAGAAAGAAGGCATTCTTTAACAAACTCTGCCTCCACTAATGATCTGCCAGAGCACACTATTAGCTTGGCAACTTGAAAACTTGCTTGCATTGTTGAAATATTTGGCTGTTTCTGCTTCACAAATGTATTTTGATGAGTTGCCAATGTCTTTTTCAGCTTTAATATTTATCCTTTCTCACTTCTCTGACTAAACAATCATATTTATCTTTATGTTGTGTTTAATAGTGCAGACACAAATTGTATTCTTTGAGCACAGATACTATATTCTGGTATATCCAACACAAAACTCTTTCCTTGTACTGCATGAAAAATCATAAATCCACTGTCCTTTGAGTATCCTACACTCTGAGGCAAATTTTTCCCTTTCTTGATATCATTTCCTAGGGATTCCAAATTGATTGTATATATTATATATGATTATATATAATGATTTTATACAATGATTACATATATTTTGATTTGATATAATTTTAATATAATCACTATATAATAATGATTATAAATGTTATATGATCATATATGATATATTGTATATAATATACAGTATCAACATTATATTATATTATATGATATAAGATATATTATATATTATATAACATTATATATGCCTTTTTATATAATCATTACATAATAATGATTATATATATATATATTCAGCACTACAAAAGCAATATACAAGCAGTAACTTTGCCCACATAGAGACACATAGACTGCACTTCCCATCAATGCCATCTGATCAGTACAGCCTTGCCAGTCCACATCATTTCAAACTCACCAGTGCCCATCGTGGTGGAACTCCACTCTTACCTCAGGCTCACACTAGTGTGGTGCGGGAATAGGAACGCAGAGCCGGTTCCTCCACCACCATTCCAGTTCACACTACCCTGTGTGAATCGCTTTGCAATCTATGAATTCGTGAGAAACCCATGCCATCTACAGCATCAGATATACCCATCAGGTTCTACAGCAGGAAATAAGAAATAAGCCATACAAGAACTATCACTGCTCAGAGATCACAAGAGTGTGAAGCAGGAATTAACACAGCACACAACATACAACACCATACACAACTGAATAGCTAACAGACTATAAATGCACTTACTGTCAATAAATTGAATTTCATACTCCTCGGCTATCTGCAGAGCTGGATTAAGTTCCCTTGGGGCCCTAGGCAGATTGCCAGTTTTGGACCTCCTTACTATAACACTGACCACTAACCATTTGCAGTAACACTGACTGTTGACCATTGTGCTAACACTGACAATTTGCACACATTGTGCTAACACTGACAATTTGCACTAAGATTGAGCACTGACCATCTGCATTAGCACTGAACACTTACAATTATCATTACCACTGAGCACTGTTTGCATTACCTCTGAGCACTGACAATTTGCATTATCGCTGTGATGCAACCCCCCTAGAAAACACCCCCAACCAAGTAACCAACTTAAAAATATGTTCTCCTAGTTTCATAAAAAAGGCTCTCTATAACTTCAAAAAAGGTGGCCCCCTCTGCAAAAAAATAAAAACAAAAAACCCAAACTTCAGAAAAAAAGGTTCACATAACTCCAAAAAAGGCCCTACTGATAAAAGTGCCATAGAACATTCTTGCAAGAAGTTGAGCTGTGTTGCAAGGCGATTAAGCCACATTATAGAAAGAAGCATAAGAAACTTCATTTTTTGAAGGAGAAGAAGCAAAAAAAAAAAAAAAAAAGGTGACACCTTAACCCACTCCAAAGGGAACCCGCTGAAGTTCCAATGGTGTCAAAAAATTAACCAAACTTATTACATAAACACAGGTCGGAACTGGGCTTTTTTAGAGAGCTCAGATCCAGGGGCCATCCACTCCGGTTCTCTCCAACTTTATCCTATGAGTGTACACCAATGACGGCAATGCTTATTGGGACTATGGCATTATAATAATAATAATGATAATGATAATAATAATATGTCAAGAGTACTGTTACTATATTTTTCTGATATTCCTGTTCTCATAGTCTGCTACTTAATGTTAAGAATTGTTGGATTGTTTGATGTGTGTTTCCAGGGAATAAACTGAGCATTCAAAAATGTCTAAGAGCATTAAGTAATTATTGATCATGCCGCTCGTGACAGCTACTAACTTCAAAAAAAAAATCCTAACTTGCTCTTGCCTGGATCTTTGGGTAGCATCAGGCTCTGCAAAGGCAAGCTTTTGACTCCTCTGAACACACCCAAGACTGAGAGGAAGAGTCTAGAGACAGAGAGGAGAGGAGTCAGAGAGGGCAGGCATGCATTCTAAGACTGCACTGCAGGCTTGGGGCAAGTCGGCGGCTGAGCAGGACAGGGTGTGGCGGCAAAAATACCAATCGTCTAGACAAATGTCCACAGCAGACTGCATGTGGCCCAAAGGCCATAGTTTGAGGACCCCTGCCATACATGGACCAAAAGGCACTGGTTGAAACACATGGCTTTTGGGTTTTCAATTTGCACTCCTCCTCATTCACAATCATTTGCTCTTTTGTTCCTTGATGCCTGATACCTGATCCGTTCAACACCTCACGATCACAGAGGCCGGTGTGCTTCTTCCATGTGGGCTTTGTTGCTTCTGAGCTAGATGGCCACTAATTTACTTGCATTCCTTTAAGACCCAAGCTGGCCACCATCAGCTTTCTTCACCACATCCTGGGGAGGAGATGAGTTGGCAGTGTGGAGATGAGGTGCAGTGTGGCAATGATAAAACATACAGCTTTCCTCTCCTTCTTAAATGCTTCCTCCCCTCCATTATCATGATCCCAATTCTACTCAACAAATCTGGCTAGATTAGAGGATGTGTGCTGGTACAGATAGGTACTGGAAACACAGGAAGTCCAGGAAAGATGATCCCTTGAGGACTAGTGGTGAGAGGGGACGAAGGTAGAGGGAAGCTGGGGCAGAAAGGAGGGGCTAATTATAAGGATCTATATATATAGCCTCCTTTATGGGGGATGTACAACAGAAAAGTGGGTGAAGGCAGATGTGCAAGATATGAAAAAAAAATAATAATTTCTAAGTTATCAAGGGTACATGAGGGTGAGGGGAGTGGGAAGAAAGGGATAAAATGAGGAGTTGATACTAAGGGCTCAAGTAGAAAGCAAACGTTTTGAGAATGATGAGAGTAACAAATTCACAAATATGCTTGACATATAATGGATGGATGTATGGATTGTGATAAGAGTTATATGAGCCCCCAACAAGATGATCTAAAAAAAGGGGAAAAGAAACAAAATGAGTCAATACTGAATTGGTCAGAATTGGGAAGTAGTTTAACATAGTTTTACATCATTTGAATTGTAGGCCAAGCAGATTGTACAAGTCACTAGGAAGAGTAATATGGCATCTGTATTGGGGAAGACTTATTTGCAACTTGCCATAAGCAGAAGACATACTTGCTGAGGACTTGAAGGATGGTTTGATAAATATCACACACTACAGTCTTTGCAGTCTCTGTGGAGAATACACTAAAAAGATAAAACTTCATTTTGATTCAATGTCTTTATGATCATTCTTCAGGTACTATTTAATTTAAATGAACTCTAAGGACATTCTAAACTGAATTTCAATGAAATGCAACCAATGAATATAGCACTATATTTTAAAATCATTTTGATAAATAATTTAATATTTTCAATAATACCAATTGAAAAATACTTAAGGAATGATCATAATTTCATATATGCATATGAAACTCAGTTTTTTTGAGATGCGATACAGTGATCTTTTTAAGTAAATATAAATTTTACACTGCATTGTGAGCAGTTTAAAATTTAATGGAACAAGATTTATATCATTTGTATATACCACATGCTTTCATAAGTAATTTCAGTTACTTATAAGAGATGAGGTCATAATTTTTACACTGAAGAAGGTTTGGATAGGGTAGGTAGACACAGAGAAAGAAACTAGAAACCGGTGAACAAAGAATCCAGTCTCCCGTAAACACCCTTAATACAAAAACCACCACCCCAACAATTCTGGATATTTGTATGTAACATCCTGCCCATGATACTGTGGTGCACAAGATCATTTTAGCTGGAAAAAAAAAAGTTCATCAGCATCAGAAACTTGGGTCAATTGAAACTACATTAACTTTGGGATTAGACAAAACTCATTATTTCAAATACGTCCTTTCAGTTTCCCAAAATGAAAACTCATTAAAAAACATGCAAAATGAATGCAGTACTGTGGCTACATGTTTGAAAAAGAAAAAAGAAGGTGGTAGGGGGGCTGGGGCCACATTTATGGTATAAGTTTAAATTCATCTAAATTCAAGCTTCATTGCTCATGGGCTATTTTTAGATTTCAAATAAGTAAAAAGTCAAAGGTGATTTTGGAAGCATTTCTCATACATAAAACTGAAAATGCTGGCTATTTATAGCAAATGATAATACTAGTTTATTTTTATGAATTTATATGTAAAGTACCCTGCTAAGCAATTTGCTTTAGTGATATAATTCAATATGTACTATAATTCTGTGAGTCAAAACTACCTACCTACTGTGCAGATATTTTGAAACAAGAAAATTACATCTTGGAGAGGCTAGGTAAATGAGCCAATATGGGATGTGTTTAATCCTGAATTTCCTCCGTAAAACATTACAATCTATCCTAGTGTTATTATGTATTCTAAAATAATTGGAAATGTGTTATCTAGCTTGAAGCATGTTGTTTGAAATAGCGATTTCAGAGATAATGCCCTCAAAAAAGTCTTCCTGGTGGTTGATTTAAAATTGACAAAGGAATGGTATATGGGTCAGAAACCTCCTAGAATTTTCCAAACTTAGGAGAATTTATAGTTCTAAGAATCTAACAGCCATGCAGAACTCACACAATCAAAATCATCTTTTGCAAGCACAAATAAGGCCCATTTACTACTGGGGTCTGAGACAATTACAGTGAAATAGCATGTGATGATAAAACTTTGAGATTATTTTACTGCTTGACTGCTTCTGGACGAGTTGACATTAGGAAGACAATACAATCACTACCGATGTTGAAGGTGCATGGCATTAAGGCAGAAGACTGAATTTGCTATGTGTTGCATTATTTTCTTTGGGGTAATAAGTTCCTTGCTTTGGTGGAATATGAATAAAGTTAGAATGCACAGTGAAAGTTCTTGTCTGGTTCATGTTTAAATAAATCATTTTTATGTGAACTTTTAAACTAAACAGTAATACCAATATTTTTCAACTTCTTAATATTATCCATATTTTTTGTGTGGAAATAGTTGGGGAATAGACAATGGCTTTTCAGTGTAAATATTCGTTCTCAAGTGTTGTTTGCCAATATAGATTTTCAAGCAAATATGCAAATGTGACATTCAGAGGTGTGTTTTTTGGTAGACTATGAATACTAATTCCTAATAAAACTACATCAAATATTATTTAACTGTGATTCCAGCAGTATGTTATATGGTAGATATTTTTATTTTGAAAATTTTACAATACTGAGGCTGTACAAGTTGCAACAATCAATGAAATGAATTATTTATTCAAGATGAGACTTCTGTATATCATTAGAATACTTACTTCAATTGATAATACTTTAGGACCAGAGTATAATGAAAACGGGAATTTTGGAAGGCTTTGGAGTAATCACATACTTAGCAGACTTCTGGGAATATGCCCATTTTATTTTCATTTGCAGAACCTTTACCTTTAAACAAAAAGCAATTTCCTTGAGAACACTTAATGAACAAAAGCAAAGTGATGAAATTCATGAATCAAGTGAGAATGCTTTCTCTGAGCTAATACTTATCTTTGCTGTTCCAATTGCTTGGCTGAGTTTTGCCAATAGGGATTCATGTTATAATTATCTGATGGTTACTCAAAGCAAGGGGATTTACAACACTACTAACAAAAAGGAAAACCAAAAAAAAAAAAAAAAGGTATGGATACATTTCTGGATTGCCCTTTGATAAAGAATTGCAACAGTTCTTGACATATGTCCAATTTACATTTGTATACAGGATTAGATGGCATTAGATAATATCTAATGAGTTTTCATGGCACGGAGAGTTTTTGCATCTGTCTAAACTAAATATTTGAGTCTTAAACTCTTGAGGTAGCCCTTGTTTAAGAAGGATGAGTAGAGAAAAGCAGTCAGAAGAGAATCATGATGAATTTTGCTTCAATTAAAACAGGTCCATTTCTATTTTGATTATTCCTTCCATAAGGGCCAAGTCTATAATGATTGAATGCACTATAAAATGTTAGCAATATGATAGAATTGCTTATAATGTTGTGTTCTATCAAATTTCCTTTTGATTATTTTTGAGAGATATGGTCTTATATATTAAAGCCACAAATATTTAAATATCTAAATATCGCTTAGAGAGAGAGAGAGAGAGAGAGAGAGAGAGAGAGAGAGAGAGAGAGAGAGATCAAGGAAAGACAAAAGAAAAGAGAAGATGGAAATAAGATATGGGGAAGGGAATGACAGGCATAGTATTAGTTTAACTTATTGGGACCTGGATAGCACTTAAAAATAACCATTGAGAACTTTTAATCACTTTCTACAATCAGAATATGTACGTCCAGAATGCTCATTAGTGACAAGGATGATGAGACTTATAACTTACGTTGGACAGGTTACCTGGAGAAGAACATCACGCTTGGTCAAGGGGAGGAGCAGCAGAACCATAATTGCGAGGACAGCTCCGTACAGAGTGCAATTTTGTTCTGTAGTACCTACGGTTGCTACGGCTCAGAGCAGCCTGAACGGCACCAACCCAAACCAAGGAGACAGGAAAATGCACGGTTACACATGAAAACCTTGTGTAGCTAGATTTTATCTGAAACAACTAGAACTGAATTGTCACTCACATTTTATTTTTTAAGTGTGATGGGCAGATCATTTTCTAATAACTGGGAATATAAAGTAATTGGTTTCATAATATTATAGAAGAATGTTGAGTCATAAAATGCATTCATAAAATATGAGAATATGTTTAAGATCCACGGCAATCTATCCATTTTAGATTACCTGAACTCTGGAGTCTGAAAACTAAAATTATGCACTCCCACCACCTCTTCACCCCCATCCCGCTCCCTCCACAACCACAAACACTCCCGAATCTTTCAGGCAGTTTACAAAACTAAATCTGAAAATGTTAGGTGGACAAATTTAAGTAAAATTAAAATTTATTATAATTTAAAGAGTATATTGGAATATAATTTATATGTGTGATTAAATGCTACCAGAAAGATTTATCTAACAATAGGATGGCCATATTTTTACTAAACATATTGTATCCATTCAAACCATGTCTGTCTATCCCCTTTGCATTATTTGTTTGCATTTTTCCTCTCTGCGATTGGGTCAGTTCTGACTCATCGAGGCATGGGAGACAGGACAGAATTGCCCACGTGAGACTAATTATTTACAGGATTAGAAAGCCTCATCGTTCTCCTGCAGGGTGCCTGGTGATTTTGAACTTCTAACATTCAAGGTAGCAGCCAAATGCACAGTCCACTACACCAACAGGGCTCCCCTTGCTAAAAGTGTGACTTACAGTAAACCCGTGAGACAGATTAGAATCTTCTTTTTTTAAAAGATAGATTTTATTGGGGGTTCTTACAGGTCTTAGAACATCCAGTACAGCATTCGTATTAGGCATACTTATATACATGTTGCCACATTCATCTACGAACATTTTCTACTTAAACTCTCCCCCACCCCAGCATAAGCTTCTCTGTCCCTCTTTCCTCTAGTTCTTTATTTTTTAAATCCCAATTCCCCACATTTCCCCTTCCCCCTTCTCTTCCCTCATGAACTCTCAGTAATTTACAAATTGTTATTGCCTCTTCATATCATGCACTGTCCAATGTGTCACTTCACTCCATGTCCCCCCTTCCCCCCCCCCCCCCGTTGTCCACAGCCCAGAGAGAAGGTCACATGTAGATAGCAGAGATTCGTTCCCCCTTTCTACTTCACCATCCCTCCACCCTCCCTGTGACACCACTCCCCACTAGTCTCAAGGGATTATCTATCCTAAATTCTCACATCTTGAACTCCAATGTACATCCCTTGGTCTAGCTGAATCCGGCTGGCAGAATTGGGATAGTGATTGTTGGTAGGAGGAATCATTTGTGAACCAGAGGAAAGCTGCACCTTTCATTGCTACTACACTGTATCTAGACTGGCTCATCTCCTTGCTGCAGCCTCTCTGTAAGAGGATGTCACTTCACTTATTGATGGGCTTTGAGTCTCCAATCTGAACTCCCATTCATTTATAATGATATAATTGCAGGTCTTTGATGCTTGATACCAGATCCCTTTCACACCTCGTGGTCACACAGGCTGTTGTGCTTCTTCCAGATGGGCTTGCATGTTAGTTAGCTAGCTACTTATTCACCTTCATGTCTTTAAGACCCCAGACACACATCTTTTCATAGCCAGGCAACATAAGCTTTCTTCACCACATTTGCTTATGCACATATTTGTCGTCAGTGATCATATCAGGAAAATGAGCATCTAATGTTATGATTATTAGTTCTTGAAACATGACAATCAATCCCTTTGTCATCTCATGGTCCTGATTAGAATCTTCTTATGGAGTTCTCAATGCTGCCATCTTTGAGGGCGATTTTCTGCTTAGCAGCTACTAAACAAAAGGTCAGTGACTTGAACCCACCATTTATTCCATGGGGAAAATATGTGACAGTCTGCTTCCATAAATATATTTACAACCTTGAGAACTCTATGTTGGCATTCTATTTATTCTAGACTGTGAGTCAGGATTTATGCTATGGCAATGGAAATCTTTATCGGCTCTCTCCAGTGGAGCCACTGGCTAGTTCTACACCAGTAAGTCTGAGAGCAACAGCTGCCACAGTACAACTGCATCACTGGCTTAAGGATTGAATTCTGATATATATATATATATATATATATATATATATATATATATATGTCTAACTCCTGAACTATGAAGGTGACTTTTTTAGAAATCAGGTATTCCTTGGAAAATATTGCCTATCAATATAAAAAGATTGGGAAACAGCAGGTTAGGACTTGAGACTGTCTGTATTTTCTTTTATGTAAGAAATTTCCAAGGATATAAAAACAGAGGCACACCTAGAGAAGGTGCTAGGTGAAAATATACCTAAAATACAGTGATCCCTGGGAGATGCCTGAGGCTTCCAGAAGCTGAGAAAGCCAAGAAAGAATATGCCTTAGGGAAGACAAAACTTGGCCCTGCCTACACCTTAAATTAGGGTTTCTGTCTTAACAACAGAAACTACATAGTTCCATAATTTAGTCACCCACTTCATGATATTTTGTTAAAGCAGCCCTAGTAAATTAAGGAAGGAGTAATTTACCTATCAAAGGATCAAAAAGAAAAATAATTGGATAGCATTTTGTGTTTTATTTTTGAGGGAATATGTTGGATTATGAAATGAAAACCACTAAATTCATTATCTTAGATTATATAAAATGGCCTAAAAATCTCTAAGAAATAGATAGAATTGGTCATATTCATTATGGAATAAATCAGTGGTTTAGCATGATGACTTTATTATTTTATGCACTACAGAATATAAATTTATTATAAACATTCTAAATTTAAAAGTTGTTTTTCATAAACTGGGATCCAGTTATTGGTCTTCAGTTGTCTATCTTCCTTCTTTTCTTCTTCCTTCCATTTTTCTTCTCTTCTATCTCTCTCCCTCCTTTATTCCCATCATTTCTTTTTTCTTCCCTTCTCTTTTTCTTTCATTCATTATTATATATTTTATTCTGGCCATGGTTTTTAAATTATGCTTGTTTCAATAAAAAATTAGTGAGTAACTTTTATTCATCTATCTTTGAGAAGATTTTAGTGAATTGGCATGAACTCTTTCCAGAATGTTTGGTAAATTTTCCAGTGAAGTAATTCCCTACTGGATTGTTTTTATTTTTGTTAAGCATTTGTAATGCTATCTTCAATCACTTAAAAATATTCACTTGCCAGTTCTACCTGTATTTGTATTAGTTTGAATGAATAGCTATATTTCATCTTTGTTTTTGAACTTACACAGCATATTGTATTTGTTAAAGTACTGTTGTGAGCCTCTATCTCAACTATATTTGCTATAATGTTCCCAGCGATGTTTCTTGTTTTGACTATTGCATTTTCTCATTTTCCTTTGTCAATCTCAATATTCTATTGATATTTTGGAAATATTTTCCCTATTATTTCCAATTGTTTTTCTGTATTTTTGTTTCTTTACTTCTGTTTTTGCTTTATTTTTCTTTTGCTATCTTTTAAAAATATTTAATGCCATAGAATTCACACATCATAGTTCTATAGTTCAATCACATTAAGAACTGTTCATTATTTCCTTAGCTTTTATCTATTTCTTTCCCCCATTAGCTTTTATCTATGTCTCAAAGTTTATAGGTTGAATTGTTAATTGCTGAATTTTTATGCAAAATAAATTGCTTTGAACTCTCCCAAGATTGTTCATTTGCTGCATTCCAAAAGTTTTGATATGCTTTTTACCTGTATGTATTATTAAGTATTTTTTAAATTATACATTTGCTTTTTACTAAGCCCAATAGGTTTCAATGGTATGTTTTTAATGGATCTGTTTAATTTATCTTATTTTTCTTTAGCAATTCCTTGTTCATACCATGCTTGTGAACAAACCCATATTCTGTCAATTTAATATTTTAAAATTTATTGAATTTTAATTCTCCTTAGTTGGTTAAAATATTGTTTATTATGGGAAGAGTTTACATACATTGGAGAGGGGTGTTTGTTGTGCTACTGTTGGGTAGGTTGTTTATTGATGTGTGTGAAACAAGTGGTAATAGAGTTACTTGTATCTTCTACAAGTATTTTTATTGATTTGGTTTCTTGGTGTTCTACACATTATTGAGAGCTGCATATGGAAACTTCCCAGGTGTTTCAAAGATTTAGCACTCTCTGTACCTCAAAGTTCAGTAGTCTGATCCCACTAGCTTCCCAATAGGACAAGAAAGTGACATATTTGCTTGTTTAGTTTTGTTTTGTTTTTCCATCCCTCTTATTTTTCTTGGGAGTTGTGAGGTTATCCTTTTGGTTTGTGAGATGTTTCATATCATACCCAGTGGAATCAGAAAATAGTCTACCCTCTTGATTTGTGTACTCTACTCTATTTGAATACTTCTACTGAGTTAAGGTGGTATGAAAAGTATGGTTAGAAAAGTCATGTTAAAAAATCACTGCATTACACTAGTGCTGCACAAGTGAATGCTGTGGACAGATGACTGTCTCAGTGGAGTTTGGGTCAAGAGGGCTTTGCAGATGTGTTGAGGACTATGGAATCAGAGACTATAGAGGATAAGTTCCTCTGCCTCTAGAAGAATCAAGGTGAGTTGAATTCGAGTTAACTTCCAGTTCCCCAGGCTCCTCAGTGCATAAAGTCTATAGACATAGCAAAGAAGAGTTGAGGTAGCATCGAAAATTGTGGGGGTCATTGCTACTTATCTCTTTTGTACTTTACTACTCAATTGATGGTCTTCATCCAACTGAACACAGACCTTCACTGATAAGTGCTGCTAACACTCAGTCCTAGCTTCCTTCCTTTTCTACACTTACCACCAACACAGGCACTCTGTCCAGCTGACCTGGACTTTCCCTTTGTCATTCCTCAGATAGGGAATTGTTTCTATCTATCTATCTATCTATCTATCTATCTATCTATCTATCTATCTATCATCTATTTCTATTTATCTATCTATCTATCATCTATCTATCTATCATCTATCTATCTATCTATCTATCTATCTATCTATCTATCATCTATCTATCTATATTCTATCAATCTATCTATCTCTATCTATCTATCTATCTATCTATCTATCTATCTATCTATCTATCATCTATCTATCTATCATCTATCTATCATCATCCTCATCACCACCACCTATCATCATCTATCTATTCTATCTATCCCCTGTCTTGTGACTACACCATTCCAGGTCATCATACTTTGTTTCAACAGCACTTTCTCATAATTCAAGTTTTAAGATTTTAGTATTTCTGTGTACCTCCCCCTATGGCTTATAAAAATCAAATATGCATACTGCAAATGTTGTTTCTTTTCTGGTTTGTACATGGAGTATGTCTTCCTCAAGCTGTGTTTTCTATTTGTTTGTTGTTCTGGGATCTGTACCTATAGATACTATTGCCTCTGTAATAAAAATAGCTCAATTGTCTTAAGAGGGCGGGGTACAGAAGATTTGTGATTCCCCTGTCTTTGTTTTTATTCTCCTTCCAACCTGAGCTTAATCAAATTCTTCAACCTTCTGCTTGATACTCTAGGTCTTGGGGTCATAATTTTATCTGTTTTACTTTGTTTATTATGTCTTTTTTTGAAGAAGGAAGATGTAATGTGTCTAAGTTGCCGTCTTAAGCTGAAGTCCCTAAAATAAAATGCTGCTATCTATTCTTGATTATTACTTTTGTGTGGTAATCTTAAATATATATTGCTGACCACTCATGACAACATGACTTCCTACTCTTTAAATGAGCTAAAATTGGATTACAATTAGATTGGTGATTTAATTTGTTAAAATAATTAAGAAGGCATAATTTTCACTAATTATTTATTAGAAACAAAATCATCTGGAATGTGTAAAATATGAATTTATATCCTAAAGATCAAGATGGAAATGTATTTACACAAAATTTACATATGATCCACAATGTCAAACAGACATATTTAAATATCCTAAGAAACAAAATAAGAATACAGCAAATTGTATATATCTTATACTTGAAAATTATAAAAAAATAATAGTTATAGTGGCACAGAGCTTAAATATTTGACTGCCAACCATAAGGTCAGCAGTTCAAAATCACCAGCCCTCTGTGGGAGAAAAATGAGATTTAAATACAAAGGGGTACCCTGCATAAAAAATATGAAAAAATTAAAAACTGGAAAAAACTCCCTGGGTGGAGCTTTTGTAGCCATATTTTCCCCACTAGGTGAGCATCCAACAACTTGCTCCAAGTTAGTGCATTCAGAGGCATAACCTAGGAAGGTTCTGTCTGTTCACAGTGATTTTTTTCTTAAGTTTCACTCAAACCTCCTTTTTTGTGATGGCTGATTGAAGAGTGCGCAGCTGTGAAATTTTGTTTCTTGCTTTGGAGAAATGCTGCAGAAACTGTTGTTTCTGGGAAAAATGCAAGTGAAATAGAGGCTTTCTCATTTCAAGAGATGGAATGTTGATTGATTACAATCGGTGTTCTGGACATCCATCAATTTCCTGAGTGGGCAGAAATATTGGCATAATTCATATACTTGTGCTCAAAGGTGGATAAGAAGTCATTGAAGTGATGAAGAAGTTATCTGCACCATCCTGGAGCTCATACCTGGAGTTCAGCTAATATGAGTGGAAGACTGGAAATGAGAAAAGTCATTGTGAAAATCGTGACTTGGGTTGGGTTCCAACTGACCAGGAAAAAGAGCCTTGAGTGAAAACATTCTGAGCTTTCACAGAAAAGTTCCAAAGTGACCCAAACATTTTCTCCAAAGTCATTACAGGTAAGGAGGCACGGTGCTATTCTTGTGACCATGAAAGCAAACATCAATGAAGCTAGTGGAAGCTGCCATTGTCTCCTCTCCCAAAAAGGTCAAGATGATGCTCATTTTTTTGTTGTTGTTGTTTTTGATGTGAGGGGGATAGCACAGTTTTGAGTTTTTTTCCCACCAAGTTAGATAGTCAATCAAGCGTTCTATGTAGAGCAGTGGTTCTCAGCCTGTGGTTGAGACTCCTTGGCGGGATGAATGTCCCTTTCACATGGGTTTTCCAATTCATAGAAGTAGCATAATTACAGCTATTATGTAACAACAAAAATAATTTTATGGTTTGGAGTTCACCACAACATGAGGAACTGTGGGCAAGGGTCACAGCAGTTGGAAGGTTGAGAACCACTGATTTAGAGGTTTTAAAAGATTGTGTAACTGTGTGTGATAAAAAGACCTGTGTGTGGCAGGCGGAGAAGGGTTTTGTCACCACAATAGTGCACCCACTTAATTCACCATCTCAGTGCATTTGTTTCTAGCAAAATACAGCATACCTCTCTTGCACCACGTACTGTACTCACTGCTCTCACATTATGAGACTTCTTTTTGTTCTCATGCTTGTAGAGAAATATGAGTGGACAGTGATTTGGTAATGTAGAAGAGGTGAAGTGAAAAATGAGGGAGGTGCTGTCAACCATCCAAACAGATTAGTTTGAAAATTGCTTTCAAGAAAGGAATCACAGATTTGACAAAATATCACGTGTAATGGAGAGTGAGTTGAAGATAATAAGATTGCTTTGGAAGATAAATAAATACGTGGATTTTTAAAAATTCCATTTTGAGGGTGTATCCCTTCATAGTTGATCACAGAAACTCAATGAGGCAGGTGTACCCTGTCTATATGTTGCTGAGTTGCAATTGATTTGATGGTACTTTGCTTTGTTTTGGGAACTTTGGGAAATAAGGGAATTACACAAGCAAGCTGCGAGCAACTGATTTCAAACAAACAAATGAGATCAAAACCATTGTCAATTAGCCTTTGAATAGGTTGAAATGCAGAAACATTTGACAATTAAATATAATTAAAAATATTAGTGATTTTCTATATTTAAAGAGGAGCTCATTAGCTATAGAAAACCTACTATAGTTGACCAATATCTGTGAGTTCAAGGAACACATATTGAATATCACTTTCCAAATCAGCAGAATCATAATTTTCCACTTCTCATAATGTCTCTATAAAATTTACTTCCAGTAAAGGGAAGCACACACAAGCACACAAGAACTCCCTCCCATTAAGTAAACCCATGCCAACCCGTAGTAATCCTATCCGGCTTGCTAGAACTGCCTTTTGTGAGCTTCTGAAGCTGCAACTCTTACCAGAGCAGAAACCACCACTGATGGTTTCGAACTTCTGAACTTTCAGATTGCAACCCCAAGTGTATCCACTAAATCACCAGGAGGCCCGCTCCAGCATGGAAAGCACATTAATATGATTCGATGAGGCCAAAAAAAGTATTTAAAATTAAAAATGCTACCCGCATTATATTATAGGGACATTTAAAAATAATATGTAGCATATATTCTAAGGTTTTTATCTTTTTATAACTGTACAAACCATTGGACATTGGCATTAGCTAGAGCTCTGTCAAATCCTTAAATCGTTTTCAGCATAAACTTGTATAGAGTTGCTGACATGGGGATTAGAATAAAATTTTTATATCCTTTGCATTAAAAACAAAACACAATAGCAAAAGCAAAATGAACAATTCAATGGCATGCCCTGAGATAGACTTATAGAAATCTATGCATGGTACAAAAGTGCTGTATTGACTGACCTTAAACCTTCCTCATCACCATATGTGAAATCCATAAACACAACACCTCAAAATCACCCAGAAGCATCTAATGGCTCCTGGAAACCTGGGTGGGTATTTGCTGTCGCTGTCATTCAAAGTAAGAGGACCCAACAAAGGATGGAAACAGTTGGGCAGACCTCAGACACTACTGAAGAGAAAAATAAAGCAAAAATTAAAAAAAACACTGCCTGTGTTAAGCAGTGCAAATATCATCCCTAACTAATTCAGCCTCTAAAAATCAATGTCTTATAACTGACCTTTAAGTCCAGACTCCAATGAGATGAAATGTCTAATTAATAATTTGATTTTTCTGTGAAATCTTAACGATGTTTACAACTATCCAGTCTTTAAACACCTCACTTTGATCGAACAGACATCTCTTTGTTTAAATGTTAAAATAAAAACATTGGAATTAGTAAAACTATATAGCCCAACCACAGCAGTTTAGAAGCTAATTGCTATTTTACAATATAAATTATTTGCATAAATAGTTTTCAATATACATTTAAAAAATGACACTCCCAATATTCTGAAAAGTGTGAAATGTTTCAAATAATTTCTGTCATTCAATTCTGATCAGATCTATTTCAGTCTTTTACCTAGCTTGAACTAACTTTAAAAGAATAAACTAAGCTTCTTTTTCCTCATACACCTCAAAATGCTTGTCTCAGATACTTAGCATAGACACTTATTTACATAAAAGTCAAGAGTTTATGCCGATAGAATTAAGATAGAAATATTTTGTTTTTGTCAAGAAACCTCTCTGACAATGATTACTTCAGTAAGAAGGGGTATCCTGAACTACATGACACTTTTTCCAGTCCAAATATTAACTCTAAATGCTCTTTCCTTCTATTTGTTTAATTATATTCTGTTAGTCCTTTTACCAGGTCCTTTTAAATTAACTTTTTTGATTTAAACTAATTTTCCAAGTGGGAGTTCTAGTTTCTAATATGTCAAAACTAAATGCCAATCATTTGCTTATTTGTACTACCACTGAATTCTCTTCACTTCATGTAAAACAGAATTTGATTCTGTTTATTGCATCAGCAAGCATTCTTATTAATAATAACACCAACAATAAAGATGTAGAAAATGGTTGTTGTGAAATTAAACTTAAGACAATATTTTACGGTACATTCTTGTGTCCTGTACTTATTCTTAATGTGTGATTATGCATGAAACCATAACAATGAAAGTTCTTTCCGACTTTAAAATTGTGGAACAGTGAAAGTATTCCTTATTCTGTATTGGAAGATGACACCTACTGGAGACATTTTGTATTGCTGCCAAGTAAGTTAACAGAATATTGAGAAAGTTCCTTTTTTTTGGACAGCTGCAAACTGTGTAAAATCATAAATTCGCTCAAATTATTTAATAAAACTAACAGCTTGAGAAGATTTTTATAAACTTGAGTAATATGAATTCCTTTGTGCTTTACCTTCAATGTCTATATCTGTTTTCTATATCTTATGAGGCATTTCAATGTTACCACTAATTATTTTCCAGAAACATTGAAGGGCTTTACTTCCGCCTATATTTTTGTTTGTCTTCTGTGAGTCTTTGATACCTGGATGCAATCTTGGAAGATCTGATAGCGATAATATAGAAAGCCATGACAAAACAGAGTAATTTATTTATTTATTTATTTTTTTTTGCCTTTGGAAGTTTGCCTACACCTTACTTTTTGAAACAGGTGGGTGAGCTCAGGGCATAGCAATTATCAGGCAAAAATAATTCTGGCTAGCAGGGCAAATGGGATCATGAAATCACTTTAAGTCAAATACAATATTAAGGGTATATTTTCTCTGTAAGTACTAAGAGAAAAGTGATATTAACAGGGCACATCGATAATGAATTACTTTTATATCAAATAAAAGAGGGGAGTATTATAGGTCCTATCAATAAGTGTGCCTCTTCCTTGGCACCATGGCTGCAACAACGGGCTGAACTGTCACGGTTTTGAGGAGGGCCAGCTTGGGACCAAGGTTCTTTCTCATCATTCTGAGTCGGGAAGAACTGAAGAACCCTCTGAGCAGCCACAGAACAAGAAAAGCAGGCAGGTAAAAGAGCATGAGCATATTCCACAAAAGTCGTGGAAGTTTTAATGTGGTGAGAACATATGTTTTTGAAGATTAGGCTAGAATTGTAGATAAACATTTTTAAACTTCATTTAACTCTTGGAGGAGAACTTATGGCCAAAGGATTTCAATGCTCATGTGTCAGTTTTTATCTTGAACATAGAAAGGAAAGGACCAATATTTGGAATACATAGCCATTATATTATCCAAACCAGCAAATAAAAATGCTACAGACAGAAAATAGAAACCCAAGATTGATTAGATTGTTTGGGAGTTTTTAATTGATAGGCATTTGCAAAGTATTGCATGAAGAAGAGAGAGTTGGTATAACTTCACATTGTTAATCTGTTTAATTAAGGTTTAAATATTTGGCATGGTCAACAGAGAGTTCAGGATGCTGTTAGAACAATTTTTGTGTATATGTGAAGACGGCAGTTTAGAAATCACCCAGAAAAGAGGTATATTTATTTAGCAATTAGCAGAGCACATGCAACTGAAGCCTAGGAGTATAAGCAAAGCTAAAGAAAAGTATTTGGTAAGTATTAGCATTGAAACAAAGCAACAATAAAAATTTTGCTTAATGTGATAAAGAAAAAATTAATGATGGAAAAATATAATACCAAAGATGAATTTTTCATAGCATATATCATTGTATATTATCAGATAAATGTAATAGGGCATTAAAATAAGATAAGAGAGAGGCAGATGTATTCAAAGATTAGAGTAATCGAAACCAATGAACAATCTTTTAATTGAAGTATCCTTCTTAATGCTAAATTAACCCCACCAGATGCCAGAAAAGTGGCTATGACTTGACCCCAGCAAACCTGCTGGACTGTGGAGGTGAGTTTCCTGCTTTGCAAATGCTAAAGAAAGCATATCGTTCTCCCTGGGTACACAAGAGGTATCCACATGTGGACTAAACCAAAGTCACAGCCATGGAGTTCATGCCAGCTCAGAGAGACGCAGGAGAGAACTCCCTTTCTGGTTTAGACAGACTATCAGTCATTCTGAGGAGTAGAAAGCTTCCTTTTATCTGAAACCCCTATATATTTTTTTCCATTTGTTCACTTACATAGTTATGTTTGGGGACAGTATCCTGTAGCAATAGTTTCAAAATGATACAAAGGGATGATCATACTATAATTGCTCCATATGGTAAAGTTCTAAATCATTCAGTAACACATTAGGATGGAATATATAGATTTAATTTCTTTTTAATTTTAATTTTACACAGTAATTATTTAGCTATCAAACTCAGCAACCCCAATATAGCACTGGTTTCTTACATGATTCTTCATTCCAATTATTTGGGTTGCAATTTGAAGCCAAATATACTTATTCCTACTTTAAAGGAATTTTTCCGTATTTCACCATGAGCTTACTGAAACAGAAAGTGGTTGCTGAGTTTTAAATGGGTAGTGAATTGAAGACACAGACTTCTCTTAACAAGGAATTAGTAATTTGTTTTGTGGTTTCTCAGAAGATCAAAGTATTTAGTCTATCTTTCTCCTTTCATGCCTAAATGATGACAAACAGGAACTGAACAAGCAGCACTTATAACGTAAACCAATTGCAAAAACAAGAATCTAAAAAAAGATACAATTTAACATTTAGCCATAAATTGTTTTCTTTTAAAAATTATCAAATTTACCACAGCAGTAAAAATGTATGGCATCATATCTATTCTGGTCTGAACATTTATGAAAAAGTTCATAACAAGCCACATAAAGCATATTGCATGAAAATTTTGACTTCCATATAATTTTAGTAACAATAAATACATTCTTATTTATAATGTTCATGAAGCTATTATTTGTATTATAATGTGAAATGCTACTTAGTGTATTTAGAAGTTACTTTAATGTGGTTTGTGTGTAAGATGGTAAACTACAGAGTAAACAAATATTTTAACTGACATTAGAAACAAATCACATGTAATTCTTCCAATTTCTATACAGATTTGACTTAAGACAGATTAGGATTGGAACTCTTAGGAAGTCTGCCCAATTCTAAGACAGTAAATAGTTCCAAAATGCCTTGTGAAAAGTAAATGTGTGATAAAGCTATTCTACCACCAGATGGCAGGGTAAGGCCACTAAATCAATATAGGACCATATTTTTTTTTAAGTTTATGTTGATTTTTATTGAAATTTAAATAGATGTATATATATTATGGAATAAAATTGATTATTGGAGTTTCATTCTATGAGAAATTTTATTCATTTGAAAATGTATTTTTTGCTTTGCCCTAAGTTATGTCCACAGAATCACTTTGGATTGAAACTGATTTGAAGGCATCAAGCAGCAAGTTATGCTCATAGATAGTTAGATAGCGAAATAATGAGATAGATAGATAGATAGATAGATAGATAGATAGATAGATAGATAGATAGATGATAGATAGATAGATGATAGATAGATTTATAGATAGATAGAGAAAACAGCCAATGATGAGGACCAGAGGGCCTACTCTACCATGAGACACAACATGCCTCCCTGACCCATAACTCTACCACGGACAACACGGAAGGCACAATGTGGAAACTATCTGAACTGACACTACAACATCCGGACAAAATGCTAAGGGAATCTAACAGTGCATCAAGGGGGAGCAAAGCAATGGAGTCCTCTGGGAGAGCAACAATAGACTTTGGGGCCAAGGCGTGGCACCCCGTTAAATTTGACTGAAAAACACTACTAAATGTCAGCAAACAAATCTGGAACTACATATATATACATGCATACATATATATATATTTCTTCTTTTCCAATATTTTTATCATTTTAGGTTTTTTTTCTGTTTTGCTTTATACTGTTTTTGTATTTATTATTGCCCCTGCATGTCTATCTAGATGAGATGGGAAAAGATGAATCAGTGAGAGTGCAGTATAGCAAAATTGAAACATCTACATTCCTCCAGTTCCTTAATGCTTCCTGCACCACCACCCCCCTCCCCCGCATCATGGTCCCAATTCTACCTTACAAATCAGGATAGACAAGAGAATGTACACTGGAACACATAAAAACTGCACACAGGAAACACCTCAGGATCAACAATGAGAGTAGTGATAATAGGAGGAAAAGAGGAAGAAAGGAGAACCGATGACATACAGTCCTCTCTGAGGGGCATGAAGGAAGACATCAGTCCATGTAAGACATGCAAACACATTAATTAGCAAGGATTCATGAGGGAGGGGGTGGGGTAGTTGGATTAGGAACTGATACCAAAGGCTTCAGTAGAAAGAAAATATTTTGAAAATGATGACGGCAACAAATGTACAAATGTGCTCGGCACAATGTATGCTTGTATATATGGATTGTGATAAGAGTTATATGAGCCCCCAATAACCTGATATTTAAATAGAATTATTTTCTCTAATTTAAATGTCTCTGTAATAATTTGCATGAACTTTCTAATTGATGCAACTTTATTTGCTGAAACTGAGGAAGACTTAAAGAAAGTATTGACGATGATCCAGGTTTGTAGACATCCATATAAATTAAACTTACTGCAAAAAAATCCTCGCAACTGGACCAAAAGTCAATGTAATGGTAAATGGAGAAATGCATAAAATTGTCAAGCAATTCATTTTGCTTTTATCCACAGTCAACATGTGTGGACCACTCAGTGAAGAAATCAGGTCTTGAATTCTATTGGGCAACTCTGCAAATGGGAACTGTTGCCCAATATTAGCACTTTAAGGGTCAAGACGCACCTGACCCAACACATCCTCTTTTCACCTGTCTCATAGGTAGTTGAAACTGAACAATGAAGAAAGATCACTGGATTAATGCATTCAAATTATGTCTTTAGTTAGGCTATTGAAAGTATTGTGGACTGTCAGGAGAACAAAAAAAAATCTGTCTTGGAAGAGGAATAACTGCAATGTATCTTAGCAGCAGAATATCAAGATTTCACATCAAATATTTTGGACAGCTTATCAAGATAATGCAGTACCCAGAAAGGACATTGAACTTGGTAAAATGGGAAGTCAGTAAAGTTGGGGAAAATCATCATTGGGGTAGACAGACATAGTGGCTTTAACAATGGTTTTGAATAAGAAAGATTATGATGATGATACAGGAGTGGACAGTATTTCTGTGTTCCATAAGTTTTCTATTAGTCAGAACAGACTTGCTTCATTCAATGACATTATTGACTTAGGGCCATACCCTTCCTATTTAAGAATATCTCCATTGACAAAATTAGTGGAGTTTCCAGATACAGGTAATCTCAATCGTGAACACTCCTAACCATGAACAAAATCACAGTCAGAAAATGGCAAATTATTCCATGCTCTTGTGTCATTGAATGTGGATAACCTTGCCAGAGTAGAGAATACAACTGTGAATATGTAATAAATAGCAATTTAATCCCCAAAGGAAAGCTCTAGCATTTCACATAAGTCTGGGGAAACTTTTAGAAGGTTCAAACCATGACTTACTATAATTGGACTAAATGTTTATTATTAGTAGATTCCACTTCTATCTGTGGAAGATGACATCATCTGCACAGAAAATAGGGCTTGGGTATGGGTACTCAATTAGGGATCCTCATAGTATGAAACATCTAAGAGGAGATTGAAAAGTAAATGGCATTATGGTATTTTCCAGGGAGAAAACTGCAATGCAGGTTTAGAAAGAGGAAGAGGGTTGGGAAAGGATGGCCGAGACCTCGGGATTACTCCATAGAGTGGGTGGATTGATTTGCCAGCTTGGTTAGGCTATGGTTTGTGGTGGGTTTTCCATAGAGCACGGTAGCAGCTGCTCCACATTATAACCCACTGTAATATTATCATGCAAACCTGTAAACAGGAAACTCTTTCAAATGAGGTCAACCTTCTGACGCTAAATAGTTAGTTAGATAGAATTTGCTTTCTCTCAATTACCATTTATCCAGTGGCTGATCTATTCATCTTTATATGCAAGACTGAATAAATAACTATCTTCTGCCCAAACTATGAGTTTTTGCTTTTTGTTTCTTTAATTTTCCAGCCCTCTATAATTCTCTGTGCCAACAGAAGTCACCAGCATGCCCCTTGGGTCATGGATTTGGGGCATACCAGTCACTTGCTAAAATCCCCTCATTCAGTAGACACTGCTAGCCTATAGCCTGACCTACAGGTTTTAGATTTTCCAGTCCCCAAATGAAGTGAAATAAATATTTAAATTTGAAATCTATCATATTTTGTGTATATATAAACTTTTATATGCTTCTTTGTCTACTTATATCTATCTTCGCTTATCTTTTGAAATTGATTTAATGGCCCCTAGTAACCACAAAAATATTTGAGGCATACATGAATGTCTCACTGCTGTTTCTTTAGACAATCCTGTATAAAACCATGTATATGGGAAAATCTCAATTAACTCATGATCCTATTAATTCTAACCTCATTTATTTGTTCATCAAATCAATTCAATATTTGCATTATGCCAAGCTAGTATCTGAAAAGGAGGGTTATATACTTCAATTATACAAAGCCTCACATATTACTCATAATTTTTTCACACTCCATTAAGATATCACAGGATGTCAGATTCTAGAGGGAGCACATTAAGATAGGAATGAAATAAGAGAGAGAGAGAGAGATTGAGATATTTAGTTGTGGTGAGGTGTTCCAGGCAGAGAGCACTAAAAGTGCAAAGTCCAATGAATTAAAACTGATGTGCACTGTATACAGAAAAGAGATTAAAGTTACTGGAATAAGATGACAAAGGCCAAGAGTGTTATAGAAAACAAGAAAACACTTTCTAAGTCAACTACTGAATTATGAATCAGCATTGTGGTTGGCACTTGACAAATAGAATTGAGAAGTCCTGCTTCCTTGTTGACACACCTGGCAGACTTGTGTAAAAGTTATTATATTGGAAGAGTGAAGAACTCACTCTATTGAAAGAGGAAATAAACCCTTATAGGGAAAGAATAATGTCTATGGATGATGTCAACTGTGGTTCTGGGTTTTTACATTATACTGTGTACCTAAATAAAATATCAGAGGAAACAAATACTATTAATGGGGCACAAGAATGGAATATGAACAAGGAATGCTGCCTTGAAATGCAGAATTTACAGTAATATAAAGCTACACATAAAGAATTGAAAATTGGAAATTAGCAGAGTAGTGTGTGTCAAATATACTATATATGTGAGAAAATTTAAGGTAAAGGGGGTGAATAACCATAGGTTGAGAAATAAAAGAAAGATTATTGGGGGAAATATCAACTGATGCAAGACTTCATGTGTGCATGAAATTTTGACATGAGTGGAATATGCAAAGGAGAGCAAGCTACTCATATGCAGGGAAAGACATAGCAGTGCAATTACAAAAGCTCTGTGTGTTTTAGAAACAGCAACCTAATGGTTTATATTTACCTATATTTGGGCTTTACATGCACATATTTTTCACTCTCTTATAAAGATATTTGTTCATATAAAGTCATGTCTATTCCTTTAATCAATGTTGACATATTTTAATCTGTTTTATGTAGTATCAAAAGCAAGGAAAATATAGTTTAGACTTAGAGGAAAATAACGTAATAATAAAATACTCATATTTGATATGCCACACATGGAGATTGTGTTCAGGAAGGTGAAATAGAAAGAGATTCAATTTTTTATTTTTAAGAAACTGTGTGGTAAAAATAAACAAATATCTGTAAAATACTTACCTGAGAAATTCAACAGCAGATTAAAAAGTATTTAACACAAGTTAGCTTTTATCTACTAATTTATTTTACCTTATAATAACAAGCATGTCAAGTAACCTAGAGCAATTGCCTTTCAGGGGACTGGGCTCATGGCAAACCCAGGTGTGTCAGAGTTATCCTCCATATTTTTTTTTCCCTTTGCTGAAAGTATCGGATTTATTTGAAGAACAAAAATGAACTCACAACACAGGTGATAACATTTTATTCCTTCCCAATATGTTCCAACTTCTGCATTCATAGATTACAAGTCATTTCCATGGGAGATATATTTGGTATGCTTTCAGGAGCTGAACAGATATGCGTTAATCCCTGTTGAAGCTATAAGAGGAAGGTAGAGCAGATGAATGTAAACCTAGGGAAGACAATAATCATGAAGACACAAAAGCAGCACCAATATGTGAGAAATTCCAAGAAATTGTGGAAAGAAAAAAGAAAGAGGAATTAAAAATAATGTGGGTCCAATAGGGATTGATTAAGAATTATGTAACAGAGAGAAAATATTGAAACCCAAATGAAGGTTGAGCATGATGATGGGATGGGAGGCGGTATAGGGAATTAGAGAAAAGAACTGGGGAGTAAGGGGCATTTACAGAGGCTAAATACAGGTATATACATAGGTGCATATAGTCATATGACTATGAGGAAATAGATCAATATACACATACTTATAGGCTTAGAATTAGGACAGCAGAGGGACATTGTACCTCCATCAGATACTTCCTCAGTGCAAGATCATTTTGTTCTATTAAATTGACATACCATGATGCACAGTTCCCTAACACTATCACAGAAAACAAATATGTGCATAAGCAAATATGGTAAAGAAAGCTGATGGTGGCTGGCTATCAAAACATGTAGCATCTGGGGTCTTAAAGGCTTGAAAATAGACAAGCGACCATCCAGCTCAGAAGCAACAAAGTCCACATGGAAGAAGCACACCAGCTTATAGGACCAAGACATGCCAAAAGGATTAATTATCAGTTTTCAAGAACTAATAATCATAATACTATATGCTTTCCTGATATGATCATTGACAACAAATATGTGCATAAGCAAATATGGTGAAGAAGGCTGATGGTGCCTGGCTATCAAAATATGTGCATCTGGGGTCTTAAAGACTAAATAAGTAGCTATCTAGCTAAGAAGCAAACCCACATGGAAGAACAACAGCCTGTGTGACCACAAGGTGTCAAAGGGATCTGGTATCAAGCAAGGAAGACCTAAAAATTATATTATTATGTAGGAGGGGGTATTTGGATTGGGGGCCCAAAGTCCATCAGTAAATGAAGCAACACCCTCTTACCGAGGGGTTGCAGTGAGGTGATGGGCCAGTCTAGGTACAGTGTAATAGCAATGAAATGTGAAAATTTCCTCTGGTTCTCAAATGCTTCCTCCCATTGACTATCATTATCCCAATTCTGTCTGACAGATTTGGCTAGACCAGGGGATGTACATTGGAGTTGGAAATGTGGTGACTTATGATAGATAATCAATTGAGACTACTGGGAAGTAGGTTGGAGGGATGGTGGAGTAGAATAGGGAGGACACATTTCTGGGATCTGTATGTGACCTCCTCTCTGGGGTGCGGACAACTGGAAGGAGGGTGAGTGAAGTGACACATTGGGCAGTGAACGATATTAAAAAGTAATAACAATGTGTAAATTATTGGAAGTTCATGGGGAGAGGGTGGGAGGAGGGGAAATGTGGGGAGTTTGAGACTAAAGAAAAAGAACTAGAGGAAAGAGGGAAAGAGGAGCTTATGCTGGAGGGGTTCATGTAGAAACTGTAGATGATTGTGGTAACATGTGTACAAGTATGCTTAATGCAAATGATGTATTGAACGCTATAAGAGCTCCCAATAAAATCTATATTTAAAAACAAAAATGTTGGTGTACATAACAGTCAACTTCATACTTCCTAGGCAATCCATGGCAATTAAAACTAACTTCACTTGGTAGAGCTTTCATATCTACCTGGTAAATGGTTTCTTCTCCTTAGCAAGGGTCAGACTGTGCCTACCTGTGAGAAATGGAAGAGCTTCCAAACTAGAGACCAAGGTGCTATTTTTCTGCAGGTACCAGGCACAGCTATTTCACCACTCTGTGTGGCTAAGATATAAAATACACCTTTAGAATTTTTCAAAAATAGGTCAATAACCCTTTATTCACAGGACCTCTAGACAAACACAAAGTGGCATAATTTCTGTTAACGTCTGAGCAAATTTTCACCAGCCAGTTAGTTCATGTGAAGACAATGTACATGTAATCACTCATTGGTCTCAATTACATGCTAGAAAGGTGTAGCCTTCCTAGATAGAGAACACTATATACATGTTGGTATGTCTTGAATGTGCTCTACATAAGATAATTCTAATTGAGCATGTAAGTGAAAATTTCTTACTCAAAGAACAGGTGCAGCAATAAAAGAACAGGTATTGGAATAAACCTTAACCTACATATATTTAGAGGACATTATCTGAGCTCTCTGCTCTCTTCCACTGACATACTGTGTCCCTCCCAACTTTGAGACAACTCAATCTTTATTTCATTCTCATCTCTGTTCTGCCATCACTTTATGAAATGTATCATCTTTTACAAAAATAATCTGAAATGATCAAAAGCCTGGTACTGAGACTGTCCTAATTTTCTTCATAAGGTTCTTATCATTCACTAGCATTATTTTTGCACTGTTTGCCTGAGGCTATTAATCTAAAATAATATAATAATGATTTTAGAAGTAGAGCAGATGTATCCGACTTTAGTTATGATTTCACCCTACTCAGTGTTTCAGTTATAAAAATTGATTGCCATTAATTTCACACTAAAAGAGTATTCTTAAAGATTGATGCGCTTTTTTTCTATTTTAATGATCAGAAGAGAGGAAAAATATTTCTGCAATCATGAGTAATAAATATTAACACATAGAGTGGATAATAATAACAATACATAATAACATATATTCCTGATTTTCTTATTTTTTATTTCTTTAATGATAAACTTCTCTTAGCAACTATCAAAACAAAAGACTTAATTCACTTTTTTCCCTCTAGTTTTGATTGAAAACAGTGAGATATTCCACTGTATTTGAACACATTAGCTTATGTGGGTTTTAGGAAAACAAGTACCAAATATTCTTACCAAGTAGAAATCTTTGTGGTCAAATATTTATTTAGATAAATCCAGCCTATTGGAATTTAACTAACAGAGGACAATGAGACTATCATTTGTCTCTGAGCATAGGCTGTCATATAACACCCTCTAATTCCTGATTTTGTCAGTTGCAAACTTGTATGGTCAATGAATCTTATTTACACTTAGCAATTACACATATGATGAGAAATACTATTTGAGGGATTATTGCCCATTTCAGAGCTCTTAGAGAACCTTGACCTCAAATCAACAATTGATGTTGTTCTAGTGTAACAACTGAAGATTTTCCAGTGTAACAATTTTGTAGTCTTTAAAGTTGCACAACTTTACAGTACCAACTTTAGTGTCTATAGAGGGGCAACATTATTGCTAGTATCTTAGGCTCTAAGGGGTAGCACCCTCTAAGGTAATTATAGTGAAAGAGACATGAATTGAGGTACTTGGTCAGAGCAAGAGATCATAGTTCTAATTGAATTGAATTCTCTGAATAATAATAAAAGCCGACATCAGTTAAGACATGGAGAATTTAAAGTCCCGAGCCCCTGGTAATGGTTCCTTACAGCAGAAAGCACTAAGTGGAGGCGAATGATTAGCTGAGCTAGAGTTTGTATTAGAGTTGAAATTCCTTCATGAATCTCCATATGAATTCAGCCTCCATTTGTTAATGGTCTGCTTGACCATTATTAACCCACAGTGTGAATAGCCTTGTCCTCTGGAAGAGGACATCAGAGAGTAAATTGCTGGCTTTCTTCCAGCTAGTCTAGGGAGAAGAGGAATAACTCTAAGGGACATGTCTGCAGAAATTAGGTGCAAGAGTCTTAAGTTCCTGTGTCACATTTCAACTTCCTTGGTCCTTGAACCAATTTGTAAGCTTCCAACATAATGCATTTGTCCTGATCATAGTCACTGTCTCAACCATGGTGATGGTCCCAATCCTGTAGTGGCATATGTCACAACAATGTATTGATTTGCTGCCAGTCATATTTTTGACCATCCATATCTCTCAATTTGTTTTACAGTGGTGTCTTGTGTGTTGTTAACATGCTGGAAGTTATATAGCTAGTACATAAGGTCCAAGGGCTAGCGACACCCTTTAAGGTAATTATGGAGGTCCAATTATTTAGTTACACATTATTATTATTCAGTGCCTGCAGGATCTTCCAAAGAGAATATATTTTATCAGAGCTTTCAAGCTAAGGACAGGATCTGATAAGAATAGACAGGCTGCTTCTGAGACATTCACTACATAATAGTAGAGTCAGCCATAATGGCATGAATGGAGTAAAGTCTGCAATACTGAGATTTGCTGAAGAAACAGGACTTAAAATAAGAAGAAATCACTTTAAATGCCAATTACTTATCTGAATTTGAGGTGTAATATATAGGAATCTAAGAAAATGTGAGGCTATCAAAAATCAAATGGATGGGGCTAAGCCCTGGTGGTGGTTGAGTGAGAGACTGTGGCCCACTGGTTTGGTGGTTCACATCCAGGAGCAAGGCTGGGCCTTCCGGTCCCATCAGAGGGTAGTGATGACCCCTCCCCCCCAAAATGAAATGGAACACAGAAAGATCGATGATCTAGGCTTCAGTGTGCAGGGATGGGCTGGTAACGGTTATTTTGGATTAAGAAAAAAACACAGTTTACCATGCTGGGAATGACACAATGAAAGGACAGGAGTCTCAATCATTGTCAAAAAGGACTTTTAAGATCTGTCTTGAAACACAATGCCATCTGTGGTAATAAAATATCTATCCAGAAGTAAATAAACCTAGTCAGTTCCTCTGCTATTCAAATGTATACATTAACCACTAATACTAGTGATAGACATTAAAGAATTCTACCAAAATCTCCAGTCTGAAATTGACCAAACATGTAATCAAGATGCCTTAATAATTATTTATGATTGCAATACAAAAGTTAGAGACAAAGAGGAAGAAAGAGTAGTTGGGAAATTTGATCTTGTAAATAGAAGTGAAGCTAGAGGTCAAAAGATCAGATTGTGCAAGATGAACAATTTCTTTAAGAAAAAAAGAACCCTTTCACCAGCACAAATGGTGACTATAGACATGAACTTCTTCAGAGGGAATACACAGAAATGAAGTTGACTGTATCTGTAATGATGAGACAATAGGCAAGCTCAAGATCAACAGCTAAAATAAGGCAAGGGCCTCCTGTAGAACAGTCCATCAATGACTCATCTGTAAGGATCAGCATTGATTCAATGGAAGTGATCTTGTTATGTTTAGTTTTGAAAGGTTCAAGTTTAAACTGAATAAAATTAGAACAAATTATGACCTTGGCATATCCTCCCTGCTTTCCAGAATATTTCAAAGACAGATCAGACTCATTGAACATTAATGAGAGAAGATGCAGCCAACTATTATAATAAAATGTGCAATGAACTAGAGTTAGAAAATCCAAAGAGATAGACATACTCACCTGCTTTTCTTCTCCCCACCTCCCCCCCCCATCCACCCAATGCTTAAATAACTGAAGAAACCGAAATATGTAAAAGAAAATATCAAGCCTCATTTTGCCACATTAAAAGTTTCTATGGCCAACATATTGAATGATGCAGGAAGTAGCACAACAGCACAGAAAGAATACACAGATTCACTGCACTGAAAAGAACTCTTCAATATTCCACTACTTTAAAACTCACCTTATGAGCAAGAGCCAATGGTATTGAAGGAAGTATTTCAAGCCGCATTGAAAGCATTACCTCAAAGCAAACCCCTAGAAATTAATGGAACACTAATTGAAATGTCTCAAAAGCTGATGTAGCCCTGGAAATACTTACTGGTCTATAAGAGAGTACTCCCAGAAATGGGGGTTTGAAAGTTATGTATTTAATTTTTTTTACAAAGCAATCTTATCAACTTCAAAGTATTCTAATTGTACTCAATGCATTTGTCATATCTGCTATTCCAGTCTTGGAAACCTTTTTTTCAAACTCCTTTGTTTGGATGGCTAGCAGCACTTCTCCATTTTTTTTATGTTTTCTAAATTGGCAAATTGCTACCCTTTTCATTTTTCTGCTTCACTCATGGAAACAAAAATGAAGTTGCATAGAGTGAGGTCAGGTTAGTGAGATGCATGGGACAAGAGAAGCTTGCTGTTTTTTGCAAAAAACCTGGAGCATTGCTATGACTAAGTGAGCTGGTATGTTGTGATGGTAAAACCAGTCATCAGTCACAAATCAGAACAGAGTTCATTTTGCCTCACACCATTATCCACAAACATCAGAACTTCTACATTAAAAGCTAGATTAACGGTATGACCTGGTGAAATGATCACCAAATACACTATCCCCCACTTATTAAAAAAAAAAAGCCATCATCTTGACCTTTGATTTCACTTGACCAGCTTTGGGGAAGTCAAGGGGATGGAGGCATCTTCCACTGGCATCTTATCTCTTCATCAGTGTTGACTTTGGGAAAAACATCTGGGTCAATTGAAAGCTGTTCTTTCCAAATTGACATATTTCCAGCTGATGCTCTTTTTCCTGGTCAGTCAGAACCTAAGGCTAAAATTTCATAGTGACCCTTCTCATTCCCAAATCTTCCATTAATAGTCACTGAACCAAGCTACAGGATGCTCCAGATAACTTCCCAATCTCCTCCATGGTCTATCATCAGGCTTTGGGCACAAGAGCATGAGTTTTGTCAGATTCCCATCCATTCAGGGAGTCAATGGATATCCAGAACAAGATTTGTCATCAATTGACATTTTACCTTTTTTGAAATGAGAAAATCACACATACACTTGCGTTTTCCCATATTGCTGTCCTTGTAATCTGTGTTCAACATCACAACAGTTTCTGGGCCATTGATCCTGAGCAGGAAACAAAATTTCACAGGCAAACACTGTTTTCTTAAATTGATCATTACAAACGAAGGACGTTTTAGCAAAACTAATTTTAGAAAATGCACACTATGACAAGAGAAAATTTCCCAAGCAGTGCACTGAGTGTACTAACTCAGAGAAAGCTGTATGATGCTTTCAGAATGGGGGTAGGGGATGGTGTGGTGTGGGGAGAGTGTTCTATCAAAGCTCTGCTGAGAGGAGCTTTTTCAGATATTTTTAGGGAGTCAATCCCTTTTATACCAGGAAGTTTGCTAGACTACAAGCTGACCAATTTACTGGAAGAGATCCATAGTTGTCACTAAAGAAATGTGACCTAACAGAGTGCCCAACTTACAGAACATTATCACTGATATCACATATTATTAAAATTTTTCTATTGATAATCAAACAACAGCTGCAGCAGTACATTAACAAGGAACTGCTAGAGGTTCAGGTTGTTTCAGAAGAGGACATACAAGGCAGTGCAAGACTGATATCAGATGAATCTTGGCAGAAAGCAGAGAACACCAGAAAAAATGTTTACTTGTGTTTTATTGAGTATCCAGAACTTTTGCATGAATTACACAGGGATTGTGCCCATGGAAGAAGGGAATATCCCATGGTTTAAAAACAGGAAAGGTGTGGGTAAGGGTTGTAACATTTGACCAAATAATTCTATCTATCTGCTGAGCAAATGACCCTAGAAGATGGATTAAATGAAGAAGTGTGTGACATCAAAGATTTTTATCTTGCTTGGATATATAATCAATGCTCATGGAAGTAGGTTTCAAGAAATCCAAAGATTCTTTGCAGGAGATGAAATGATACATTTCATGGGACCTGTTGCATAAGGCCTCTTGAAATTATTGAAAAACAAAGATATAGCTCAATGACTGATGCAATGGATTGTCACAGGACCTGTAAAATGTGCTCAAAAATATGATCATTTGGGAGGATGGCTCAGTGTCAGTAAATGGTTTATGGTGTTGTACACACAGTAGTTGCAACAGCTTGCTCAAACGTAAGGACAGCTTTCAGGATGGCTCAGGAATGGAAGGAGTCCCCTTCTATTTTACAAGGGATTGATATGAGTCACAATTGACTGCCTGGCACCCAACAACAACAACATGTATACAGTATGACTCAAAATCAACTTGGTGGCACCTAACAGCACAAACAAGGTGAACCCGACTGAAGCTTTGGTACTTTCAATGGCCTCATATGTACTTATGTACTTAAAAGTTGAACGTAGAACAACGACGAACGAAGAAAAATTGAAACATTGGAATTATGTTGTTGAAGAATAGCGACGAACTGTCAAAACAACAAATGCATCTCTCTCGGACAAAGTACAGGCCAAATGCTACTAAGTGGCAAGGATGGTGAGCTTTTGCTTATGAACTCAGTACATGTATCAGGAGAGGGGCAGCAAAGAGAAGCATTGACACAGCAGTTGCAACCGCTTGCTCAAACACAAGGACAGCTTTCAGGATGGCTCAGGAATGGAAGGAGTCCCCTTCTATTTTACAAGGGATTGATATGAGTCACGACTGACTGCCTGGCACCCAACAACAACAACAGCAAACAACATGTTTGGTGGCAATTGCCTTTGCCCTTTCAAAACTCGTGATAATCAATGCAAAACTCTGCAAAATCTTGGGACCCAGTTTGTGCTTGTGCTAATGTGCTTCCTCATCTGAATGATGCCTTCTCTCCTTTTTTTAAAAGCTTATTAAATGTTCAACTTAAATTATATTTAAGCTTTGACTTTCTTTTATTTCCTAAAACAATGCAAAACTCTTTATCAAGTTGTGTAGATAGTGTGAGTTTTAAAAATCTTCTTGTAGTCTTTACTTTGTTCTGTATCCTGGTAGAAGGAGAATGACTGAATAGTGAGAGGAATTGCCTTAATAAATTGTTTATCTCAATTTCTAAAATGGAAGTAATTTCCAACAAAAGATGAAATGGCAATAAGGGATGTGGGTTATGATAAGCAGGGTGTGCACAGAACCCTGACAATGACTGAATTGACCTTCTTCTTTTAAAAGATAAATCATTTTATTGGGGGCTCATATAACATGTATATATATGTATATATTTATATATACATATATATTTAAATATATATTTATATATATATATAAAATCCTCTTCCAGTCTAGCTTGATTTGTAAGCTACAGTTGGGATCATGAGTGTTGGGGGGAGGAAAACTTTAATAATGAGAGGAAAGTTGTATGTTTTATCATTACTTCACTGCACCCTGACTGTCTCGTCTCCCCTCCACAACCCTTCTGTAAGGGGATGTCCAATTACCCATGAATGGACTTTGGGTCCCCACTCTGCAGTACCCCTCATTCGCAATGATATAATTCTTGTTCCTTGATGCTTGATACCTACTCCCTTTCATCCCTCGTTACCACACAGATTGGTGTGTTTCTTCCATATGGGCTTTGCTTCCTCTGCACTGGATGACTGCTTATTTACCTTCAAGCCTTTAAGACCCTATATATTTTTAACCTTTTGGTAGCCAGGAGCCATCAGGTTTCTCCACCATGTTTCCTTATGCACCCATCTTTCTTCAGTGCTCATATAAGGAGCATGGGCACACAATGATATGATTTTTGTTCCTTCATGTCTGATACCTGATTCCGTCGACATCTCATGGTCACAAAAGCTAGTGTGCTTCTTCCATATGGGCTTTGTTGTTCCTGAACTAGATGGCCGTTGGTTATTTTCAAGTCTTTTCCTGGAGTCAAAGATAATTAGAAAAACTCAAACGTGCTGGTTGATGAAACTTTATGTGCACTCACTCTACAAAAGTGTTGGTTGATTAAATGAGATGCCTTCCCAAAATGATGCTTGTGTGTCATTGGGCTTCCCCCCGACCCCTTTGACAGTTGTCCAGTTATCTGGAACAGATGGAGAAAATGCCCTTTTATTTTTTAGAGTCCAGATAAGTCTAGGTTCTCATATGGGTATACTTCCTGTCTCTGAACATCGCCTGTTTCTGAATTCTCCCTGTTGTAAGTCAAAGGTTTGGAAGGAATGCAATAATAGGAAAAGAGAACTCAAAGTGAAGACATTCTCACTGTGGTTCATTGAAGGTGTAACTGTACAGCGATTCAAGTTATGAAACCAGATGATGTTATCAGCAGCATTAGAGAGTTCAAGTTTCTTCTCTCTCACATCCAGTCACATTGGTAAGAAATGATCCAGATGAAAGCAATGAAAAAGATCTGAGCAGAGTGAGTCCGTTTATTTAAGGCTGACATTCAGCAAGGATCTTGTAAGTGGCTTTCTAAGCTAGTCTGGGAGCACTATTGGATGAGAATTCACATGTATATTGATATATATATAATCCCCTTTTACAAATTTTACATGTGCACCCACAGTGTGTTCTATATCTTTGTCACTGCTTCACGGTCCTGGTTGAGTATTACCTGTGCTTGCAACTCAAAAGGTCAATTAAGTTATTTTAACAGGCAGGTGAGCATCATGCAATACTAATTTAATAGTATTGCATTGAGGATGTACTTGAGTGGAGGCCCGAGGTCCATCTGCTAATTTAGTACTGCACCTTTAAATAAGTTGTGGGTCCATAAGAAAATGTGGTGAAGAAAACAGATGGCAGCCAGCTATCTAAACATATAGCTGTGGCAGTCTTAAAAACTTTAAAATAACCAACAGCCATCTTGCTGAGAAGTAGCCACGCCCACACAGAAGAAGCACACCGGCCAGTGTGGTCGCGAAGTGATGAAAGGATCAAACCTCAGGCATCAAAGAGGGAAAAAATATATCACTGTATGTTCACCCTTCTGAGATGATTGCTGAGGACAGGTGGGGACATGAGCAAGAGCGGTGAAGAAATCTGATTGTGCCCAGCTATCAAAAGATGGTAGATGTACCATCAGGAGTCTTAAAGACTTGAAGGGAAACAACAGTCATCTAGTTCAAGAACAACAAAGCCCACAAGGGCATGCAGGTCTTAATAAGCATTAAAGGTAAATGAGGGGCTCTACCAGATGACCCAAGAAAAGTCATTCAAGAATGGAGAAAAATATCTATTGACTTACATGGGGAAGCAATTTTTCAAGATGCATTAGACATCTCATAAAGTGAACATTTTAGGTGAATAGTTGCAGCCTATTTCAATGTAGTATGTGCCCAAAATGACAACTACCGATCCAGGACAGAAGCAATAAGCTAGACATATCACCACAAGGATTATGATTTAATAGAAGTGATCAAGAAATTACGTGCACTTCTGTATTTTATAAGGAATGAAAAGTTTTCAAATAAACCAATTAAATATAATAAATCATCAACCATTGACAAAGAAGTTTGGGAGAATTCAACGGCCTTCTTAGGAAGGCTATAGGAGCTTCTGATTAAACGTATCAGCCTAGACCCTGAAGATCCTGATTGAAACTCAGAAGACAAACTCACTGTGATCAAGTCAATTCTGGCCCATCGCAGTTCTTAAGGGCATTTCTGAAGGAGTAGAATTACCTCTGTTGGTTTCAGAGACTGCATCACGTTAATGGAGTAGAAAGCTTTATTTTTCTCCCTCAGAATGGCTGGTGGTTTCAAACTACTGAACAATGTGTAAACATAGTTTGAAAGGATATGTTTATAAGTCATTCTTCCCCAGACATCAGAAATAAGTGCTGAATATTAATGGTGGGCTGAAAATTAACTATAAAGATAGTATTAAATTATCTTAGGCTCTGTTATTCTCCTGATTTTTTTGAGAGTTTGCATTATCAATTACATTATTTTTTTTCTTTTTTAAGATACAAAGAGACCAGCTACAGATTATTGTCAGCCAACATAGACTAGCCTAGCCCTCAGAACCCTGGATGTTGTTTACAAGTACATACACATATTTCCCCTAAAAGGGAAATAAATATGGTGACATTTGAATCAGTTGTAAACCCCTGCCCAGCAGGAATCAGCTACAGAAGGGTCATCTTCAACCCTCAACCTCCAAATCTATATGGATGACATCAGTGGAAGGGGAAATCCAAGGAGCAGTGGGGAATAATGGGATTCTCATCACATAGGAAGATGATAATCAGAAAAGACATATTTTCATCATAATTTTGAAAAGGGAAGGATTTTTAAAAACTAAAGGCTAAGGACAGTAAAAGGTATTGGCTTAGATGGGCAGGGTATGCAAAAAACACCCCTAAAAGATTGAAATGTCCTTTGGAATGGCAAGAAGAGCCCAGTCAGGACCCTGGCTGGTAAACAAATAAACAAGAAGAACTTTCGTCACACAGGCAGCATTTGTGAAGGGGAGCTAGGTAAGAGAAGCAGGCCTGACATTAGGAGTATAAAAAAAAAAATCTGTATTTCCATCTGGCATGGCTCCTGGACTAGCACCCCTGCCTGTCTGTGAAATCTGTGGTCAATTTAAGTATTACCCACTAGCTTCACTTGAACCACTTCCCTAACTCCCTCAGAGTCATTCTTCATCAGTGTGACTAGAAGTGGGAGGAGGAACGTGAATCCACAATTCCCTCTGGCAATAGTTTGCTTACATATACATAGATAATAGACATTTCCCTATTTGACTGATTTTTCAAAGCATGATTAGAACACATTTTTTTTTGTCAAAAATTGAGGGAATCTATACACAGGTGATCTCACTTGGTATAAATCCATGGACTCAACTGGACAGAAGTAATTTTTTTCTTTTTTTTGTTTTAGTTTAAGTGAATATTCAATAAATTTGGTCCTAGTTGTTTTAAAAGATTTAGTCAACCTCATAGAATCCACCCATTGCTATCAGCTAAATGCATCCTGTAGTGCTTTTGATGCTGTGCATTGTTATGGAACCAGTTTTCATTTTCTTCTGCAAAGTAGCTCTGGGTTTGAGTCACTGACCTTGCAGTTCACAATTCAATACTTACCTAAAATAAATAAAAGCGGCACCAGGGTTCTGTTGATACAGTGAAACAAAAGAAAATAAAAATCGATTCACTTTATTGAATGTGCACTTAAAACAAGAAAAGTAACTCTTCAGTGCTAGTCTTTTGATTCCATCTCATCGTGTCTCTATTGGACAGACTTGTTCCTCCTCCATGGCTTTCTCACTTGGAGAAAGCCCTCTTTCTCCCATGGAGCAGTTGACAGTTTTGAACTTTGCAGTTAGCAGTCCAACTCAAAACCCACTGCATCATCATACTATGGTGATAAAATACTTTTGTTGATATGGTTGCTATCAATTTGAGGCTTATGCTACCTAAATCATTATTTCATATTCAAATTTTGTAACCCAACTGTACATGAATGCAGACACTATTATCTGAAATGAATTTATAGCTTGATAGTATTTTAGTCTTATATTGTTTGTATTCATTTTAAAATGGCACCAGATTTTTTAAAAAGTGATCTAGAAAGTGTGCTACTAAGTTATGAAATTTATTTGCCAGTCTCCACAGATATAAGAATTCTTAGTCCATTAACTACATGTTATATTATATAAATATTTTGGGTCTTTTATTTTTAGTAAAATAAAATATGTAAAATATGTAAACATAATTCCAGTGCTTTTATAACATAAAAACGCCAAACCAAACACCCAGTCATTGAGTCGATTCTGACTCACAGAGATTGTACTGGAGATCATTTCAGCTTTACAGAGAAGTAACAACAAAAAGGACAGATATAAGGTGCTTATCATAACATTAATCCATTCCATTCAATATGCATCTGCTATCTTTGACGGCTAAAGCATTGATTGTCACATTTATCGGCAATGTTCAAGAACCTGTCATCCAATGTAAGACTCACTGATGGGCTCTTCGCTGCAGAAAGGAGCCGTTACTGGAAAAGCAATCTCTAATGTTTCAAAGTGTATCGATTTGAATTTGCCTTCAATATTTTTTTCTAAAGCAAGTTGGACAGACATAAAAATATAACTCAGACTAAAACTTGGAGCTCTACAATCCTTCACAGACAACATGTTCGCCTGGGTTCAATTTCATCCATCCAGTTGACATCCTGGTGAAATCACCTAACTAATTCATCAAGCTTCTGATCAGGAAAGCCCCAAGGAATGAACAAAGCCTACCCACAGGGTAGAGAGGGTCTCTTTGTAATGGATGTTTGGAAAAGAAAACATATTTTATTATGCTTTAATATAGATTCTGGCTTCCATTACCTATCCAACTATCAACCGTCGTAGGTACTCCTGGTAAAACTCACCACTCACTCACATAATGCCAACTTACTGGCTGACATCAACTCTATTCCAAGTCATAGGCACATTTTAGCAGAACAAGCTTTCTCCTCTGTGTTTCTGAGTCCTCGGCTATTTGTGGGAATAGATGTCCTTGACTTTCTCCTGCAGGGCAACTAGGGGTTTTCATCGGCCAACCTTGCAATGATCAGCACAATGCATAACCAGTAAGCCAAGAGCACTGTTTTCCAACATGTCATTCATAGTAGAAATAAAAAGTGATGTCTTCTATTTAAGTCACATAGATTTTAGTGTGCTTTGATTCTTCACAAACAGGTTGTAATCTCAAGCCTTTGCAGATTACTATTTTAGGCTTGTTGTTCTTCTTAGGTTTCACCAATTTGGTTCTGACTCATGCCAACCGCATGTTCAATAGGACAAGACATTGCTAAATCCTGTACCCCTCTCACCATTAATTATGCTTCAAGCCATTTTTACATCCACTGTATCAATGCATATCTTTAAAGTGCTTCCTTGTATTTTATAACCTTCCACTTTACCAGGTATGATGTCTTCTCTGGGAACATTCCTTGAGAATATATCCAGAATTTAAGAAATAAGCCTGGTCATCCAATTAACAAAGAAGCAATATAGCTGTACTTCTAATAGATTCTTGTTCATTCTTCTGGCAGACTATGATATAAACAATATTCTGGGTTAATTAGACAATTCACATATATCCATTTTTTGTCTTTCTTCCATATTCCTTGTCCCATTTACTCAGGCATGGGAGACAATGAAAAAATACTATGGTTCAAGTTAGGAGCAACTGAGTCCTCACAGAAACTTTTTACACAGTAAGATAATTGCTTTCTTGACTGCGGCATCCATGATTGTTGCAAGATGTTGTGACATCTTGGACAACGGCAACCTTTTTCTGCTTATCATAATGTTGTCTACTGACACATTGTTGTGGGAATTTTTATTTTCTTTACACTGAGTACTAATTCATACTGAAGGCATAAGTCTCAGTTTTATGCACAAATTCTTCAAGTCTACTTCTTTTAAACAAGCAACATCTGCATAATTCCATTTGTTAATTAATCTTCCTTCAACTTTATTTCAAATTCTGCAGTTTACAGCTTCTCAGATTATTTGCTCTGCATACACAATGAATATGCATGATGCAAGCATATAGCCATACACAACTCTTTCTTGTTGTAATCTATGCAGAATACCTTATTCTGGTTGTAAGACTGTACTTTGATCTATGTAAAAGACAAATATGAGCACAATTGAGTATCGTAAATGTCCCATTCTCCACAATATTAATGCATATCTTGCTATGGTCCATACAATCTCTTGCCTTTGTGTTGTTAGTGAGACTCACTTTGTGGCATTCTTTGCTTCCAGTGATTGCTTCTGCATCACTAAGGTGCTGGTGTGCTATTACTGGAAGATATGCTACTGACATTTCAAATCCCAGCAGGGTCACCCAAAATAACAGGTCACAGTGGAGCTCTGAGACTTAGAGCCAACTACATTGAAGGGATCTGTTCTCTGAGCTGAAGGAAATAGCAGCTGTTGAAAATCGAAAGCATGGGATCAAAGCATTGTCTGATACTGAAGGTCTAAGGAATGGAAGGAGAACATTGTGTGAGACAATTTCAGAGGAGGTGCACCTCCGTTGGCAAGGTACGCTGATTATGAATAATGAGGGGCTGCATTCTCAAATTAAAGCAGACCATGGTGACATGAATGGGAGAACGGAGGAAGTAAAGCATTCTGGATATTCAGTTGCTGATAGGGTTTACCGTAAAATGAGAAGAAACAACTGCAATGCCAATTAATGGCCAGAACTTTGAATGAAAGAAATAGAAATCAAGAAAATTTAAGAGTCCTCAGAAATGAAATAGAATGCATAAATATAGAAATCCCAGGGATTAGTGATCTGATATGGACTGATAGCTACCATTTTGAATCAGAAGTCATATGGCTTACTAGGCAAGAAATGACTAAATCAAGAAAAATGAAGTCAAATTCATCATTGAAAGGACATTTCAAATTTTACCTTGAAATACAATGCTGTTTGTGATAGGATTATATCTATGTGTCTTCAAGGAAATCCAATCAATACAATTAGTATACAAGTTTATCCCCTGACCCAAAACAACTACTTTTGTTGTAATTGATCAAACAGGAAAGTACAATAATATGCATTAATAATTATTGGCAATCATAATAAAAATATTGGGAACAAGAAGGAAGGAAGAGAATTCAGAAAATAAGGTTTTGGAAACAAAACCAGAGCTGAAAATCACATAATAAGATTTTGCAAGAAAGTTAGCCCTGGTGGCATAGTGGTTGTGCGCGGGACTGCGGCCCAATAGCTTGGCAGTTCAAATCCAGCAGCAATTATCCAGAAGCAAGGCTGGACCTCCCACTCCCACCAGAGGACAGTGATGCCCCCCCAAAGAAAAGATTTTGCAAGAACAACATCTTATTGGTAACAAATACCATTTTCCAATAACACAAAGGATGAATATGCACATGACTCCTCCAGAGATATTACAAAGAAATTAAATTGGCTACATATGTTGGAAGAGATGATAGAGAAGCACAATATCAGCAGCAGAAACAGGCCAGACGCTGCCTTGAAAGACACCACCAGTTGCTCATATGGAAGTTCAAGTTGAAGTGAAAGAAAATAATATTAAATCCATAGAGCCAAAACATAGCTTTGAGCACATCCCACATGAAACCACGACCAGACATCTGTGCTCCAATGTTCATCGCAGCACAGTTCACAATTGCAACGAGTTGGAAGCAGCCCAAATTTCCATCAACTGACCAATGGATTAAAAAGCTGTGGTACATACATACAATGGAGTACTATGCATCGCTGAAAACAATGATGAATGCATGAAGCACATCACCTCTTGGGAAGAACTGGAGGGAATGATGTTAAGTGAAGTTAGCTAAGGGCAAAAGGACAGGGACAACATGAGTCCGCTGAGGTAAGCTTAATTTTCAAAAATGCAAAAGGGGTATCTTGGGTTGCTACTGTATTCAAAATGCCTGGGGAGAGGCCCAGGTATTATGGCTGGGGTCAGACCAAATTCAGGGCTACATATGGTGACCAACTGGAATGGGGGGATGGGGGTGGGCTGTGGGACTAATGGTGATGTGTAGAGAGAGAATGGGGTATTAACCCACCCAAGGAGGGTGTATTGTTTATATTTCCACAGCAAAAGAGGGACCAAACTTAAACCCGGTGATCCAGGATGTTAATATAGTTTGGTGGCATGAAGTGGAGAAACAATGAAGGAGTCTGAGCACACAACCCCAATCCCAACTACAGAGACAGCCACCTCTCCACCAGGGGAGTTTGCCTTGGAGATTAGCACTTGAAGCTGCAGCTTGGGGAGTGAGAGATGCCTGACCAGAACACATGAGAACAAATGAAGAGGGAGGAAGAGAGAATGGAGTACGTCTTGGTCCACTGATCCTTCAGGAAGATACCCCCACTCAGAACAGCTGATGCCCAAAGAGGATCATATGGTCAGCCCTACTATGAAATGCAGCTACCATCGCTGATCCAAGACCTTTTAGCATCAACAGGATTATACCCTGTCCGAGACAACCACACCAGGGAAAAACACTAAGGGTGTGCAACAGAGTGTGAAGCTTCAGATGGAACGACAGCGATAAACCTTGGGACCAGGGAGTGGCACCCCTTCTGACTCAACCAGGGAAAGCTCCTGGAGGCCAATGAACAGACCTTGAGTTACAGGTTTTTATAGTTATTTTTACACACACATACACATATGACATTGTATGTTTTTTGTTATCATTGCTTTATTTTCTTTGGTTCCTTCATTTTAGAAAGCCTTTTGGGTACATATTGTTTCCTTTGCAGGTCTATCTAAGTAAGATAGGCTGAATGAACAGTATGGAGGGAGGCAAAAACGATGCGACTGATGGTTCTGGGGTGGGGGCCATGGGAGAAGGGGAGGAGTGGGAAAGGAGATGGTGTTGACCAGCCCGGGATAAGGGCATATCAATTGACCCAAAATTAGAGACAACATGTAGAGAGAAATCCAGTAGGGATTGATAAAAGGTAATGTAACAGAGAGAAAATAATGAAACCCAATGTAAGTTGAGTATGATAGTGGGACAAGAGGAAAGTAAAAGGAGATAGAGGAAAGAACTGGGGGTAAAGCGCATTTATAGAGGTTTAAATTTCAGGCATGTACATAGGTACATATATTTATATGTGACAATGGGAAAATAGATCAATGAACTTATACATATAGGCTTAGTAGTAGACGAGCAGATAGGCATTAGACCTCCACTCTAGTACTTCCTAAATGCAAGAACACTTTATTCTATTAAATTGGCGTTCCATGATGCTCACCTTCGCTACCCGATCACTGAAGACAAATGTGTGCATAAGCAATGATGGTGAAGAAAGCTGATGGTGCCTGGCTATCAAAAGATGTAACATCTGGGGGCTTAAAGGCTTGAATAAACAAGCGTCCATCCAGCTTAGAAGCAACAAAGCCCGCATGGATGAAACAAACCAGCATGTGGGACCAGGAGTTGTCAAAGGGATCAGTTATCCCAGTTTAAGAACTAAAAACCATAACATTGCGTGCCCACTTTCCTGATATGATCACTGACAACAAATGTGTGCATAAGCAAATGTGGTAAAGAAAGCTGATGTTGTCCGGCTATGAAAAGGTATAGCATCTGGAGTCTCAAAGGCTTGAGTAAACAAGTGGTCATCCAGCTTAGAAGCAACAAAGCCCACATGGAAGAAGCACACCAGCCTGTGTGACCACAAGGTGTTGAAGAGTTCCAGTGTCAACCATTAAAAACTAAAATTATATCATCATAAATAGTGGGGAGTACAGATTGGTGACCCAAAGCCCATCAATAGGTGAAGCAACATCCTCTTACAGAGAGGTTGCAGGGAAAAGATGAGCCAATTAAAGTACACTGTAGTAACAATGAAATATGCATCTTTACTCTAGTCCTCAAGTGCTTCCTCCCACCCACTATCATGCTCCTCGTTCTACCAGATAAGTCCGGTTAGAACATTGGATTAGCATCAGAAACATGGGGAATTTAGGATAGATATTCCCTCACGATGAATGATCAGTGTTGTGATACTGGGAGGGTGGAGGGATGGTGGAGTAGAAAGGGGGAACCAATTTCAGGGATCTACATGTAACGTCCTCTCTGGGACATGGCCAACAGGGAAGTGAGTGAAAGGATACATTGGACAGTGTATGATATGAAATAACGATTTGTAAATTATTAAAGGTTCATTGGGTGGGAAGGAAAATATGGGGAAGTGGAGCTGAGGGCCTAATGGAGGGAGGATGTTTTGAGAGTGATGATGGCAACAAGTGTGCAAATGAGATCTTCAGACAATTGATGCATGTATGGATCTTGAGGGGAGGTGTATGAGTACCCAATAAAATGATTCATTTAAAAAAAGGGGGGAGGAGAGGAGCTTTTTTATATTTAATGAGGAGCTTATACCAGGGGCTCAAGTGGAAAATGTTTGGAAATGAATGTGGCAACATGTGTGCAAATGTGCTTGATACAGGTGATCTATTGAATGTTATAATAGCTGCAAGAGCCCCCTATAAAATTATTTAAATTAAAAAAGGAAATATGAGACTATTTCAAGAACAAATTTTACAAGTCAAATACTTATGGTTGATGTCCTGATGAGCTGTTGCAGGCCATCAAAACCACATTTATGAAGAAAATAAAATATCCAGAAGACAGAAAAGAAGGAAAAGTTCAAAATGAATGTTTGCAAATATTCTGAAAATTACTTTTAGCTTGGTTAAGCAAATGGAAGACAAAATGAAGTAAAAGAACTGCACAGAAATTTTCAAAGGGCAGCTCAAGATGAAAATAAATCATATTACGAAATATATATATATATAGCACTAGAATTGAAAAACCAAAATACTCAGCATATCGCACACTTAAGATATCAAGACAAAATTAAAGCTTTAAGTTGAACTATTGAAATACTGTACAGACAAATGTTGAATGATACAGAAAGCATCAACAGAATTAGGAAGAGTATAGAGGCAGTGTATCAAGAAGAAATAGTCCACCTTTCCTCCCCACCACTCCCCTCTTCCCCCTACTCTTCTGGTACGGCCAATTCCAGGTGGATTGGTAGGTGAGATCAATTGCAATGATCAATACATAGCACACATATGAAAATAATAAATATTTATACTCTATCAAGGGGTAACAAAGATGGGGAGTTCGGAATTGAAGCTAATTCCAAGGATTCAATAGAAAGCAAGTGTCTAGAAAAGAAGGATGCAACATATATACAAATATGCATGATATAACTGATATATAGATTGTAATGACTTGTAAGAGCCCCCAATAGTTTTATTCAATCAAAAAGATAATATTTTAATTAAAAAACAAAGAACTACTTGACATTCCATTATTTCAGGACATAGCGAGACTCAATTATGCTGAAGGAAGTTCAAACTCTTTTGAAAGCAACAGTCCAAAACCAGGCTTCAGAATCTGATCAAATGCTAAGTAAAATGCTCCATCAAGAATTACTGCAAGTACTAAAAGTTACATGACACGTAATATGGAAGGGAGATAGTTGACACACCAACAGAGGGGTTCATATTTATACTCACTCCTAAGAAAAGTGATCCAACAAAAACCATAGAGCAATATTACTGATATCATATGCTAGTAAAATTTTGCTGACTCTCATCTAACAGTGGTTTCAGGCATACCCTGACAGGAAGCTGCCAGAGGTTCAGTCCAGTTTCAAAATAGAATGTGGGAAAGAGCATATCATTGCTGATATCATATGGATGTTGACTTAAAGCAGGAATGACATAGAGATGTTTACTCATCTTTTTTTTTACTATGGCTAGGCCTTTGAAGGAGTAGATCATAACAAACCATGTATAGCTTTTAATAAAAGTGGAAGTGTCAGAACATTTCATTTTGTTCATGTGGACTTGCACATGAATCAAAAGTAGTTGTAGGGACAGAGAAGTATTTTACTGTGTAAGATCTGGAAAGTTTTGAAGCATGGTTGCATCCCTTTACCATATTTATTCTAACTATATTCAGATCAAATCTTTAGATAAGAAGATTGCATGAAGCAGAATGGGGTATCAGGATTGGAAGAAGGTTTATTAACAACTTTCAATAGATATTGCAGAGCACCTAACCCTGCTTCCTGCATACAAGGACAGTTGAACTTATTGATGCCGTTTGATGTTTTCAGCCTTCGATATAGGTTATAGCTCACTGTAGATAAGAGTAAACTCCTTACAACTGTACTCATAGGTAACATCATGATAAAGAAAGAAAAGATTGAAGTTGTCAAGGATTTCATTTTGTTTGGATCTACAATCGAAGCTTATGGAAGTAGCAGTCAAGAGACAAAATGATGCATTACATTAGGTAGCTCTGTTGCACAAGATGGCTCGCTGCTTTTGAATTGTAGGGAAGTTTCTTTGAGGGATATGGTGTGCATGACCCAAGCAATGGGTTTTCCATTGCCTCACATGTGGATACAAATTTGGATGTTGAATAAGAAAACCTGAAGAAGAATCAATGAGCTTCAATATTGGTGCTGGGAAACAATATTAAAAAAAAATCATGACCTATCCAATGAGCAAACAAATCGTTCTTGCAATAAATACAGCCAGAATGCTCCTTAAAGGCAAAGATGCTGAGACTTTGCCCTTGTAATTTTTATTTGCTCTCAGGAGATACCAGTGCTGGGCGAAAGACATGGTACTTGCACAAGTAGGGGAGCATCTGGGTGACACATTGACTTCGGCAATGGGACCAAACTTGGAAAGGTGTGAGTGGCACAGGAGTGAACAGTGACTTTTTCTGATATGTGGAGGGTCACAATGGGTGTGATGTAACAGCAACACTTTACTGTAAAAGTTCCTTAATTGTATATTTCAATGAAAATCCTTCAAATACATCTTTGTAAAATATGTATCTTTATTGATAGGTAAAATACATTTACACTATTGATTGCTAGTCAGTTGACATAATAATTTTTACTAAGAGTAAGCATTCCCAAAGAAGATTGAAGAGTGCTGCCTTCCCTATGGTGTATACCTGAAGAAAAGGAACACATAATTTATTGCTTTGTGTAAAGAACCACAACACAATACAGATTGAAGCATTAAAAACTTTATTAAGATCAGTCACAAATTCTTTACAACTATAAATAATATGTGTTATGCTTGTCAGTTTTTCTTCAAAATTATTATCTATTGTAACTAGATATAAAGATATACTCATGTTATAAAAAAGCAACAAAAAATTAAAACTACCTTGTAGAAAACAAACAAACAAAAAAGTCATCTACAGTTCATTTTACTTGGATGTTTGATAAACACCCATGGAAACAAAAATCAAGAAAGCAAATGGCATATACATTGCATGGGTAAAATGATGCTGCTAAAGATCTCTTTAAATTGTTGAAAAATATATTACATTGAGGAAAAATTGATCCTAATCTAAACTTGGATATTTTCAATCATTTGAAATACATGAGAAAGATGGACAAAAAAATAAAAGAAAACTGGAAAAGCATTCATCTTAAGGATGGTATTGAAATTACTAAATTTGCCAGGTAATGGCAGAAGAATGTTCAAATACACCTTGAAAAATACTAATCCACAATGAGGATGTCGACACTTCCTTGCACTGATGTTGGAAATGGTATAAAAAGGTCACATCCCCAGAGACAGGTAAGACCTGTTTGATGAAGTAAGAGGATCGATGAAAAAGATGAAAACCTTCTGCGACATGTACTGCTAATGCGGGTGCAACAATCTACTCAAACATTAAGATGATTTCCCAGATCCTGAATTCCCATTCTCTTATAGATAGCATCTCTGTGCATCAGAAATGTGACAAGGGTACTTAACCACCACTTCGGCCCAGTTCCATAGTAACATTTGGTGAAAAAAAGTCTTCTTTTTCTATTGAATTGCTGGCAATGAATTGATCATAGCTACACAAGTTTATCTTTGGACTCATGTTGATATATATATATATATATATATATATATATATATATATAATGCCAGTGCTATACTATCTTATGTATTTTATTGTCAATTTCCACAAACAAGGCAGTTGGAATTTGTAATTTTGATAATGATCATTTTTCATTGTCTAGGTGAATTTAAGGTACATTGACATTTTTTGTCACTGAGACTATCACAATCTCTTTATATAGTTGCTAAAATCTCCGGTAAAAAGCATGAATATTTTTCAAAAAACTGAGGTGAATAAAATGAGCAATTAAAATAGCTCACCTTTTCCAAGGTGCGACTTAAATTTGGTTTCACCAAACAGAAATACAAACAGATTTCTTGAACAAAAATAGTAGTTTGGAAAAAAAATGCAGGTGAACCTTGCTCCTGTCAATGAAATCATATTTGGAAGACAATTTTACTTGTGCAAGTCAGAAAACTTTGACTGTTTTCATTGTAACATATATAACCCAGAAACATCTGCCTTCATGCTCTTTTACTTACAAAAAAGACACATTATAGAAATGTATTGTAAAACAGGCTTTGTGTATTTTATACTATAACCTTTTTAACCTGAAAATAACACCCCACAGAGTTTCCTTCTACAGGGGTACTTATTTTTTTTCTAACCAATGTTAAGTACCATCCATTTCACTACTTGTTTATTATTATACAATATTTACAAAATATAATATTTCTTTTAAACATTCCTGGTTCTTTAATTTTTAAGATGGAGATTATTTTACTTATTTATTATCTTTTTCATCTTTACTTTCTTGAGCAATTGAAAAAGTGTTGTCTGGGTTTGAAATTTACATCCACTAAATCACATGTTAAAGTTTTGGAATCCATAGACATTTTAAACACCATCATTTAAACTATGCGAACATTTCATAAACATACATCTGAAATAATTTATAACAAAATAAAGTGTTATGCTAACATAAAAAAAATCTAAAATTATTTCTTTCATAATGATGTCTTTTCTTTTATTCATAACAGTTATCCAGAGACTATAATGCAAGTAAATTTAATTCTTTCTCCATTGATATATTTCTGATGAGAGAGTCATGATATGGAAATAAACTTTTTTCCTATATATCTTTGGAACAATAAGTGTCTTTTCTCTATGCATAATAGTATGATTTGCTGGGTTAGAGGGCACTACTGATGTGTTCTCTATTTATCAGAATGGATAAAATTGATTTACTGTATCAATAGCTGCCAGGGAGGACCCAGGGATGTATTGATTTAACCATTAAGGAAACCACACTGCAAATGGAATATTAACTTCATTAAGCTTAAGTGAGTACAATGCTATCACACAGACTAGTCTGTCTTTGTCCATTATCCAACCCAAAGCATTAAATTGAGCAGCAATAGAAATCATGACACTTTTAGTATAGTATGAGAACAAAAATGTTGTATTCCCAGTGTCCTGTTTTAAATTTAGATTCCCATATATTGTAAAAAGCAGTAAAGAGGTTGAAAAGCCTATTTCATTGGGCACATCTTCAGCAAAAGAGAGCTTTAACTGGTTAAAAATCAAAGAAGACACTATAAGGGGAAAGTCGTGCCTTACCCCAAATTTGATATTTTCAATTATTTCATAAGAAAGTAAAAGTAGGACAAGAAATAAAGAAGTCCATGATGGAATGTATACATTTGAATTATAGTGTTATTGAAGAATATTATATATATGATCACTTGGGGGGGGGGGAAGAACACATTGTTCTTGGTAGAAGTGCAACCCAAATGCTTCTTAGAAGCAAGGATGGCAAGAACTCTTCTTACAGTATTGCTGCCATGCTGGCTCCTTCTTCCAATGTCCTTAGAATTAAATTATTTTGAGTACATTCAAGGTTTAAATATATATATATATATATATAACTATTCAATCAAAATAGAGATATAATGGATTACTTAATAATAGAAAAATAACATCATTTGCATTTTCAATTCAGAAGAAGTTGTCTGCCAGAAGAATTGCTTAATGCAGAATAATCTTCTAGCATACTGTTTCTGTTCATAGAAATGAATTAGAATGTAACTTTCACCTGAATTTTTCAATAATAAAATTTTACATTATCTTTTAAATTTTAGATGGCACACTGGTAAACTTAATTTTCATGCCTATATTAGTTCCTCAGAATCCTGTATGATTCATATATGACTGTATTCTTGTTATATATACATACATTATTTCATCATAAATAATTTGTGTATGTTACATGGGCTCAGCAAATTCAGCAGAATGCTTACTAGTGTCTATGGTATCAAACATATCCCTGAAATTTATTATTTTCTCTTTTAAACTGTTATTTTATAATGACAACCTTGGAACAGCATTCCATTGAAAGTATAATCACACTAAATGTGCAGAAAATAACCTTACCGAGCAAAGAGTTATGCCCATGGGAGGAAGTGAAGAATGAAGGGGTGCCTCCCTGAGAGCTAGAAGCTTACTTCTTAATAGAAAATTGAGCAAGGAGATTTGCACACAAGATTTGGAAAATATCCCAGTTTCAATTCACATATATAAAAAACCATGAAACCTATTGAAACAGGACAGTTTGTCTGCTGCAGGTGACCTTCATTAACTGAAAATTGTATCAGTAGTGCTGCTAATGAGTCATTGAAAAAGATTCTGGAAGGTGAAGGGGAGGTTGGTGCAAAAGCTGTCTGGATGATCTATTTTGAATAGGGGTAGTAAAATGGATGACAAGGTCCCATCACTAGTTAAAATGCACAACACAAAGATTTAAATAAGTTCCCTAATATCTTCAGAAAATCAAGTGCACACACAATATATAATCACTCTCTTTATAGTTGTATACTTATATCATTCTTAACTGACATATTTCTCATAGAAACAACCAACCAAGTCATTATTTGATTCAATTTTTGGTCATCTCCCTGGACAACGTAATATAAATGTAAATGCATATATATGTATATTCATGTATATATGTAGAGTATGACTATGTGTATGTGTTTCAATGATTGTATAGAAGTTGCATCCAGAATGTAATTAATATAGTTTTTAAAGTAGAGAAATCTACCTGATGCTCTTCTATTTTGGTTAAAAACACTGCTCCACATAACACTTAGCAGCATATGGATTTCTTTTTATTGTCCAAAGCAGGACAAATGTACCTATTTTTCTTTCTCTTTTATAAAAATGTAAATAGTAGACCCTGATGATCTTAGCTTCCTCCTACAACAGTCTGTCTACAGGTGAAAGTCAGAAGGCCATGTGCTCTACCAGAAAGTTTTCTAAGTAGTCCTACTTGGTTTAATAAAATATGCACATAAGAAAAATGAGCAAATTAATATTTTTATTCCTTTTCCTGTCTTCTAGCCACTTTATACTGATTTATATTTTGCTATTAAAATTAGGGATTATATCAAAATATTTAATTATTCACAAACTGGTGAAATAAAATGATGGGGATGAAAAAGAAAAAATAAAAGTTTTGACAGAGCAAGTTAACATACAGATGATGTGTACAAGTTAGCATGGAAGTAGTTTGACTTGTCCTAACACAGTGATGTGAATACCACCTCTCCACATTGATAATTTAAAGTATATTAAGTAACAGAAAACAAGAGAATATAAGTGGAATAAGTTCTCTTCTATGTCCTTATAATTTTATTATTAATATTTAGTTTCCTATTCCAATGAATTTAAGCTGCAAAGGTGTAAATCTACATGAATTATTTTCATCATTTAAAAAGTTATTTAGTAGGTAGCCATGAAAATATGACTTGAAATGTTATTAAAATATATCTCAGTTATTTCATCAAGCCATTGTGTTAAGATTTGAGTATAGGTTTGTGTGCACATATATGGAGAACACTATTAGAAAAGAGATAATAAACTTTGGAATCTAACACATACTCAATTGTTTGTTGGAAAAATGATTTCCGTATGTGCTATATCCTGTTTTCAAAGAAGCTTGTCCTGCAGTTTATAAATGGGTTTGCCACCCTGGGCCTTTCTGTCTGACCAGATGCTAAGGCTCAGCTTTAACCTCTGTAAACTTGCAGTCGGTTCTTTATTTGAGCCACCTTTCAGAATGAAGAGGATTATATCACTCTGGAAATATACATATACATTTGTATGTACTAAAGCATTGTCATATGAAAATATGAGTTTTATTTTATTCAAAAATTAAGATAAAAATGCATCTGAAGGAAATGACTTATGGCAGCTATTATGATATGATAGTGAGAGCCTTCTAACCATTAGCTGCTGTAAATGCTGTGATGAATCTAGTCATTTTACTGCATCAATGCATTTCCAATGCACAATTTTACAAAACATTGTAGCTGCACTACAGATGTCCAATTTTCTTAGCATTCCCTGCTCTCGGTTTGTATCTTAGTTCTGCTACTCTACTTCCTCCATACATTTGGGGAACTCAATGTTATTCTCAAATGCACAAAGGTAAATTGCTCTAATATGCTACATGTCAGCTTCTTCAAATGAATTGTTAAGGGTGCTTAATAAAAGTTCATAAAAATATCCTTTGATATTACACTGATATTCTGTTCATTATGCATTGTCATTAAATGATGATATGATAATTCTTTGTCTCAACTCAAGACCTGACTTTTCCAAAAATAACCATGAAACTAATTGCCAGTCAAAAAATGATGTGGCTAAAACTAGTCACAGAGAGAACTGAGAATTGGAATCCTAACTTCGGATTGGATTTGTAATTATGTATATGTCCTCTTAATACTCTCCCCATACCTATTCATTCAGTCCTGATCAAATACTCAGTGGAACTGAATTATATGTAAAAGGGCATGGCATCAGGACGGATGGGGTAGGTTAAAAGAGAAAGGTCCACCATGAGATTGTGTTGGCATGGTGGCTCCCACAGCAGCTCAGGCATGGAAACAACTGTGAGAAGGCATAGAACCAGGCAGTGTTTCACTCTGTTGTGCATACATACACTTTGAATCTGAACTGACTTGATGGAACCTAAAAGCAACAATAAAGTGTATAAGTATATATACACACACACACATATATATATAATCATTTTACATATGTATATACTATGTTGGATAAAAATAATATACTATGTTCTCATAGGTTTTTAGATTCTTGTGTTTAATTTTAATATGTATAGTCACTTAAGAAGTGATTGATTCATTCATATTTTAGACAAGATTGATATATATACATATATATATATATATATATATATATACAGAGAATGCTTTATATAGGGATGTCCAATGCAGTCTAGCTCTCAGAGGGAATATCTCCTTTAAAAATTGAACTAGTGGGTAACTTTTGAGTATGTGTAGCTTTTAGGAACAACATTCACATTGATAACAAATATTAGTCATCAGAAATTATGGAAATGTCATAACCAATTTGTTACTTATACAAACTGCCTGGGCTTACATAATTTCTCATTGCCCAGTTTCAAACATGGCTATTCTTAACTTGTCACATGGTCTATCAATATTTACAGGCTCTAATAAGCCCTTTTCTTGATGTCTCATCGCGCTACTAGAGATAAAAATCCATTATTGTCCACTAAAGAGACAACTGGTCAATTATCAGCAGCCCTGTAAACTGAGAAAAATTTGGAGCTGTCAAGTATTTAACTTTTATTTGTGTGTGTGTGTATCCATAGTAAATGCCCAGAATAGCTACACTCAAGAAATCAGCAGACATAATGAGTTGAGCAAATTTGGAGCTAAAGACATTTAAGTTTTAAAAAAATCAAAGATGCAATCTTGAAGGCTAAGGTAAAAAGTTATGGAAAAACCTGGAATTAGAAAAGAAAAAAAAAAGAACATAAACAGCATTTGTGTTAGAAAGGGTTCTCTAGAGAAACAAAGCAAAGACACTTGTGAAATATAATTATGAATGGATATGCACAGACACACACAGCATTAAAGAACATAACAGCGAATTAGATCACACAGCAGTACAAAGGGATCAGTTCACCTCAATTCCAAGGAACAGTTGATATATAAGAAGTCCTTTAACTCACAAGCAATGCACAAGCAATTCTGAGTCCAAGTTCATGGAAGCATACAGATGAATATTCCAGACAGATGAATATTCCAGGTAGTCTGACCACAGGCAGCAAACAGCAGGGCATGTCACTATAGTCAACACCTCAGGACCTTAATGAAGCAGGCCCTGTAAAAAGACAGGGCCTGGGGCTGAGCTCCAGTGGCGTAGTGGTTGTTCGCAGGGACTGCGGACCACTGGGATGAAGGTTCAATTCCAGCTCCATGGAGCAAAGACTGGGCCTCCTACTCCCACCACCAGAGGGCAGTGATGCCTAAAAAAAAAAAAGACAGGGCCTGCTAACTTCTAGCTCAAGCGATATATACACCAACAACACTGTAGAGCAGGTTTCCAAGCGCTAGCAGTATGATACATGCATTGATGGTCCCACAGGTAGTGTAGCTCACATGTTGAGACAGAAAACTGGGTAAACCAGCTGCACACTTCTCAGAGAGCAAAAGAAAGATGGTTGGGGGTTGCTGAGGTATTTATTTCTTTGCCCACCAATCAAACTGCAACCTTATTAATCCCACATGTTCCTAGTAGCCAGGGTAGCACAATAAGTCTGTCTATCATAGTCCACCCCTTTCCAACTTGACATATGTTCACAATTCTTGGGCCAAATATAATTGCAGACACCAATGAAATCACACACCTAACATCATACATTAGCAAAAGAAGTATATTAAATAAGCACATATGTAGAAGATAAACTGACAATCATAAACCAAGCTTTAGGATTGATATGTGGTTGCAGCTGATAGGTAGAGATATATTTTTTCTACTACCTATTCTGTGTTATATTGGCCCTCAGCCAGCACTTCAGCTTGCCTTTTTTTTTTTTTTTCCTGTTGAGGTAATCCAGACCTTCAATCCTGAGGGGTCTTGGTGATTAGATTTCCTGTCAGAATTGGGTTGCAGTAGTTTGCCGTTTATTTTAACCACAGGGCACGGAAGTACAGAGAGGGCCTCCTGGATCTCCTGGATTCCAGACATATTCTTTCTTGCCTCCATTACTTAGCCCCAGTCTGATTTCTCCTTGGTTATCAGGATCAGTCACCCAACTCAAAAAAGTCACACCCTTTTGGGAAGCTCAAAGTGATCAGAGAACATTCTCAGCTGCCAGGTCAGGGGATTAGTCTTTGTTTCTAGGTGTGGAATTCCTTTCTTCAGGACCAGAACCTCCAGACCTGAACAGCATGGGGTAATTGGGACTGGGAACAAAAGTGCAGCAAGTGGATCACGAGCAGTGAGAGTGAGTGGTTCCACTCCTGCTTATTCCCTTTGGTTCCTAGACCCATGAATTCTGGCTTCTGGACACACAGCACCTTGTATTGCCCTCTGATTTAGAGTATATATAGTCTTCTGGAGAACGTTGCTCCAGCCCCACAAGTCGTTTCCTCCTCCCTTGCACTGCGATTTTGTCTTTAGGAGGCCATTCTATTTTTCTAAAAAGCCAGCTGCTTCAGGATGATGAGGACCACCAGGATAGGACCAGTGGATTCCATGGGCGTGGGCCCATTGTCCCACTGGATTTGCTGGGAAGTGATTACCTCGATCTAGAGCAATGCTATGTGGAATGCCATGCTGGGGGATCAGATAAGTTCATGAATGATAGCTATGAAAGGAGTATTGCAAGCAGGGAAGGCACATCCTTCTCCAGAGTGGGAGTGTATTCAAGTAAGGACAAAGTGCTGGCCCTTCCATGATGAAAGTGGTTCTATGTAATCCATCAGCCACCAGGTTGCCTATGGATTTCCCCCAGAAATGGTCTCATATCTTGAACTCAATGTTGGTTTCTACTACACTCAGCAGTGCGAGTGACAAAGTCAGCCTTGATCAGTGGAAGTCCATGTTGCTGTGCCCATGCAGAATCTCCATTCCTGCCCCCATGTCCACTTAGTTCATGTTCCCTCTGGAAAATGACAGGAGTGGCAGAGGTAAGAGGAAGACTAGTCACCACATCTTATCCACGACATTGTCAAAGCCCTCCTCTTCAGAGGTAACACTTGCTGGGCATTCCCATGAGACATGATTATCTTTACTTTCTTGGCCCAGAGAGGTCTTTCTAAATAGTTCTTCCCCACACTTTTTTTGCTACCAATATCCCAATCATATTCCTTCCAAGTCCCTGACCATCAATTCAAACCCTTAACCTCAGCCCATACATCAGTATACTATCCCATATTGGGGCATTTCTCCTTCCAGGCACTCAGACAGTAAGGTGCACTTTTCAAAATTCTGTCCATTCAGAGGACTTCCCTTCTCTACTGTGCTTTAGAGAGGTCTCAGAAAATGGCTGCAGTGCTGCTGCTGTCCACATAATAGTGGCACCTGCATAACATTCAGAGTCATCAGGAAAAGAAACATTAATTTTCTGTTCTGCAGTTAAAGTATCATAAGGAACTCCTGAGGAGGTTATAGGTGCAGACTGGGAGAAGGAAGGTAGTATGACAGAAATGGAGACTGTGGGTATTTGGGCAACTTCTTCATGAAGTTTCCTTGTGCCTTCAGGTCCTGATTTGGCCCAGTCTCATATACACCATTTGTATTTAACAATGCAGTGTTGCTGTGCATGTCTAACTTTATGACTCTGTGGGTCAGACGATACCCAGCTCATGGTTGACAGCTCAGGCCTCATGGTGACGTGGTGGGCCCTGGTGAGGCATTCAGCTTCCACTAAGGCCCAGTAACAGGCCAACATGTGTTTTTCAATGAGGGAGTAATTGTCTGCAGAAGATGGCAGAACTTTACTCCAAAATCTCAATGGTATACACTATGATTCACCAATAGGGATCTGCCAAAGACTCCACACTGCATGTTTATCAACAACTGACACCTCTATCACCCTTGGGTCAGCTGGATTATATGGTCCCAGGGGCAGAGAAACTTGCAGGGCAGCCTGAACCTGTTGTACTTTACTTTCTTGTTCTGAGTTCCACTCAAGTTTGAAGGCCTTTCATATCACTAGATAAATTGGCTGAAGTGAAACACCCAAATGAGTGACATGTTGTGTCCAAAATCTAAAGAACACACTAAGCATTGTGTTTGTGTTAGTTGTTGTGGGATTGGGGGGGGGATGCAATAGCTTATTCCTCATCTTAGTAGGAATTTCTCAACATGCCCCTCATCACAGGATGCCTAGGTATTTTACTGACTTTGAGGATATCTGAATCTTTATCGTTTTCATTTTCCAAGCTGTTGCACACAAATATTTTATCAATTAATCCACAATCTTTGATACATCCTCCTTAGTGGGTCCAGACAGCATAATGACATCAATATAATGGATTAGTGTGACATTTTGCAGAAGAGACAGGTGATCAAGATCCTTTCAGGATAAATTATGCCATAGCATGCAAAAGTTGATGTACCCTTTTTAGAGAGCTGTGAAAATGTATCATTGCCCCTGCCAGCTGAAAACGTACTGTTTCTGGTGGTCCTTCAAGATTGAGAAGAAGGCATTGGCCAGATCCATAACCACATACCATGTAGCAGGAGAAGTATTAATATGCTCAAGCAATGAAATCATATCCAGAATGGCAGCTGCAATTAGAGTTACTACCTGGTTACATGTACGATAGTCCTCAGTGATTGTTCAGGATGTACTTTTGTTTTTTTTTATAGGTCAAATAGGTGAGTTAAACAGGTATGTGGCAGGAATCACCACACTTGCATTCTTTAAGTCTTTGATTGTGACACTGATCATTGCGATGATTTTAATGGTGCCCATTTGACGTTTTCTAAAATAATAGCCCTTATTCCGCATTTTAGGGATTGAATATGCCAGGTACTAAGGATAGCTATCCTGATGATGCATTCTAGAACTGAGAAAATGGCAAAAGAATGGGTTCAGGAGCCCATTGGATCCATGATGAAGCCTGAGGTTTAACTGAGCGATAACTGCATTGATAACTTGATATTTATATGTCTGAATCAGACTGGCAGGCCTTTGAAACATTTTGGATCCCCTGGAGTTAGTGTCTGCTCACAGCCAAGGTCCAGTAATCCCTGAAAAAAATTGATTATTTCCTTTCCTTAAATGAACAGTCACTCTTGGCAAAGGCCACAGCTGACTTTGGAGAAGGCTAGAATAAAGACTACAAGTATAAACCTTTTGTGATGCACTAGAGTACTCCTTCAAAGGGACCTCATTCAAGGGGTTTGTGTGTCCCTTCAAAGGTACTGTCCCCTCATTCAAGGGGTTGTGGGTCTGTAAACTGACTCAGGCCTGGGAATTGAGTGAGCAATAGTGACTATCTATTCGGCTGTTCTTTGGTTCTATTATTGTTCTGCCCACATATGCCACCTAAACATTTGGTATTTTTTCAACATATTTTCCTTCTAGAGGCATCCGTGCCTAGGTAACCAATACCATAAGTCCACATAAGACAGGTTTCTTTTATTACTATGGGAACCCATTGTGATAACTATGTCTACCCTGTCCTGTTGATTTAGTGCTGATGACTTCTCTCTACAATCAAACCATTGTAGGCAAATATCAAAGTTGACTTAGGGCAGTTCCCACTATTAATCCTAGTGTACATAAAATAGCAATCACACGAGTCTTCAGAGATGCTACGGTCCACTTTTCAAACTTGTTCTTTATGCTTGTGGTGAAAGATGTGTTCTTGGGACATTATCTTTTTGGGATTACTAGATTATTCTGATAGATTCATTGCAACATATCTGTGTTAGTCCAGGTAAACTAGAGAAACAAAGCCATAGACATACATATGGATATAAGAGTAGGGTTTATATATAAGAGAAACAGGACATTAAGAAATCTTCACAATCTAGTCGTCAGCAGTGTTAGCTCCATTACTAGAGAAGAAAAGACTCTCCTTTTTAGCACATGCAGAAGTTTTAGGTCTCTTATTCAGCAATTGAGATGTGCTTCAGAGATTCTGACATTAGCTCTTTCTGTGATCACATTTTCAGTTATAAGGAGGATCATCCAAGCAGGTTCTCTATACTTCTCATCCTGAAAAAAACTCCTGGAAAATATCAAACACAGCACTACCCAGAGCCTCTCCACTCACCAACACGTCTTCCATTGATGGCGATGCTGTGGAGATAGCTTTGCAAATTCACACCATGGATTAAGATCACCCCCTCTAGTAAGAGTTGCAGTCTTATTCACACCTTTTTTGCTAGAGAGAGTATTCTCAGTGCTGGAGACCCAATTTGAGAATCCTAGACTCATTATCTTGTTCTTATAGAACCACTCGTGGTTTCAATTGTGTTAGGGTCCTCTTGAAAAACAACTACTTTAACTATGGTGGAGGTCATTATACAATAGCAGTTGCATATATCTGTGGATTTTTAATTTAAAATAGCTTATAATAAATAACTAAAGAAGTTTATGTTGTTTTAAAGTCTTCCAAACAGAAGTTCTTATGCAATTATACGATAATCATTTAATATGTAAAATTGTTTAGACATAGTCATTTAGAGATGATTAAATATATTATGCTTCTCCACCTACATGATTATAAGGTGCATGTTGACTCAAAACCCAGAATGTTTGAATCTAGACAGCAATAAGGCCAAACTCTCACTGCAAATATAAAACCCATGAATGTGCAAAGAAAAAGAATGAGTGAACCTGTTATGTATGGATAGTAGACATGACTGAATATTTATTGTGAAATGTAGTTGATGGGATAAGTTTAATTGTGGATCTAATTAAGTAAAGAGGGAAGAGAACAAGAAGAAAATGGGGAAGAAGTAAAGCAGAGGAAGAAAGGAATGAGAGAGGAAAGCAAAGAAGGAAATATTATGTAATGAATTTGGTCCTTTTTGAAAATGTATTCCATTTTATATAGAATTCATAAACACTGAGCTAAATTTCATTTCCCAGTTGGAACAAAAACCGATTCTCATGTCAATTTAAAATTGAAAATCTCTTTCAATTCTTCAAACAGTTGGTAACCTGAATGTTTATAATTTGAATAAAAAAGTAGGATGATTTCCAAGGAAGAATTGATTTTTTAAAATTCAGGTTTCTCAAATGGGAATAGGAGAGCAATTCTCTGTTTGCGAAATGTACAGCCTGCTGTTTTCATTAAACAGAAGCTGTGCTTTTTTTTGAACCTTTGCCCTATTAAAAAAATAGAAAGAAGGAAAGAAAAAAGATCAAATGAGTTTGAGCCAAACACTTGGCGTTTCTGAAATGGTTGTAGTATTTTTCCTATGTGTCAAGTATTTAAATGCAGATAGTTTATGTTCCTGCTATTTTAAGAATGACATTCCTTGGGTTGAAGCTCCTATGGATGAAAACACTTGGAAGTGGAAAGCATTCACCTGCAGGAGGATTATGAAAGCAGTGAAAACACCTGCTTAGAACTGGCGAGGATGCTGGCATAAAATATTCGTTTTCTTAGATGCCTTAATTATGTCATACACACTACTGAAGAAAGGCATGTAAGCAAGGAAATCCCGTCAGCTCTCACTTTACATCAAAACTGGATAACTTAAAAAAAAACTGGGTAAGTAACTTCATAACCATGTGAATCCCTCAACGGTGACTTCAGTTATGAGTACATTTTCCATCTAATTACATACTTCATCTAAAATCCCATATTTAGTGTTTATATATTCTATAAATTGTAAATTCATTGATATAAATTAGAAAACTATTAGACAGATTAAAGAATATGAAATAAAATATAAATTACTTTTTTGAAAGCCTTTCATTTCTTTTTTTGAAAGCATTCGATTTCTCTTTTTTTAAAGACTTTGATTTCTCTTTTTTTCTGTTGCTAGCCTACTAATAGCAAACTCAATATTTGTATTTGTTTACTATATTAATTATAGAAGATTTTCAGAGCTATAATGATCTGCCTATAATCTTTGGAATCCAGTACTATTTTAAAGACATTATTATTTGGTTGGTTTTGAGTCATATGGTGTATGACTCTTAAAAAGGAGACACTTGTACACCAGCCTATCCAGCTCAACACCAGCATTTACTACCTTAGTTACTTTGTGCAATGGACTTCGTTCCTCTGAGTATCATCTTCATTTTATTTAATATAAACATAATAGCTGTGTTTATATTTCATAGATACATCGAGATATGTATAGATAATTGTGGTTGAATCGAATTGGCTCAACTCCAAATAATAACAGCACAGAGCAACTCACTCCTAAACCATGAACCTGCCTCAAATGATTCTTCTATCTGAACTTATGCTTGAAGGAGCAGTGCCAAGCCACCTTGTTATCTTGCTGTGAGTGTGTGTTTTGCACTGATGTGCTTCTTCAGAGATTGCCACTTCTAACGACTTCTGTATAATTTGTGAAACAATCTTCATCTCGTATCTAAGGAACACTCTTTTGTACCTCTTCCATGACAATTCTCAAGGAGTCCATAAGTATTGTCAGCACCATAATTCAAATAGAAGAATTATTCTGTGATCTCACTTATTCACTGTTGAGATTTGACATGCACATGACTTTAATGAAAATACTCTGGCTTGAGTTGAGCACATCTTAATCTTCAAAATTGACATCTTTGTTATTTAATACTTTAATGAGGATTTTATGTCCAATATACCCAATCCATTCTGTCCTGTGAGTTCTTGTCGATTACTTACCTGAGTCTTGGTCGTCTCCTGGTTGTGCAGTGGGCTTCTAAGCACAAGGTGGGCAGAAACCACAAGGCTTCCTGAAGAGAAAGACAAGGCTTGCTAGTCTAATAGAGAGTTTCAATCTTGGAAACCCATACTGCCAGTCCAATCCTTGTCTGTAGGGCTGCTCTGAATCATAATCAGCTCTTGCTGGCTGTGATTTTTCTTTCAAAATGATCTTATGTGGACATGATGCTGATCCATTTAGAAAGAAACCATTGACACCTTTAATCTTTCTCCAGTACTAACAATGATATGAGTTGATGCAATTGAGAGAAGTTTGGGGTTCTTTTTTTGTATTTCTGTATAATGTGTTGTAACCCATGAAGAAGGCTATAGCCTATAACCCTTAGTAATAAAGATTCCAAGTCACCTTCCCTTCTAGCAAACTAAAGTCTTCCTTTTACGTGCCTGATGAGCCTACTGCAATCTAATGCCTAGTCTTTCTTACTACAATGTAACTTCTCAGGTAGATATTAGTTTAAATGCAATTAAATATTAATAGTGAAAGGATTAAAACCTGATACATCTGGCATTATTTTAAACCCTGCAATATGCCATTGCTCTGTTTCAAGGGCTGCCTGTTGATCTAGCAGCACATTTCCCATGACTGTAATCAAGTGTTCTGAAATTCCTTTTCTTTGTAAAGCTATCCATAATTTGTTATAATCTACATGGTAAAATAACTTTGCAGGTAAGCATGTTTCCTGATACCCTTTGTTTTCAACCAAGATCCATTTGGCATTGATAAGGATACCCATGTTTCCAGGTATATGAGACAAATTTCATAATACTTTCATCAAATCATTATTATAGATATAATAATATAAAGAAAGTTTGGCTCCTCTAGCAATCTATGATATTTCCAATATTCTTCACTCATTCCATAACATAAATATATTAATTCTTTGGTCTTCATTGCCCAAATTTCATTTGTGTATGAAGCAATCAAAAATACTTTGGTTTGGGTAAGGTGAACCTCATTCTTCAAAGGGACATCTATGCTCTTTAACTCTTTAAAGAGGGCTTGTGCACACTTGCTTAATGCAAAACATTGATTTATTGACTACTATACCCATGAGTATTGATTGGGCAAAAAAGTAAAAGAAGACTCTGAGGTTGATGAGGTTTGACTTTCAAATATAGGTTTTAGCAAGCAAGGTTGTGTCATCTAACTATTGCCTCCCTTCAGCCCTGACAAGGCTTTTGTATCCTTATTGTTCTGTCTCTGAGTATTAGCTAAGATTATTTAATACATATATATATTAATATATATCCCCTTGTTATCTATTAGTCCCATTGTGAATATTTGGTCTTCCTTTTATTGAGATGTAATCGATACTGAATCATATACACTCCACAAGATCTTATTAAGCCTTCCTTTAATCCTGGTTCCACATGCTTCTTCATATATTCTAGCTTCTCTGATAATTAGTTCAGCATATGACTTGACCAAATATGATGGGAGCATACAGCCCTGACGCGCAGCTTAAATCAGGCAGTATTCTCTTGTTATGTTAATGCAACTGCACCTTGACCCATTACAATTTCTGTAAAAGCACAATGAAGTTTCCTGGAATTCTCATTTTTCTCAAGGCTATCCAGTTTATTGTAATCCACATAGCCGAATGCCTTTTCATAGCCAATGGAACACAACTAAAAATCTTTCAAGCATCCTCTGTTTGAACCAGTCTCAATCTGATGAGTCTCAATCTGATATTCCTTGTTCCATGATTTTAAGATTCCAGCCTGAATTTTTCTGGCAGTTCCTTGTCAATTAACTGTTGCAATATTTGATGATCTTAAATTTCACTGATATGTTATATCAATTATATCATTCCATAATTCTAGCATTCAGTTATGTCTTATTTTTATGGAATGGACACAAATTTGGATGTCTTCTAGTTAGTTGGCTAAGTGCCTGTCTTCCAAATTTCGGGGCATAGATGACTGAGTGCTACCACTACATCATCAGCTTGCTGAAATATTTCTATGGATATTCTCTCAATTTCTGGGAGCTTGCTTTTGGCTAATGCATTCAATGCAGTTTGAACTTCTTTCTTCAAGACCAAGGTTCTTGTTCTTGTTCATAAGCTACCTCCTCAAATGGTGCTATATGGACAAATTAATTTAAGTTATGTGAGTGTGTATTCTTTCTGTCTATTCCTGTTGCTTACATCACCCAATAGTTTGCCGATAGACTCTTTCAACATAGATTTTTTTCTAGAATTCTCTGAGTTCCAGACATACTGAGCATGTTATTTCATTTTGATTTTCTAATTCTAGGTCTTTGAAAATTTTGTTATAATATTGAATAAATGAAGGAAAGGTTGAAGTTGCCAAGGATTGTATCTTACTTGGCTCCACAGTTCTTGTTCAAGGAAATGGCCATCAAGAGATAAAAAGGCCATTTCCCAAGAGGTCTTTAGGATATTGATGAGCAAGGATGTTACTTTGAAAAATAAGGTGTACCTGACCCAGACCTTTGTATTCTCCATTGAAAAATATATATGTGAAAACTGGATATTCAGTAAGGAAGACTATAGAATTGATTCATTTGAATTGTGTTGGAAGAACTATTAAAAGGATAAACTGATCTTTATTGGAAGCAGTATGACAAGACTTTATCTCACGTAGTTGGACAAATTGTCAGGAAAGACCAGTCCTTAGAGAAGTGCATTATGTTAGGTAAAGTGAACGGGCAAGAAAAAAAGAGGAAAACCCTCAATGAGTTTAAGGTCTGAGTCAGAGCTGACTCCTAAGCACCTACTCACATGCAATTAATATAGATGAATGGAAAGGCAGAATAAATGAAGCAAGTGTGACAATTTGTGAACTAATCATTAGGTTTTCAATAATTTTCATATAGTTCAAAAGCCTCTTGCTGCTAAGTTTTTATTTTAGAGTTTTGCAATAGTTATTTTTCTCTTTCTATAAAAATTCTTTCGTACCAGCTTATTATATAAAGGCCATAAAATATTTGAATGTTTGATTTCTCACTAAACTCAATCATATTAGATATGCACTGTATTATATATGCATACATTATATTAGAGTTATCCTTTTCCACCTATCATTCTATATGTGTGCCTACAAATGCTTCTGAATTTCTTAAGAAATGTGAACAGTTAAAAGTCATCCAAACAACCTATTAGTCAAAAACAATGCAATATGGTTCCAGATGTCTCATGCCAAAGGCTGTGAGATCTGAGAGCAGCATGCAAGGAGAGCAGCTATAAGCTATCTGAGGCATTTATGGAGGATTATAGTTACAAAAATTTGTCTGAACTTGTGAGTGATCATACTGAGCAGCATTTCACTAATTTGCAGACATCTGCTCATACAAATTTACATAGATACCAAATGTGATAACTAGCACACAACCCTTCAGACGCTCAAGATACGTGAAACTAGGTTTTTCACATTTTTCCTTAAGAACCAGTGTCACTCAGCACTTTTTCACCATGGAGGGAAATTCTACCGATTCTATTCTTTTTTCTGGGGTGGGGGGGCATCACTGCCCTCTGGGGGTCATGGGAGCTACCCAGCCTTGCTCCTGAAGAGCTGCTGATGGATTTGAACTGCCAAGCCAATGGGCCGCAGTCCCGCACTCAACCACTATGCCACTGAGGCTCAGCCCTCGATTCTATTCTTATAAGGTATATGATACATGTGTAATTACCCAAGTTGACACAAATGGTTTGTTCTCCACTAATATATAGAGGTTAGTTGTTAAAACCAATATCTATTTGCTTCTGCTAAGGCTACATCAAAGAAAAGTAAATTGCTCTGCCTAGATTATGTTGATCATATTGATAGTATTATGTAGATTGTGTGAGCAATCTTTTTCACAAAAGAAATTTCATTTGATAGAATAGAAGAGTCCAATAGAATTTTCTTTAATATTGGTTTCAGTTATTTTTATGGATGTGCTTATTTTTCTTTCTTTGTCTTCAGCAAAAATTTTGGCAGAGGATTTATATCAAAAAGTGCAGGCTGCAGATACTATGAACTCTTATCTAGGACTGGACATTCTTTTTATAAGTTTGAAATCTTCTTTGTTAATATCCCTAAATATAATACACCTCAACTGAAAGATTTCACCTGTACGTTTTGTTTAGATCTAACATATGGGCTAAGAGCAGTCAGGACAAAGTGGAATGGTTGATTTTGGTTCAACAGAAGTCAAAATGCATGCTCCAGATATTCCTAAAAATATAATTTATAAGAAGGTGCAAACCAACTGCATGCTCTGGGACAGGAAAGAAAAGATATTTTGAAAAGGTTGACAACTACAAAACAAGAGAATACAGCCATGTTATTATGTACAGGGTGACAAAATAATCAATAGAGACAAAATTTGGCAACGTTATTGTATGAGGTTCAAAATAATATCATTGAGGACATCATTGGGACAATGGGAAAATGTATTTAATTTCACTTTATAATGAGAATATTCGTATGTTCTATTTCAATCCATTTATTATTATCAATTGTGCTGTAAAGCTCTGGAGGCATAGTGGGTATGCACTAATTGCAAGATCAGTAGTACAGAACCTCCAGCTGCCCTGCAAGAGAGAGTTGAGTTTTCTACTTCTGTAAAGAGTTAACCGACTCAAAAACTCACAGAGGCAGTTCTAACTTCTCCTACAAAGTCACTATGTGTTTTCAGTAACATGAAAGCAGCGAGTTTGGTTTTATTTCTTATGATGTATGATTTTAGAAAATAACAATTTCATTACTTCTAAATAAGCATATTGAACTCCTGATTTAAAATAAATAAATAAGCACATCATTTATTATACAATGCATTTATTATTTAAAAACCCTGTCATTTTGTTAAAGTTATTAATATGGCATAGCTTATGATTTTTCAAAGTATGACTTCATTATTCTAAAATTTGTATTGTGAATTAAGAGAAGGTTTACAGAGCAGGTACTAGTTTTACATTACATAATTCAAACATATTTTTCTGAACTTGTGCATTGCAACTCCATCCATGCTTTTCCCATTTATTTTTATTTTTATTTTTTGCTGCTTCCATTTCCTCTTCCTTCCTAAACCTCTCAGCTTCGCCTTTGAATCTGAAATGCCTGGCTCTTCTGCAGAGAGATCAGCGCTGTGCCAGACCTGTAGGACGCGTCCTATTGTCCTTTGGGTCTCACCAGTCACGATCTGATCAGTAAGCTCATTCTCTTTTATGAATATGCATGTTATTCAAAGAGTTTCTTCAACTTTATCCAGGGCCTTCTGATGTGATCTTTTCCAGAAGACGTTGTAGGGGTTGCTGAGCATCATTTAATTCCTTTGGTCTCGGGGTTGTGGGGACTGATGGTCCATTGGACTACATGATTCCGTGTGCTTTGATTTTTATCACAATTCTCTCTCTGTGATGAGGAGATATCAATACATGCTTCCTTAGAATACTTGCCCTGTAGATAACTGTTTACAAATTCCAAAGCCCCAATTGTTTCTCATCAAACTGGGATCTCTAGCATTGTCTTTTTGAATGGTTATGCCAACTAACCTCAGTGCCATTGACACTGGTCATTATCCCCAGGACTGACAACTCATTCCTGCAAGGTTATCTTTAAGAAGTCTTCAGAATAGTGTCCCATTTGCTCCACCACTTAAGTTGGTGTATGTGCTGCAGAAGTAAACCTATATTTACAAGTATGTTCTCTCATGCCTATATGTGCTGTCTGTCTCTCACCTGTTTGCACTCTATGTTTAGCCAAGCAATTAATAGCAGATATCCACTGTTACAGGTTTTGCAAATAAGCATATTGGCTTCTGTTGGCATTAATTCTTGTAAACTTTGTACTGTTTTCGCCTACCTCCATGCGCCGCGCCCCCCCCCCCCCGCCACCACCTTAACTTCCCACTATGACTTGCCTTAATCTTTACCCAATTTACATGTATATCTTCAAGTCCATGCCTTTCTCATGTCCCTAGGTCTTTCTGGTCTCGAATATGTATAGGGACAGACCAGCCATACTTTCCCTTGAGTTGCTGAATGGGTTCAAACAACCACCTGCTCGGTAAATAGCCTTGTGTTGAGTCTTTGCTCCACCAAATAATAGGGGATCATTTATTTTTATAATAATTTAAAGTATTTATTGAATGTGCAAAATAAATATATAAGTATTGTATATTATTGTTAGTTTTTATATAACATAGTTTTTTCGTAAACTGAGACGTTACATAGTGACAATACTAGTAGTATCAGCATAAAAAACAAATTGTGGGTGAACTACTCAAAGGTTATGGTTGTCTTTTGGAGGCCTTTCTAGTTGAACATCTAGATGTTCACTCTAAGTGTATGTGTATATAAAGAAATAATAAAACAATCCAAAATAGGAGTCCTAGTGCACATTCAGGACACTATGTAAAATATTTAACTTATTTTATTAGTTCTGCTGCATGTACTTAATAAGAAATGACACACACACAAACAACACAAATTGCTAAAATATCTTTAATATACTTTTTCTCTCTTTTAAATAGATTATCTCAATGATAAAAAAATAGTAGAATGCTGTGGGGTTGTTTAATTGCTTTGATGTTCTTTTCAAAGTATGAGCTGTCTGTCCATGATAGCTATGAGTGTTAGCTGGCATTCATTCAGCCCCTACTGAGGAAATCATAGCACAAGAACACAAAGGACTGCTGGTTTTGTATTGTTCACATGATTCATAACAGATTGCAGTGTTGTGATTCATAGATTTTTGCTTTTATTAAATTGGCTATTCTTTGCTTTTCAAATTAGATATCCAAGAATTGCATTTTATCCCATATTAGGTCTATAAGCTCCACAGAAACCTGTTCAGTTTCTTAAAAACATCCTTGCCATGATGACAGATGTGTGGTGGCTGAGCTTGTACATGGAAAATGGGATTATCCCTCTGCAGTGCTAATGATTCATGTATGTGATTTTCCTCTAGATTGGACTGAGTGCTACAGAACTATGCTTTTTTATGTGCTCATTCCACAAAGGAAAAATTAATATAGATAACAAGTATAAAATGATACCAATCGGTTTGAAAGATCTTATTCATTTATACTAAAAATGCTATGTACTTATGTACACTGATGTGCATATGTACATAAAGAAATAGTAAAATAATCAAAATAGGAGTCCTCTTGCATATCAGGATTTAGGGACACTATGTAAAATATTTAACTTATTTTATTAGATCTGCTGAATGTAATTAATAAGAAATCTAGAAAGGAAAATATCACCCTTTGTGACTCAGAAATGTTTTATTAAACTTAAAGTTGCTAATATATTCCCATGGGTGCAATTAAATTAAAAGTCTGTTAGTTTTTCCTATATATACATATATATGTAGTCAGAGAGGTTTTTGATAGGTGAAGACCTATTTAATGAAATAATGAGAAAGCTGCTCTTTTTAGAAATGCCATAATAACTTATATGCATAATTCTCTACCTATCTCTGACAGTTTGAGCAGACAGTATGAGGCAAAATGGATACAGAGAGTTCTTCCTGTAATGTTAGGTAAAAATTAGAAAGTTATATCTGCAACTATGAGGTATAAGATATGATTACCAGATGTATTAGCACTATTCTTAATAAAAGCTAGTGCACACAATCTGTAACAAATGTAATATCAAATCTTGAATTTATCTATCATTTATTACTTGAATTTTTTACAGAAAATTGGACAAGTTATCAAATAAATGCATTTTATGTTGATTTCATTGACTCCATATCAAAAGGTAGTTTTGAATACAGTGAGCAATCCTTATATAATTTTATAACATAAAATGTCTTGAGAGTTAATAAACACCAGTTCATTAAGAACCTTATAAATTATATGCTAGCCTTAGTCTTGGACTTTCTACCTAAAATGTTTCTAATGTTATTATTTTAGGTCTTTAAAATAATAGGTTTAGTACAAATCAGCTGCATTTTTATTAATTTTTCAGCATACAAACAGCTATATATTTTAACCACACACATAAATATTTGCAATTAGCCATGAAAATTATTTTTTGCATAGTCAATGAGATAAGATCTAGGTTTGATGGAAAACTAATTTGCTTAAAAAATATGTGGTGAGGGTAGAATGCCCCAAAATTGATAAGGGGGTGAATTCTCTTTGATCTGGTTGAATGACTGATCTGATTGAATAACCAAACTATTGAATTATATAATATATGAATCATGTGACAATAAAACAGTTGGAAAAGTATGTGATCATGAAGTCAGTTTTTCTCAATTGACAGAAAATTATGATGTGATTCTTTATGCATAATAAGTGTATCTGTGGATATACCATCATTAAAGGCAAGTGATAAGTATTTTCATCTATTTATCTCTTTCAAGTGAAGTTATATCCATGTGTTGTTTTTTTAAGATTATCATGGGATTTAAATTTGTATGCTCTCATTGCATTTTGATCTTTCAACTTGGCTTGCAATTCTATTAAAGTTCCTCCAACATCATCTTAATTCCTTGGAACACTATTTTTGAAACACATGCTTAGGGGTTTTTAGAATGTTTTAATCATTTTATTGAAGGATCATACATTGCTTTTCATAATACATAAATACATATATTGTGCCAAGCACCTTAACATGCCTGCTGCTGTCATCATTCTCCAAATATCTGTTTTTCCACTTGAGCCCTTGATATCAGCTTCTCTTCCTTTCCCCTCCATTTTTGCTCCACCCTCACCCACCAACCCGCAATAGTTTTGAAATTATTATTTTTGTTATATATTACACTGCCTGAGTCCTAACAAACTATGGATCACATTTAAAGGAATGGGAATTCCACAAAACTTCCTCAAGCTCCCATGGAGTCTCTACATGAACCGAGAGGCAAACCTTCCAATAGTACAAGGTACATTACATGTTTTAAATCATTTCAGGAGTGTGTTAAGGTGGCATCTTTTCACCACACTTAATTAATATGCATATTGAACAAATAATCCCAGAACTTGAACTATTTTAAGAAGAAAAAAGCATTAGCATGATGCATCACAATTGACGAAAGGCTTGTCAGCAACCAGCAAAGAGTTTTTAAGAGCCAGTAATATGAAGAGGAAACAATGTTGGTTGCTAAACATGAGGACAACGTGAAGCACTTGCTGTTGAAGATGCAAGACTTTCACTTTCTATATGGTGTGCAATTCAATGTCCAGGAAACTAAGGATCTTACAAATGGCTCACTAGACAACCCCATGATAAAGAGTGAAATGATTGAAGTTGTTAAGGATTTCATCTTGCTTGAATCCATAGTCTATGTTCATACCAGCAGTAATCAAAGAACCCAGAGATATATTTCATTAAGTAAACACACTGCACAAGACTTCTTTAAAGCATTAAATAGCAAAGTTGCCATTCTGAGGACTAAGGGTCTTCTGAAAAAAAGTATTTGAAGTTGCCTCATATGAATCTGAAATTTTACCACTGAATAAGGAAGACTGGAAAGGAATTGATACCTTTGAGTTATGGCAAACAGTATTGAAAGTACCATAGACTTTTAAGACCAAACTTGTCTTGAAAGAAGCACCACTTGAATGAATATTCCTTTGTAGTGAGGATAGTATTGTTGAGCCTAACATACTCTTTATATATTATCAGAAGAAAACAGTCCCTGGGAAAGGACATCATACTTGGTTTAAAAAACAAAGGAAAAGAATAGGTCATGGAAAAAATACCTCCAATAAGAAGTATTAACACAGAGCTGCAATAACAGATTCAAACAGAAGAATTATTGCAAGGATGTTGTAAGACTGAGAGTGTTTCATTCTCTTTTAGTCAGACTCTGACATCATCACATAACATCGATAACAAGTAAAATCTATTCGATGCCAGAGGGTGGTTATGGGGAATTCTTAAGCATATTCCTAGTGACTCTTCTTTTCTCTCTCATCATGGTTGTTAGAGGCCCCCAAGATGGTGCCGACTCATAGAGCCCATGTAAACAACCAAAGGAAACACTGCCCATGCCTGGGCCATCTGAACAACTGTTCTTGGGTTTGTTCTTATTGTTGCATCCACTGTCTTAATCCATCTTGTTTTCATTTGATAGAGCTTCTGGAAAGATACATATTCTCTCTCTCTCTCTCTCTCTCTCTCTCTCTCTCTACACACATATATATACACACACATATATATATATATAAATATACATTCACTCATTTGTACAATTCCCACACATTAATGACTAGGATGCCATTGTAATAGCAGCTATGTGTACCAGCATTTCAAAAATATTCAGGTCTTCCCATGATTGGTAGATTTCAGAGGAACATTCATACTAATTTCACCGACTCACAAGAAATTGACAATCATTTTAAAAGTAATCTAAGAAAGCCATGTGAAGCACCACACCTCACTACCCAACTTATTTACTTTGCACAAATCATCAGAATCTTGGGACATCATGATTAGTGAAATAGAAAAACAGTGAAGGCATGTTAAACCCTTGAATCAGATGGAGTGGCACAGTAGACACAATTATTAACTGTCAATCTTGGTATTTTTGAGGATGACACAGACCCTACATGGATTGCTATATTATGCATAATTCCACAGTGAGTTAGTCATATTTTCCTAAATTCTATAATTCTTGAAAATGTTGAATAGCACCAAAAGATATATATATATATATATAACATTATTCACTGTACACTCTGAACACTCTATGAATAAATATCACCACTGTTCACATCACGCACTGAGTACTCTAGTCTAAGGCATCATAATCTCTTTCATCAAATATTGAGGTAGACGTGAACAGCCCTGCTTCCTCATGTGTGTTTCTTAAAAAAAAAACTATATTGCACAAATTTAATTTATTATCTAATGTATGCAAGCTTTGATTATTCCTCAGTTCAGAGTCATCTAAGGCTCCCTTTATATTCAGAAAATATAATTATTGTGGTGCTTAAAAAGCCATACTTAAGCTTTAGCTCTTCCTCCTGATTTCTCAATGCTTATAAACTACATCAACGTTATCTCGTGTAGTGCAATAAATTGCTAAATATAGTTCTTCTAGCTAGCGTCCTACAATTTGTACTGCATTGGGAAAACCGAGCCTCTATGTTTGTGGTCATAATCCTGTTTTGCATTGTCACCATTATGTTAATGAGACAGCATTGAGCTGGTCTGAGTCTTGAGTCACCGTCTTAGGAGCGGGTGTGACTCAGGTCACTAGACTTCGCTTCTTTAAATGCTTGAGCCGCATGCAATGTATAGGGATGCTTTGTGATGTTTGATACCTAATTCTGGAACCTATATCTGAATTGTCTGTGTGTGACATCTGTTTTGGGGGAGTTGTGTCGGTAGCCTGTCATTTGACCTGATTCCCTGGTGTGGTAGCTAGATGATTTATTTAGAATTTTTATGAAAGTTGAGATATGGGTGGAGTCCAAGTAGTCATAGCCTGATAATGTTTCCATGGTGATGTGACCTTTTCTATTTGGGGAAAGTGAAACACCCCCCCCCCCCCTCTGTCAGTTCATCTTCTTATTCTCTGGGACTTTGCTTCCAGGGATTGCCTCACGTGGGTAGCCCAGTCCTGCGAGCTGCGGGTTTTGGGTCATGCTTCCACTGACTTTGTGTCCATTTGACTTCCTACCACTGGTCCTGTGAGCTTCCTAAATTCTGCATCATCTTTCGGCATAATCAGTCTGAAGCTACTTGAGCCTAAAGAGGTTCCTCACCCTCTTGGCCTTGAATTGAACTGTTGGAACAGGCTGAGATGTATCTTTGCGGCAAATTGCATCTCGATAGCAAGCATACACAGATGAGTGTCACTAGATTTGTTTTTTTAGATGACCTGATCTAACATCACTGGATTCCATACCCTTGTAAGATGGTAGGCTATTGTCTGACCTGCTGTTGGGGTTTAACACCCTGCAACCATAAAGATTAGGACAAATCTTCTGATTGAACTTGATCCATGGATTTGAGACTTCTGAGTCTTTGAGCCAGTTCTCTGAAATTAAATGAACTCCATAAGACATTGCAGAAAATTGTAGAAACAGCAATGAGGAGAGGAAATGCAGTTGATTTGCTAGACATGGTAAGTAGTATTGTGCATTGGAAAGTGTTGACATTAAGAACATTTTAATCAGGCTGATCCCTGGTGGTGTAGTGGTTGAGTGAGGGACTACGGCCCATGGGTTTTGCGGTTCAAATCCAGCAGCAGTTCTCCAGTAGCAAGTCCGGGTAGCTCCCATGACCGCCAGATGCAGTGATGCGCAAACAAAAACAAACCAAAACAAAGAATATTTTAATCATATTTGATAGCATCAAAAGCACTATGGCATTCACTAAAACACTGGGAGCTAAGATGTAGTTTTAAATCAGTCAAAATGGGTTCCAGGGTTGTGTTCTTTCATCAATCTGTATATTGAACAAATAACCTGGTTAATTTGACTCTATGAAACAGAATAAAATATTAGGATAACAGGAATTTTTAAAGTACATGTGCATGCATATGACACAACTTCACTTGCTATAATATAGGAAGACATGAAGCCCATGCTGATAAAACCAAGAACTATGGCTTTCACTAGAAATTACAACTACTTAATGAAAAGGCAATGAAATCCCCACAACTCAACAAATAAATAGCAGCATGATAAGCAAATAAAAATTGAAATAGTCAAGGATTTTATTTTGATTACAGTGCAATATAAAGAAGGCCCACAACTGGACCCTTAGGCACATCACAATAAACAGAAAAGACTGAATTTGTGAAAGATTTCATCTTGTTTAGATACACCATTAATGTCATAGAACCAGCACTAAAGGACTCAAGTATGTTACATTGGGTAACTAATTCACAAAATCTTTTTAAAATATTGAAGAGCAAGGCTGCCACTCTGAGGAGTAAGGGGTGCTTGAATCAAGCCATAGCCTTTGCAATCATCTCATGTGCATATGAAATCAGGCAGTGACTAAAGAAGAATCCATGGGAAGAATTGATGCAGAATATTGAAAGGACCACTGACTGCCAAAAGAACAAACAATGTGTCTTGGTAGAAATACAAGCAGGATGCTCCTTGGCAGAGAGAAGGAAAGCATGTGTCTTGTGGAATTTTGACATTCTTAGAAAACCAGTCCCTTGAAAAAGACATTATGGCTGCCAAAATGGAGGTGCCAGATTAGAGAAAGACTCTCAAGGAGATGAGGCAAACTGGTTGCAGTAATTGTCAGAATGGGACATGGCTGGGCCTCTTTTGATATTTAAATATAGGGACATTAAGAGTGGGGACCAACTTAAGGTCACTTATCAGCAACATGTCAAAGCTGGCTAGGCAGCACCTCATAACAGCACAATGTAGGGGCTGGATTTGTTCTGATTCCTCTCAAACGAACTATACATGGGCTTTGTTTCACAGCCTCAAACAGCTTTTTTTCTAGCTACACTTTATAGTGCCTGAAAGAGGTTAGCGTTTACATGCAATACAGATACCTGGAAAGTACTTTAATGCCATACTAAGCCGCTTTGCAAACAAAACAGTTGCAGGGTTGATAGTTAGCCCCATACATCCTTAGAAGCATGGATGGTGAGGCTTCATCTGATCTACGTAGAACATGTTATCAAGTAACGACTGCCTCAGCCAAAGGACATTATGTCTGGTAAAGTAGAGGAGCAGGAACAAAAAGGAAAATGATCCTCAACCAAATGGATTGACAGCAGAGGGGCTGAAACAATGGCCGCAAACTAGTCACCACTGCAGGGATGGTGCAGGAGCAGATTGTGTTTTGTGCTCTTGTACATGGAGTTGCTGGGATTTGGAACTGGCCACACGTTACCCAACAAGGACAATATGCACGCACATACAAGCATCACTGGTTTATCTTCTTGAGGGAAGGCGGCCCAACACAAGACCAACGTTTATTATGGGAAATTGACTATCAAACAATAATATCTGTAGAGTCTTAGCACTACAAAAGAGTAAAGTGCATATGATAATGGAAACACAATGGTTAGAAAGAAGTAGGGTTAATGCATATTGCATTGGAGGTAGGTAAATGCATTCTTGAAAAGATATATTCAAATAAAGAAGGCAGAACAATAGCAGGTGATTGTACTGAGATTCTTGAAAGGTGTATTTTTAAAAGAGTACAATTTGTATTAATGGCAAGTTAAAAGTTATGATCTTATTTTGTCTGAGGATAAATGGAGCAAAATATATAGGAGTTTGAAAGTTTTTTAAAAAAAATGCATGTTAAGACCCTTGAATCAAAGGTAATGGTGGAACTCATTGAGTTACATGTTTCAATAAGCAGAGGAGCCCTATCAGTGAGGTCACAAAAGCTCAAAAGAAGGAGAGGTAGTATAATTTATTTCAAGCATGTCAATTAAAGTGAAATAATTTCCATCTGTCAGCACCAAGCAGTAAGGACACATGCCCTACTTTTTAGCACAAAGGCCAACATATTTGACATTAACACAGATATGCAGATAAACACCACTTGATAGTTTAAAGAAATAAAAATATCAGTTCTTAATGAAAAGCATCAAGTTGTCAGGAAACTGATGATACAGTCTCATCTTTTGAAATTTTAAGTGCTAAGTAGTTTTTTGCAGGGGTCATTACTTAGTCTGCTACTATTAAACATTTTTAAAATTAATGATTAGGGTGATGAACCGGAGTGTATCTTTATTAAATTTGCTGATGACACCAATTTGGTAGGACAATTAGCACATTTAAAAACTGGATTAAAATTCCAAATGACCTTGATGAGTTGGAAAGGCGCCTGGATATAAACAAGATGAAGTTGATTAAGTTCATGTGCAGTAATTCATTTAGCCTATTTCACATTCACAATGGCCAAAGCATTATACAACTCGGATCGGAGCGTTTAATCAAAGTAGTTTGAGCGATCTCTCTTCTTTGCAGAGCAGTCACAGCAAATGCAAGTCAAGATTTTTGTGTATCCAGCAGTCATAAAAACTGATAACTCATCATGATAATCGAGGTAATGATCATGCTGGTCTTCTTCTAGGAAACACACCCCACTTTAGAAGGAAATGTCTACCAACATTATTTGGTGAAGATCAATCTTTCTGAACTGAGAAAGACAATAAATGCAGATTGGAAATGACAAGATGACATGTGAAATGGTGATGGTGTTAAAGAAAAAGAGAAACCAACACATTAATGAATGCATGAGATAATATCAATAGTTTCTGGTTTGTGTTTGTTAGTTAGCTTTATCATGTTTGTATGCAGGTCTGTTCTAACTCATCAAGGTAAGTTGAAACTAGAGTTCCCATGTTTTGGAAGAAATGTCCAGTACTGAATTCTGGTTGCAAAACTTTGGAAAATCAATTATTGGTGAGACAAATGTTTTTACATCTGATGAAACTTGCCCAAGTAAGAACATGAAGACTTAAGAAAATGATAATATATTTTGTAACACTATCCTTTAACACAATTTTCAAAAACAGGACTTGTGGTGCCATAAATAAATCTCTAAGCTGCAAACGAAAGGGTCACTGGTTGGAGCCCACCTTTTTTTTTTTTTCAGGTATCAGATGTGCGCTTCAGGCATATTCTGCTTCCATCCACATTTGAATCCTTGGAAATCATCTAGAACAGTACTACACTATCCTATAAAATAACTATGAATTGGAATTGGCACTACAGAAGCATGTAGGTCATTTGGTAGACTATAAAACTTTTGAAGTCAAGAAAGGATTCTGCTTTAAGCATCTCAAGTCCATCTTAAAGACAAAAGTTTTCAGAGAACTGGAAGTTTTTTAGATGCCCTGAAGTGCATCTGCAGTACCCTTCCCATCAATAGAACCAAGGTTAAGAAGTATGGTAAAAATTGTATTTTCAGTATATGTAGTCTCAAGATACTTGATTTCTAAGGGAAAGGGAAAAAGTGACAGGTCTTTCCTCTGGAGGGTTGGAAGTTCACACCTCAACAGCCACTTAAGAGGGTAAAGGTTTTTTTTTTTTATCTAAAATGTTTGTAGTCATATCCAGAGGCTGAAAATAGAAATAATCTTATATGTAGCTATTTCTCACCTATAACAATATAGTGGGAAAATTAATTATAAATCTATTTTGACAAAAGAAATTTTAGATGTAAAGAAACAGAAGATAAATCATATATCTGGCTTAATAAAATGATATTAAACAGATACCACATAAACCAATATCAATACTCTAACATGCAGTTGGCTTTATGACAAGTTCTTTTTTTGACAAGTTCTTTCTTATGACAACTTCTTATAATTTTCTTAACCTTTGATTTATTGAACAACAGTGTAACCGGAATGTGTTTTAAGAAAACAACGAAATTCCTGGATCTCGGGGAGAATCTTCTTTCCTCGACCAGCGCTCCTTTCCTAACTCGGTCTCCTGCTTCCTCTCCTGGAGAGGTGCCCTGGGACCACAGTGCAATTCATAAGCACGCACGTGAGAGGGGAAGGAGCCCTGGTGACGTAGTGCCTTATGGGACTGCAAACTGCAAGATCAGCAGTTCAAAACCATCATCCAATCCACAGGAGAGAGATGCGGTTTCTACTTTCATAAAGCATAATTCGATAGGGTTTGCTCTAATTTCTTGAATTTGATAAAATGTAGAACTCGTTTAGGATTAAAAAAAAATTATAGAAGAGAAGGGGAGAAAAGATGTTCCAACACGTGAGAAAGGTGATCAAAAAGCTGGTAGGCTGTTTGTAGGTGCTGTCGTCCACACATCCACCTCATAAACAGAGTCCTTACTGCCTCTGAGAGGTCCGACAGGACAGGGTAGAGCTAGCACATCTGAGGGGATCTGAGTCTGCATCTCCTTACTGGAATAGAAAGCTGAGTCTTTCTCTCATGGTTAGTTTGAAAGTGCGGATCCTGTACTTATCAGCACAACCCACAGTTCACCACACACAGCTGCCCAATGCACAAGAGAAGGAAGCCTTACATGCCTGGTGCCATCTTCACAACGTGTTATGGTTATGCCCAAGTTTGCAGCCACAGTGTGAATCTAAAGCATTGGAGGTCTTTCAGATTGTGCGCTGACTGTATCCACGCATGAGTTTTCAGCAGATTCCCCCTTGGAGTATCTTATTGTTGCTTCTGAGCATTGACTGTGATTCCACACGAAGTGAAGTTCTTGGACAATTTCAAGCTTTATTTCCATTTATGTTGATGTTGTTTATTGACCCAAAGGTGATGGTTTCTGTTTTCTTTACAGTGACGGGTGGTCCATGCTGAAGTATTTGATCTTCCTCAACAAGCGGCTAAAGTGTCCAAGATTGTGTAGTCCGTATATTCTTTGTGAAGTCTGTATTCAGCCTCTAATCAGGAGGAGGAAATGTATTAGTGGCAAGAAACCAAAGGTATTGCTCTGCAGAAATCTGCAGCCTTCACACAGAGCCCAGTCTTGACCCTGTGCCTTGAATTAGTCCACAAGACATCATCAGTACTCTGTGTGTGTATATGTGTGTATGTATATATATATACACACACATGTGGTTGAGACAAATCCTAGACAAACCAGATAGAAATAGTGTACTTACAGAAAGGAAAAGGTACACACAGACACACATGCTTGTGCACACCAACACACAAATCAGGAGTGTGCTCTAAAAATATACTCAGAGCTAGACTATGTACCACCATAAAGTCATATGCCTTAGTCCTTTCATTTTGGCCTGTTAGAACAGACAGTCCCTTGATGGGGGCCAGTAGTTCCTCTTCCACCTTTTCATCATGGTTAATTCCCCTAGGACAACCCTTGGGCCAGCCTATGGATGGAACTTTCTAAAACAACAGACCCAGTTACTCTTGAGGAGACCTAGACTACAGCAGACTACACACAAGTCTACGCTCATGAATAAGTCACGGCCTCAAATCTGGCATCTCCGCCTGAGAGAAGTTGCTTCTCCTAATGTAGAGAAGATTAGGACCTATTTCTTCTCACAAAGAATAATGGTACTATGCCTCATATAAGCAGGCAGAACTACAGAAGAAGAGGTCTCTGCCCCTGATACCAAAAACAATGATGTGTATGCAATCTCTCTGGGCTCACGTGGCTGAATTGAACCAGAGACGGAAAGTGAATGTGAGGATTTTGACATAGCATGGGTACAGTCATGATTGCAAGAATCTACATATAACCTCCTCCCTGGAGGATGGGGGGAGTGGAGCATATGGTGGAGAAGTGGGTGAAGGGAGGGATTGGAGGATGCAAGATATGACAAAATAATAATAATTTATAAATTATCAAGGGTTAATGGGAGAGGGTAGAGTGAGGAGGCAGGGGGAAACATGTAGCAGAAACCAAGGGTTCAAGTAGAAAACAAATATTTTGAAGTCCATAAGGGAAACAAATGTACAAAAGTACTTGACACAATGGATGGATGTGTGAATTGTGTATTGTTGTGTGAGCCCCCAATAAAATGAATTTAATTTTTTTATATATAACCTTGAAAAATTATCTTGGGACTGTATTTCCCAGAAGTCCTTGCTAAGAAACCATATGTGTTAGTCTGGGTAGACTAGAGGAACAAATTTCAGAGACACACATATAGGTATAAGGAAAGGGTTCATAGACAAAAGAAATGTGACCCTAAGAAGGCATCCCAATCCAGTCCAGTGCAAAGTCATAAGTCCAATAATAACCCATATGCCCAAAATCAGTCTATAAAGTCTGTTTCCGACTCAGGAAGTCACAGGTCAGTGGGTGCAGAATTCTGGCACTGGCAGGGGTCTCCCCATGGCTCCTCACTTCCAGGGCTCAGGTCCATCAACAGCATGCCACTCCAGCTTCAGAGGTCTGTCTTCATCAGGGCTAAGCCGTGTGGTCTCTCCGCTGGCTACTCCAGCCTCCCAGCCGCCACCATTCTGTGTTGCCTGTGGTTAATCATCTCTCAAACTAACTCCCAACAACTGGGGAAGATAGCTTCTCATCTTCACGAGGGAAATATCACAAGATTTCCCACGAGTCTCAGGTGAAAGTCATGTCCACGAAGGGCCTCATAGGCTACTCAATGGCTATCTCCAGATTAACAGGCTAGACTCCACCCCTATATTTCAATCATAAAATTAACATAAGCACATGACTGCCACACCGTGGTTGAATTTGGACAGAGCAAGCACCAGCGTCCATGACAACATTTTGAGGCTGCAATTTATAGAACCCTTCATTCAGCCATGAAGAAGTTCTCACACAGGTAGAAGTTTCTGAGAATCTCACGTGCAACAACTATAGGAGGGAAGTAAGATAATTATGGTTGCTGGTAAAGCTTTCATGCTTAGGGGTCATTCGTTAAATTTTTTCTAATGATGCCCTAATGACATCCAAAAGTAAAGTTTACCTTTTGGTAAGACAAAAATGTAAATACCAAAAAGAAATGTCACATAAAAACCACCAGAGTTCAAGCAACAGAATAGGTGAAGGTCAAATGCCCACCATGCTGGGATGAAAGCATTTTTCATTGTGTTATGTTTCAGTAGAAATTCAATCTCTACCATAAGTAAAACTAATATTTGAGGAAACCAGGTCTTATTTTGATAGGAACTCTACCTCTCATCCTGTCCGTTTCCTCCTTCTCACCTCTTCTTTTTCTTTCTGTTTCCCTAAAGGCCCCTTGATCAATATGGAAAATAACCAGATTATAACCACCTGGTGCAAACTGAAAAATTCATTTAATGTAGGATACTAATACAAAATGGGAGAATCATTTTATTGCTACAGATGTACTGCTTTACACAAGTTTGCATAAGTAGCATTGTGTTTTAAAATCTCCTAGTAAAAAGTAAACTAGACTACCTGAAAATGACACAATTATTTCTGCTTTTAGGAACATAGCTTTGTATAACTGTCAGAAGTATCAAATTTCCTTCAAAATATTAGGCATTGTCACAAAATTCAGAAGCACTAGTTCCCCTGAGGAAAATGTAAATACACTGTCAGCTTTTTGTTTGTTTGTTCCATCACTATGTGATGTATGATCTCTTGGGAAAAGAGGTGCTTTACTCACTTCTCAAAAGATTTACTTCTGGCTAATAAATACTATTTTAGGAATCTCAAGGTGAAATTATTTTGAATACCTTAAGATGCAGTTGGTAGACTTAAAAACTCTTAAGTTTTCCAATAGTAAATAAGATGATTCAGAAGATTTTAATAATGACATCAAAAGTCATGATTAATATATTATTTCTATTCAGTTTTAAATTTTTTTCAGATACCAAACCATTAGTCATTTACATTTAAATAAAGATACAGAGATTTGTATTTTGTTCTTACCGGACTTTGTTCATGAATTATGACTCCAAGATCATTATTCAATCATATTATTTAAAATTATAAACATGATACTGTTGAAAATGACAATTTTAGAGAATGCATACTTTGCCATAGTTATAGAATTACATCATTAAACATTCAAAAGCAAGAGTAACAATGTTAAGGTAGAACATTGAAAGGCATACATATTGAGCAAACATCTACCCTGTAAGAACTACATAGACTTTAGAATAGTATCTCATATGTTAGTATTTTTTCAATAAGCTACTTTTTCAAAAATGAAGAAATATAAAATAGAAACTACAGGCAAAATATGAGAACAGCTTAAACACACATATAACTCCATCCCTTCAAACCTACATACTCAACTCATGAAGTCTAAAATTCACTCAAATACCTAGAACCTATGATGATGATACCTATCATGATGATCATAAGAACCTGCTGTTTTATTTCATGCTTACTGCATCTCTAAACTGCATACACCCTTCTACTTATTCAAGCATAAGGAAACCATGTATCATTAGTTAAATTAATTGCATAGTGTGGCGTGTATCTATAACTGGCAAACATTTTTTTTTGCAATCCAAATCTGCCTTTTACCTTAAACCTAATTTCACACACTAAATATGCTGCCAATGTTAATGACTTGTTACATGACAACACAAGGTACAAGAGTGGAAATAAAAAAAACTGAAATAGAAATACACTTGGATAAACACATGTAGTTAACAAACAAATGAGTGAATGGAGATTTTTTTTTCAAGAGAAAAGTGTTCATTAAATTTATTTTAGTATATTCTGACTTTTTTTCATATAATCTTCAGTATAATTCACAGTTATTTCTTAAAATATCAACATCTCATAGCATAGGCAAACTCAAGATAATCACTAAACCTTAACAGTTACCAAGTGGTTTCCTAAGAGTCATCTAAAAAACTCCAGGTAGTTAATTTTATAACTTATAACTTTTAATGAGAATGTACATCAAACTGAGATTAATATTCATTTTGACGCTTTATATGACTTGTGTCAAGGTAGTATTCCCCTTAATAACAGTATTTCTTTCTTCTCCATTTTAAGGAGAACATTAAAAGACAAAATTTTAATGTTTGACAAAACTTAATATTGACAAAATATTAATTTTGACAAAATTATTTACAATAATATTAACAAAATTATTGACAAAAATTACCCATGAAATCTACTAGTTCTAGACTGTTTTGTGGGAATAATTTTAATATTAATAATTCTTTAAATAACTTGTCAGTGTCTTCTAGCTTGCTCTTTCTTTTAAATTCATTTTTAAGTAGACAGTTCATCTTTCCATAGCTATGTTGATTTACACAAGTGATAAATATTTATGTCCAAAAGTATATTTACCAATATTATTTTACATGTGCTAATGTCTATCTCATTTTTTCTGTCCTACAGATTTAATATGAAGGGTTGTTTTTGTCTTGATGCTTATTGACATGAAATTTTAATTCCTAACAGCACTGCTTCTGTGCACCACATTGATTTTCTAAATCAGTTATTCTCTAAGCAAGATACCTACTTTGCTTTACTTTTTCTATACATTCATCTGGCATCAATAATGATACCCTTTTTCTATGGTCTTTGGAATCTTTCTAGGATTTCTGGCAGTCCCTTGGAATCTATTGCTACAAATTGATTTTAATCATCTGTATCAAAATGTAACCTCTGTGTAATATTAAAGATGCTTGACACTTTCTGTATTGGGTCACCTTTCCTTGTAATGGACACAGGTAACTGTCTTCTGGACAGTTGGGCCTGTAGTGTTCTTCCAAATTTCTGACGTGGAAAAGTGAGCACTCTCAGTGCTATATCTGTTTGTTGCAATATCTCGATTGACATTCTTTTGATTCCTTGAATCTTCACTTTGAGAATGACTTCATTGCACATAAGAATGCCCTCTTCCACACCAGAAGACCTTAATCATATTCTATTCCCAATCATCTTTCTTGGTACAGGGCTCTGTATCCCCCTCTCATCTTCTTGTGTTCATGCCATACCAGAAAGGAAACCCACTGCCTTGGAGTTGATTCCCACTTACCGTGATCCTAGGTGGAATTTCCAAAACTAATACTGTATGGGAGCACAGAGATCTCATGTTTCTCCCATGATTCCCCTGGTTGGTGTGCAATGTCAGTCCTGGGTTGGCAGTCATAGCTCACAAGGACGCCTTCATTTTCCTCCACGCAGTCATACCCACTGGGAACAAACTCACTGTCAGCAAGTTGACTTTTACTCATAGCGGCAAAACAGGAGAGGGTAGAAACACCTCTTTGTCATTCCAAGACTATCCACCTTTCCAAGGGCACAAAACTCCTTCTTCTGTGGAGCAACTGGTGCATTTGAAGGGCCTGCCTGTGGCTAACAGCCCAACCTGTCACCCAATAGGCCGCCAGGGGTCCTCTATTTTGTCCATAAAATTTTTCAATTTTACAATTCCATGCTTGAACATTTTTTTTAGTTCTTTAGTGTGAGATCATTTGAGCATGCTTTTCTCTTTTCCTTTTCTAACTCTTTCATTGAATATTTCATATATTTCATATATGTTTGTTTCCTCGAGCAATTCTTTAAAATTGCTTGTTTTTATCTTTTACTATATCTTTTGTACCATCTGTTGTAGGTACTCTATGTTCAAAGGTAAATTTCATATTCTCTGCTGGCATTCATTTTGACTTTTTTCCTTATCTATTTTAAAATATTTTATTGACATACTATCCATATATCACAAAATTTAATAGTTCAGCCATATAGGAAGAGTTATACAATAATACTTCAGTCAATTTTAGAACATTTCTCCTTTCTTGTATTCATTGTTAATAGCTCCCCTTTTCTTCCCAATCTCCCCTGACAAACCCTCTAGAAACTATTAATCCAGTTATTATCATTATAGTTTCACTCACCGTGGATTTCTATCTTTTTTTAATGAACTTATGCTTTCTTCATATGCAATGTCATTTATGTCATCCCATGACTCATCTGGTTCTTAGTCACTTGTGTTCAATGCCTCCAATCTACTCTTGAGGTCTTTGCTGTCCATTCTGAGAATGTTGTTTTACCATTCAATTTTGGAATTCATTTGTGGATATTATCAAAACAACTGGCTGTGGTTGTTTGCAATTACAATGAATCAATGCACCAGATAGAGAGAGAATGACACTGTGTTGTCTAGAGAAACAAAGCCAATAGAACTCATATATGTATAGCAAGGAACTTCGTATCTAGGTAATTTTATATCAGAAGATATCCCACCCTCGTCCAACAATGTCCAAAGGTCCCATGCAAGCCAAAACACATTATAGACTTATGAAGCTTCAGGATGGTGATGCTGAAAGGTGAAGCAGGGACTAAAATGTCATAGGCCTTTGGGCACAGGGTCGCATGCATGCAATACCAATAGGAACATGACAGGGCAGGTACAGACCACATTCCAGATTACAGGCTGAAACAGAGTCCCACAAAAACAGTAGGGATATTGTGATAAGAGTTTTAGAAGCCCCCAATGAAATGATCTTAAAAAGTAGGGCTAAGGGACAAGACAGGGAAAAATAATTTCACTTGTTCACTCTTATAAAATAGATCACATCCTCAAGAAAGCATCATCAGCCTGGGAGTTAATTGATAGGGTGGACTACATCACTACATTTCACACAGCTTCAAGTTGACATGGATGCTGACTGCCACATCATATTAATGAATATTTTAAAAGGACTATTCTATTTCCTGTATTGATTTTTATTTATATAGTTTTTTTTCTTTAATGTACTGCAATGTTATATTTATAAGAATTATAATATTGCATTGCCTTTAATGTAAATATTAATGTGGGTCTATTTTAAGTAGTATTGTCCTTTTAGATTATACTTCTAAGTGATTACTTCTATGACATATGCAAGCAGTTCATCTGATAAATTGACTTTATAGCCTGGTTCAGTAAGACCAGAAGATATTGATGTATCTAACATGTTTGTTTTTCTGTTCCTTAGGAACCTGTTTGTTTGTTTGTTTGTCTCTATTCCTTGATCTAATAATACCAAACATGATGTTTTTTCCTTCTAGATATCAGTATCCTTAAAGACAATATGTTTGCTGTTAGATGTTCTTAGTCTTTCTGGAGCCATAGCATCCTATTCACAATAGGATGTTTTAAAACACTGCACAATCCTGTGCCATTCTAACAAATTTTCCTATGCCTGAGGCATGCATGCAGCCAAGGCATCACTCCATCTCCTTGGCACCTTTCTACTTTTGTTGCCCTTTCACCTTATCAATCATAAAGTGCTTCTTGAGGGACTCGTCTTCCTGACAGCATGCCCAAAGTAGGTAAGATGAAATCTTGGCAACTTTGCTTTGACGGAGCCTTCTGACCTCACTTCTAAGACAGATCAGTTTGTATTTTTAACAGTCCATACTATTGTCAACATTCTTCTCCAGTAGCATGATAAAAGGCATTCATTCTTCTATGGTCTTCATTCTCCAATGTCCAGTTTTCACAGACGTATGAGACAATACGACAACTTGGTTCAGGTGCACTTTATTCCACAAAATAACCCCCTTCCTCTTCAATACTCTAAAGAGGATTTGTAGAACAGATTCACTCAAAGCAATTTGTCTTTTTATCTCTTTTCTGCTGTTCCATGAGCATTGAGTGTGGGTCTAGCCAAGACCAAAATCATGACAACTTCAACTTTTCTCTCCTTTCATTATATTTGTTACATAGTGGTCTAGCTGTGAGATATTTCTTGTTCCTTATATTGCTATAATCCATACTGAAGGTTTCAATCATTTATCTTCATCAAGTTCTTCAAATCACCCTTACTTTCAACAAGCAAGTTGATGTCATTGAATGTCTTAGCTTATTAATAAGCTTTCCCCCAATTGTGTGGTGACAATTTTTCATGTAATTCAGCTTCCTTGATGATTTTCTCAACATAGATTGAACAAGAATGGTGGGAGGATGCAACCCTGACACACAGCACTTCTATTTTTATTTGTTTTTATTTTGTTTTGTTTTGTTTTTTGGGCCTCACTGCCCTCAGATGGTGGGAGTAGGAAGCCCAGCCTTTGCTCCTTGGAGCTGGAATTGAATCTCCATCCCAGTTGGCGGTAGTCCCATGCACAACCACTATGCCACCAGGGCTCAGCCCATAGCACTCCTGTTTTTAAATGGTACACGATTCCCCTATATACAAAACGTTCTCTTGATCCATGGACAAGTTTATCATGAGAACAATGAAGTGTTCTAGAATTCCCATACATTAGCCATAAGCAAGTCTGTGGAATTAAGGGAATATCCATTGAAATATATCACAAAATTGAAGAAATAGTAAACACACTCATTTGTCTATGCCAGCAATATGGAAGACTGCTTACCAGCTGACTGACTGATTACCATGTTGTTGTTGTTTTTTCCATTTCAAATAAAGGTGACCCAATAAAATGCTCAAATTATGGAACCATATGAGTTGTATCACACAGAAGTTCAACTTTTTTAAAGATGATCTAAGAATTATTAAAGCAACAGATTGACCTGAACTTCAAGCTGGAATCAGAAGAGGACATGTGGTCAGATTTTATCTATGCACCTTCAAAGAAATCCAATCAATATAACTTTTAAAAAAAATATGCATCATCCACAAAAGCTAGTGATGAAGATATTGAATAATTCTATGAATGGCATCAATCAATATTACCTATTGATTTTGATGGTCTTCTTGTGTCTTCCCATAGATGTAATCAGATCGATTTCTCTGTAATCCATCTGAGGAAATCTGTGAGTGTAGTTGCCTTCTTTGTTGTTAAAAAAGATAATTGTTGACAACAAGTCATTAGTGCCATGGCTTCAAGCATCACCACAAGACACAAGCCACTATATCATGACAAACTTACAAATGGTGAAAGGAAGTCCTACAGCTTTACAAACCCAAATTCAATTATCCACTATTTTTATATAGGATACATTGTTTCTTCCATTTGACTGATAATGTAGAAGTTTATGTTGTTAATTAATACATCATATTTTCTGAATGTTAATATATAACTATGGTCCTGTGCACAGATCGATATATTTTGCAATATGCTCTCCATTTGACTTTTTTATGACCCCATATTCCTTGTCAAGTTCAGGAACATATTAATTAGCAGTTACTCTTAAATCCTCTCAGAGAATAGACTGAAAAATGGCATGATCTTATTTTATTTGGTGAGTGTACATAATAGATCTATATAGTAATATTTCTATAAATAAATATTCATATTTAGATTATAAAGAATCCTAAACGATCTTTTCTATTTGGCCTACTATGGGGAAATTAAAACAATCTTAAATATAGTAGAAAATATGAAATATGACATCAAATATCCTGTAAGAAGAATGGCATATTATAAAGTCACTCCCCATATACCTTTAGACTCTTTTTTCTACATGATGCCATGACTTTGGCACCATTGCCACTGGGAATTGTAGAAAGAAGGATAATCCATACTACAATTACAAGCTACAGTCCCTTTAAAATTTATGCTAGAATCACAAAGACCATGAGGGGTGCCTTGTACCTTCAGCTTTCAAAATTGGGGTGAATGGTGAAAACAATTTTATTGCCTAGCAATCAAGATAGGTGATTATTTCTGTACCTCCATAACCCTTTCATCTATGAAAGAGAATGGATTAAGGAGATGGCACTGTCTAAATAACTATTGTTGCTTATAACCTGGACTATATTATTGGCTAATAGTCTTTCAAAATGTGTAAATATTTTCGTGAAGTCAATTAACAATAGAGATAGAAATGGTAGCTCAGAGTAGATTTTTAAAAAATAAAAACTGTTCAACAACACTGTGTTAGTCCAGGTAGACTAGAGAAACAAATTCATAAACACACATATGGATCTAAAGGAAAGGTTTATATACAAGAGGAATGGAACATTGAGAAAGCATCCCAACCTAGCCCAGCCCAGCTCAAAGCCATAAGTCCGATATTAGTCCATATGTCCGATATCAGTCTATAAAATCTCCTTCCAACACACGAAGCACATGCAGTAGAGGCGTCCTAGCACTAGCAGGGGTCTCCACATGGATCCTCATTTCCAGGGTTCAGGGTCCATCAGCAGTATCCATTGGTGGTGGGAGAATCTCACGGCTGGCAGGGGTCTCTCTGTGGCTTCTCTGGCCCCAGAGTCTGATTCCATCAGGGCAAGCCCATGTGACTTCTCCTCTGGTTCCTCCATTCTACAGGAACAAGGATTGATCAGCCAATAGTTCATCTCTCAGATACTCAGTCCAGTCTCCAATCTCCAATTAAGAAATACCTCAATATTGCCCAGAAATATCAGGAAAATCATAGCCACACAGAAACCTCATTGGCTATTCATTGGCTATCTCCAGATTAACAAGCTAGACTCTACCCCTACATGCCAATTATGAAATTGATATCATGCATACATGACCGGCACAAACACAAAAGCATTATTGCATTTTTGTTTTGAAGAGATTCACAAACAGAAATGATACCACCTTTATGATTAACTATGTCGGTCCTGAAAGAATGAACCCATATGTTTTACAGTACCATTTGTAGTTTGGGACCTTGTTGAAATCAAAAGGAATTTACCTTTCCAGTGGATTATGCTCATATGAGATGACGTCGTAAAAAATCTATGTCTATTTTTTCAAACTAATATCTATTTTCATAATGCCATGCAACATTGTCATTGTTGGTAAAATGCAACACTGGCATTGTTGCTATGTTCCTTTTACCTTGTTACTTTGATCTAATAGTGAAACTAGGATTGATGATCCAATTGGGAGAATTAGTTAAAGCTCTCAATGTATAATACTAATGGGAAACAATTGGCTAGATTGAGGAAGAATCTGATTCAACTCATTTCTGCTAAGTTGATAGGTGATGTTGAAAAAAATTCTTACTCATTCCTTCTCAATATTTTATATAATAGAACTATACTGCATAGAATTTTTATGGCTATAATGCCAATGGAAGTATATTTCTAACTTTTTTCTACCTTGGTATACTGATGGGTTCAAATTTCATGCCAAAGTTTAAGATACCTGAATAGAATAATATTTATGCTACCTATAGGACATTCTATACTAAATACTTGTATAAAATTTTAATAGAGGTACAAATAGTATTTAATTGTGGGGAAAATAAATACTAATTCTAATTTGATAAGAATGTATAAATATACATATGGATATTCTTTACTGGAAGTTTATATAACCTTCATACTTGTTTCTGTCATACAGTGACTTTTTGATTTATTTTCTATATGGATACTGTTCATAGGTAGTATTCATACTGATACTACTGCTAGTTCTTTGATAAAAATGCTCTTCTAATTGTAAATGCTGAATCTATTCTTGTTGACATGTAAAAAAGAGCTAGAGCCCATGTCATAAGGCTGCATAAAGGATCCATAAGGCTGCATAAGGCTGATCCATAAAGGATAATTTCAGCAAATAAATATTGCTCCAACAGGACATATTTCAAGCAAAATTCTAGCTTTTGTTACCTGTGAGGTTTATAGTGAGGACTTTATAAAAGGTGGTATCAGCTTGAGCTTCAAAAATGCTGTAGACTTAAAAACAAAGATCAAACATGTATGTAATTGTGTTAGTCCAGATAGATTGGAGGAACAAATTTCAGAGACATGCATATAGGTATAAGGAAAGGGTTTATATACAAAAGAAATGTGACACTAAGAAGGCATCCCAATCCAGTCCAGGGCAAAGTCCTAAGTCCAATATTAACCCATATGCCCCAAATCAGTCTATAATATCTGCTTCTGACTTAGGAAGTCACAGATCAGTGGGTGCAGAATTCTGGCACTGGCAGGGGTCTCCCCATGGCTCCTTGCTTCCAGGGTTCAGGTCCATCAACAGCATGCCACTCCAGCTTCAGAGGTCTGTCTTCATCAGAGCAAAGCCGTGTGGTCTCGCCACTGGCTCCTCCAACTTCTCAGAGGCTGCATCTTGTGTTGCCTGTGGTTAATCATCTCTGAAACTAACTCCCAACAACTGGGGAAGATAGCTTCTCATCTTCACAAGGGAAATACCGCGAGATTTCCCAGGAACTCTCAGGTGAAAGCCATGCACACACAGAGGCCTCATCAGCTGCTCAATGGCTTTCTCCTGATTAACAGGCCAGACTCCACCCCTACATTTCAATGATAAAATTAACATAAGCAGATGACTGCCACAGTAATCATTTCTACCTAATAAACATTGAAAAGAAAGGCTTAAGTAATATCTCTGATTATTAATGCTCTATGCTTGTTTTCTTACATCATTGCTGACAGACTGCCATGTTAACTGCACATGCCTTGGGAGAGTAGCCCTGGAAGCTGATCCTGGTTTCTGCTGAACTCTGCTCACATGTGCTACCTGTGCTCATTTAATCTCTATCCCTACACATAATAAACTGTCACCACGAACATGACAGTGTTTCTGCTTTAGAAAGTTCTTCCTGCAAAATAGTAAGCATGCATGTGATCTTTGTGATCTCCAAACACAAACTTTCTAATTAAAACCATAGTTTTTATAGCAAATTTATTTAAATATGCCTTCAAAATTATTTCCATACAATGTGACTTTTTAAAAACATTTTGCTTCTGTAGTTCAGGAAATGTGCTTTTATTTGAAAATATATTATTATTCTCCAAACACTTATCACCGTTTCTGCTCATTTTGCTACCACAGGTCTGACAAGGGGGTACCCAGAAAAGACAAGACTTGTCCTGGCCCAAGTGGAGTTTTCATAGTAGGCATTATTCCCACTAGGCAAGCATGGAACTCTGAGTTAATGCACTCAGTGGCATTGCCTGGGAAGGTTCTCCCTGGTCACAGTGATTTTTTTCACTCGTTCCACTCAACCTTGTTTTGGATGACGGCTTATTTAAGAGAACAGCATGCAATTGTGAAATTTTGCTTACTGCTTAGGAAAAATGCCACAGACACTGTTGTGAGTTGTGAGTCGATCCCAGCTTTCAAAGATATCACTGTGGGAAAAACTTTTTTCATTTCAAAAAAGGTGTAATGTCAATGGATGACAAACCTCATTCTGGAAGCCCATCAACTTCCTGAATCGATGAAAATGTCAACTTGTGATGTGTTTGGAGTCCATTCCACCAGATGAGACTGTTAATCAAGCTTTCTACTTAGAATTTCTGGAAACATTGCACAGTAGAGTGAGAAAAGAAGACCTGCTTTGTGGCAGATGGGAAGCTGGTGTTGCCTCCATGACAATCCGCATGCTCGTATAGCTATCTCGGTTGGACCAGCTTTTGGCAAACCAAAAGACAAACAAATGAAAACAGCATGTTCCTCATGACACACGCACCTTACTCAGCTGATCTTGCTCTTTTGACCTTTTTTTTTTTTTTTTGCTCTGAATGAAAAGGGACATGAAAGGAGAATGATGCGAAGACTTAGAATGGGAGAAGGAGAACAATGAGGAGGGAACTGTCAGTCATCCAAACAGATAAGTTGAAAGATGTGTGCTAGAAGGAAATTGCAGGTTTGACAAATGCGCTAAGTGGAGAGTACCTTGAAGGTGGCAAGATCATTTTCCACATACATATCCTTTAGAAGAGAATTGGGTGTGTTTTTGTGGGACGCTCCCTCATATGTCCCTTCTCTTTGACAACACATCATTTCACCATTTCTTCTAAAATGTAATACATATGTGGATTTTTTTTAAAAAGCTGAAAAATACTTGCATTATGGTTTTGATTTATAAGAGGTTAATTTGAAAATATTTGAATCTTAGTATCCAGAACTTCAAATAAACTTATTAGATATAAATGATCATATAACCATATAAGATAATTTCTAGAATTTGTACCCAGAATCAACCAGTTCATCATTGTCAGTTCAAGTTTTTCTGTGAATAATTTATATAGGTTTAGTGATTTTTAACTATCGAGCCAGTTCTAACTTGTATATACAGTAAACAACAGAATAAAACATGCCTGGCATTGTGCCATCACAGAAACATTGCATTGTATGATCCCATTCTAAAAATTACCGCTCCAATCATTTCTTTAAGAACTGTACTCATGTACCCTCACCCACTGTATTACCCAATATTTTCCTCCAAGAGATGCTTTGCTGTGATGACTTTGCCTCCTGGTAACTGCTCAAAACCCGCTGAGGTGAGTTCTTATTAATTCTCACTTCTAACGAGCATCCTAGGCTCCTTCTTAGGATAAATCTGGCTCATAAGATTGTAGCAAGCTATGTACCATCGATTACATATTAAGAGTGTCATTGGTTTAGCCAGTAGTGTAAAATTTAAAACTCTGTTGAGGAAGGAAATTCTCTGAGTAAAAGCCAGCTAAGAAACACGATACATTAATTTTTGACTTGGACAGATAGAAGCCTTAAGTGACTGGACACTATTTACACACTAACAATGAATGTTGCTGATAGTGTAAGTCTTCCAATAATACTTACTAACAGCCAACACTGCAGGGGAAGGATGAGGCTACAATAAGAGAAATAAATCAAGTCAAGGAATGGAACAGCTGTCTTCAAAGGGTAGCTTAAAAAGAAGAAAAGCAATAAAATGTACAAAGATCTGGACTTGGAAAACTCAAAGTGGAGAACAAGCTGAGCACATTTCAAGCTGAAAAACACGGAAGAAAAACACAAGTTTCATATTCAATAATGATTTTTTTAGTCAAAACATAATGTGTATCAGAAAATTTTTAAAAGATGAGACTAAATGACCAGGTATTAAATGTTGATCTGGTTTCATCTGTGTTAATCTTCACTGCATACTCTTTGATAGGAAGGCTGTTCATATACCTGATTGATAGTCATGGTGGCTTATCAGACGCTTAATCCACATTGGGACCCTGAAATGAACTTTGAGTTTTCTCTGTCATCTATAGCCTTCTGCAAAATATGAAACTAATAATGCAATTATTGTCTCTATAGATATATCTATCCTGGATATCATATGCAAAATAAGGCCAAAACTGCATCCCCCCAAAAAGATGAGAAATAAAACAGAGGGAACTTCAATTGCAAAGAATAAAACAGGAAATATTGAAACAGGACACATTTTGAGAATGAGGCAATGTAGAGAACAAATATTAATATCAACTAGAGACATATATAAACCACTGACATATGAACGGTTATCAGAACTTAAACTCAAATCGTAGTATCTCTTCCAGTATTGGATTCCATGATTTACAAACTATAGATCACACACACTGTTGTTCTTAACTAATACTCCACTTTGATAGCTACTTTTCTTTTTTAAGCAATCATTTAAGACTATGATTTCTTAACAGTAGGCAATAACTGAATTCATTCTCATTCTTTGCTACACACCCCTATCTTCAGTGATTTCTTCTTAAGAGCAAGTATTGAGTCAGGCCACATCAAAAAATCTAAAGTGAAGAAATCATGAGGTGTCAAAGGGATGAGATATCAGGCTTCAAGAACTCAAAAGCATAACTTTGCATGCTCACTTACCTGATATGATCCCTGAGGACAAATATGTGCATAAGCAAATTTGGTGAAGAAAGCTGGTGGTGCCCGGCTACTAAAAGATATAGCATCTGGGGACTTAAAGACTGGAGTAAACAAGCGGCCATTCAGCTCAGAAGCAATAAAGCCCACACGGAAGAAGCACACCAACCTGTGTGATCATGAGGTGGTGAAAGGATCTGGTGTCAGGCATCAATGAGCTAAAATTATATTATTATTAATTAGGGGGAGTACAGATTGGGGACCCAAAGCCCATCAATAATTTGACGTGACATCCTTTTGCAGAGGGGTTACAAGGAGGAGATCAGTCAGTTAAGATACAGGGTAGGAGCTATGAAACATACAACCTTCCTCTAGTTCCCATGCTGCCTCCCACCAACTATCATGACCCCAATTCTACCACATAAATCCAGCTAGGCCAGGAGATGTACAGTGAAGTTGGAAATATGGGAAACTTAGGATAGATGAGCCATCAAGACTAGTAATAGGAGTGGTAATACCAAGGGGGTGGAGGGATAGAGGAATAGAAAGGGAGAACCAACTTCAAGGATCTACACGTAGCCTCCACTCTGGGGCACGGACAACAGGGAAGTGAGTGTTGGGACACATTGTACAGTATACAGGATGAAAAAAATAATTTGTAAATTACTAAGGGTTCAAGGGGAAGGGGGGGGAGGAAGGGTAATATAGGGAGCTGCTAATGGAGGCCTGGAGGGAGGGAGAATGTTTTGAGAGTGATGACAACAATGGGTGTGTAAAAGTGGCCTGCACACAACTGATGTTGTTAGGGATTGTGATGGGAGTTGTAGGGGCCCCCTAATAAAATGATTCATTAAAAAAGGGGGGGGAGGGGAAATGGGAGCTTTTTTTTTTCTTTAAAAAGAGGAGCTTGTATCAAGGGCTCAAGTGGAAAATGTTGGGAAATGTATGTGGAAACATGTGTGCAAATGTGCTTGATACAAATCAGGTACTGAATGTGGTAGTAGCTGTAAGAGCCCCCAATAAAATTTAAGAACAAAAAGAAAAATAACAAACACATTGACAAGATCCAATATATAAATTAACCACAAAGACAAAACCTAAGTAGAACTAGCAATTGCATTTCATCCATTGCAGTTCATCCTCTTAATTATGTTATGAACAAAAGACCACACATACTATACTTAGTAAAATTCTGAAATAAATGTTATGTTGAAAAATTAAAAAAAAAATCTAAAGTGATCTCTCCAGGTTGGCTCCAAATTCGAACTTCTCACTACTCAAAAAGCAAAGTTTGGAAGGAAAAAAAAATGAAAAAATATATGGTAGCTGTATGTAACTTGGCTCAATAGTCAAAATGAAAATCTGACCAGGAAAAACAAAAACTGGGGAAAGAGTAATGCTTCTGTGAAAGCACCTCTCTCCCTTAGACAGCACAGGCAGATTGTGCAAGGCTAGGATGCTAAAACACCTATTGGTGTGCTTTATTGTATTTTAACCCTGGCTCCAAAGAAAGTTTGTGATACTAAGAGTAAATTGTTAGAACCACAATAAAAGCTGTTGTGACATTTGCATCCAGGCACAGCTTGTCTGATTGGGCAGCTGAATACAACATGACTCAGTTGACATTATCAACATATTGGGGGAGGAGCGTGTGATTAAAGCAGCTAATGTAGCGAAAGGTGTGAAATCACCAACCCAGAAAGACAGAATATGGACCATTGAAGAGGAACAAAAGTTACGATTAATTTGGATAAATCAGAAACAACTCCATGACATGAAATGCAAGGAGACTAAAATCCTCCATAGTGATGCAATGAAAAAATGTTGTAAGAATAAGTTCTGCGCAGCCTGAAGTTGGAGGGTTTGATAACTTCAGAAAGAAACCAGGGCTCAGCAGTGTCCTGAGGAACATGAAAGGGCCAAGTGCAAAGGTCATATTGTGATGGAATTTGCTGAATAATTGGAGACTGATGGTCTCCTCAAGCAAATGTCCATCTGAGATAAAGCCATATATTCTTGAGGGTGGGGGGGGGTTTTTCCATAGAACCTTTATTATTAAGGAGTAATAAGTAGTACCAGGCATGAGCTTCCGAAAGAGGCTCAGTCTGCTTCTGTGTCTGCAAGCTAGCCAGTTTCTAAAGTGAAGCCCGTATTAATGTGCTGTTCAAAAGCCAACAGGTTTTGAACAACAAAACATGATGAAAAGTAAGTTAATTTTATTTACTGTGCTGTGTGTGATATTGAATGTACTGCTTTATTGTGTTTAAGTGTTTTTGTGGGTATTTCCACAAGCAAGGGCTATTATTTTATGTTAAGGTTTTAGATAAAATGAATTTATAAGTGTAATATCGGTGACTCAGAGACAATTATTTAGTTTTCCACTATTTCCTATGCTTAGTTCCTGTTGCCTTTATGTTCAAGCATGATTTTATAATGATTTTGAAAATTCAGATATCATGGGAATTATACATAAATTAGGGTTAAAATTAAGTGTGGGCTCAAACTCTATTCTTATATTTATGATTTATATATGTCCTTGCTCACTTTGTAATTCATCCTCCTCTTTGACCTATTTTAAATTTGTTCTAGTTTTTAAGGTACTCTGCTTTCTTTTTGAGTGAAGTTTTACACCATTTTGTTTTAACTTTTTAAAAATATTTTCCTGTGTATGAAATCCAGGATAGGTCCATCTATAGATATTTACTGGATTAATAGTTTTTAAGGGTTCAGATGGAGAAGGTCCTTTGGAACCAGTGGTGGGTGTGGTGTGGGGAGTGGAAGGGGGTGACCGATTGCAGGGACCTACATATGACCTCTCTGGAATATGGACAGTGGGGAAATGGGTTAAGGAAGATATCAGACAGAGTACAATAGGAAATAATGATAACAATATGCAAATGATTAAGGGTTCATGCGGGAGGGAGTGGAAGAGAAATGCGGGAAGCTGGTAATGGGGGCCTAACTGAAGGGAGGATTTTTCTGGGGCAATTATGGCAACACATGTGCAAATGTTGTATGTATGCAATTGACATGTGTGCTGATTATGATGGGAGTTTTGTGGGCCCCTAATGCAATGATTTAAAAAAGGAGGGGGACCCCAACAGTTTTCAGCTGTCCAGGCTAGCACTATGCCCGGGATAGTGTTACACTGTTGGAAGAGCAAGTGCTGCCCAGTGAGGTCTGGCTCCACGCACTGTTTTAGTGCTGTGGTCTCACAATCGCTGAGCAATATTTTGCACCTTTGAGAGGGGAGTGGCTCTTCCTGTGGAGGTGGTCCTAGTCTGGATGCAAACATGAAAAAAGAGCGGGAAAGAGGAGCTTATACCAAGGGCTCAAGTAGAAAATATTTGGAAATTAAGATGACAACATGTGTACAAATATGCTTGACACAAATGGTGTTTTGAATGTTATAAGATCTGTAAGATCCCCCAATAGATTTATTGGAGGGGGGGCTACTGAAGAATGATGTCCAAGCTGCCCTGGAGACTAGTGAAAAAGAAGGTCCCAATAACTGACAGAATTCTCATTCCAAAGAAAAGTGATTATTCAGAAAGCAGAGATTACCCGGCACTATCACTCACCACATAAAAAATAAAAGTATGTTGGAGATGACTCCAGAATGGTAAGAGGAGTATATTGAATAGAAGAAGCAAGTCAAAAAATCATATTAAAGAGAGAATGTGCAATGAGTCATATCAGGTTGATGTGAAACAAAGAATATCAGGGAAAATGGTATCTGCACCTTATTGACTATACAAAGTTGTTCAAATGTATGCATCAAAATATACCATAGATGCTCAAAGATTGTGAATTACTGATCATGTAAGGGTGTTCATATAAATCTACAAAGAACAAGAAATAGTCATTTCATACAAGAAAGTGTTATCTCATAGTTTAAAATCAGGAAACTTTATCTCAGGGCTATATCCTTCCACAATACTTAATCAATCTGCAGGCCGAGAAAGTAATACAAGAAGCTGGACTATGGGGAAAACAAAGCACCAGCATGGCAGGGAGAGTCTTAGCAATTTGCATTATCTATATGGTGCAACTTTGCTTTCTGAAAAGGACTTAGGTAACTTATTTATAGTAGTAAAAAAAACAAAAGCCTTCCATTTTAATTACATGTCAACGTAAAGAGAACAAATATTCTCACAAGGAGACCAATAAGAATTATCATTCAAAATAAACAGAGGACAGATCAAACATTTCAAGGATTTCATTTCATTTTGTCCATAGCATCTATGGAAACAGCAAGTAAAGACACTAAATGACATATTGGTATATGTGCTGCAAAAGACCTTTTAAAGTGACATAATTGAAAGATGTCATTATGAAGATTAAAGTACAACGCACTTAAACCATGGTATTTTAAATCACCTCCTATGCATGGAAAAGCAAGAAAATGATTACAGAAGACTGAAGAAAATGGATGCATTTGTATTATAGTAATTGCAAATAAATATTCAGTATATTTCTAGATTGTCAGATAAACATATATGTTTGACTTGGAAGAACTATGGCCAAATTCTCCTAAGAAGCTAGCATAGTGACACTTTATTTCACATGCCAGGACATGTGAAATACAGGGCATAGGTCTGCAAAAAAGACTTCATGCTTGGCAAACTAGAGAAAGAGTGTAAAAATGGAAGATACTCAACAATATGATTGGCTCAGTGACTGCAGCATTAGGCACAAAGGGGGCAATATCATAATTCCATCTTTGACATGCTACCACCATATGTGCAAAGAAACTTATTATTGAGAGCATATAAAAGAGAATGCCAGTTAACACAATACATCTAGTGATAACTTTTGAAGCACAATTTTATTAGACAAAGAAGATGGCTATATAATAAAATACATAAAGAGTGTATCCAAAATGATTAGTATGATTGACTCAAAGGATCAAGACACATTTTAGGAAATCTATGTTTAGTGTATATGAACTTTTGGAACTTTAAATTATGGTTATAGAGATATAAGTGTAAATATTAAACAATATAGACATATTGATTGTCTCTGGCAACACAGTCAATCTAATCCAAGCCTGAGTGATAGTTCCTCCTTTTCACTTTAAGGAATAGGACATTGCTGTCTTCTTTCTCTTGATATTTTAATTTTAGGTCACTAATTGTACTATAATTTGTATTTTTAAATAATTCAATGATTTGTATATTTCACAATATTACTACTGCATAGGGAGTACTTCACTGATTGCTTGTATGCATGCAACATATGATGGCACATATTTTCTATATATTTCCCTCTGCAATAAACCTCTTAAGCTATTACTCAATACTTTTTGCAATTTTGTTCACAAATCTCACGGAGAAACCTCCTTTAAAAAATAAAGACTCTCTATGCTATTTTAAAGCCTTTTGAAATATTCTGTGACTTGCTAATTGTGTGGAGACCAGTGCATTCTCTGGAGGCATTCAATGTGATCTAATACTGCAGCCTTCTGCCCAGAGTGCATCATTACAGTAACAATCCTGTCAAAATCCCTGCTTTCTCTTATATTTTATATTACTGTTTAAAATTTCCAACTCAATATGACTTAAAAAGTCAACCTATGCATATTGAACTCTAACTTGAAAATAAGTGAAGTTTCGTGGTGACACAAGTCACAAAGAACAGAAAATTCTTTGAAATGTCAATAAATTGATTGAATAAGTTGCATATGTCCAATATAAAATACTTTCTGTGTTGACATCTTGCATTCTAAATTAACTATATACATATCATGCTAATTCCCAGGTCAGAGAGAGCTCATAACTTTTTTTTAATAAATCATTTTACTGGGGGCTCATATAACTCATCATGATCAATACATACATCAATTGTATGCAGACCACATTTGCACATTTGCTACCCTCATCATTCTCAAAGCATCCTCCCTCTACTTAGGCCCTCAGTATCACCTCCCCATATCCCATCCACCTGCCCTCCCCCATGAACCCTTAGCAATTTACTAATTTTCATTAATCTATCTTATTGTACATTGTCTGATATGTTCCCTCACACACTTCCCCACTGTTCACACTCCAGGTAGGAGGTTATATGTGAATCCCTGCAATCAGTTCCCCCTTTCTACTATACCTTCCCTCCACCCTCCAGGTATAACCTCTATCACCACTGCACCTGAAAGGATCATCTGTCTTGGATTCCCCATGTTTCTGACTGCAGTGTATATTCCCTGTTCTAGCCAGATTTGTAAGGCAGATCTGGAATCATGATAGCGGGAGAAAAAGCATTTAAGAACTAGAAGAAAATTGCATATTTCATGGTTTCTACACTATATCTTAATTGGCTCATCTCCTTTCTGTGACTCCTCTGTAAGGGGTTGTTACTTAACCTATTGATGGGCTTTGGGTCTCCAATCTGTACTCCCTCTCATTTATAGTGATATAATTTTTAGTTTTTGTTGACAGATACCTGATCCCTTAAGCACTTCATCGTCACTCAGACTGGTTTGCTTCTTCTATCTGGGCTTGGTATTCCTCAGAATTTTTTGACATAACATGACTTCTTTAATAATATCTGGAATTAAAATGAAATACAAATATATAGTTACAAGAATATATTTTGTAGAATAACACAGAGAAGTTCATATAATTCATAAAAAAGCAGATTGTCAGTTTTACACTAAACAATTAATGCTACTTGTTTCAACTCTTCTCAGTATAACATTCCTTTTCCAACTTTCATGGTGTGCTTCCTCTTTCCATTCCTCCTCATTGCCTAGCAGGCTGAGCTTTGTTCTCGGGTGCATGATACCCTTTCAAAATTTGATTATTCTAACAGCAAATCCAGCTCCACATCTGAAGGGCACAAAGGGGCCATAGTCTTTCCATCGCTGTAGGCGACTGGTACCTCAGACTTCTTTAATGATTTTGAAAATGGTTCCATCTTTTTCTCACTTTCTATCTAGGTTCTTCTTAAGTGATCCCCTTCAGAGCAATAGGTCATGGTAGACTGACACAGGATAAGTGTTCTTGTCTCAAGGTTGAGAAGAATGATTTCCTGTGTGTGTGGTCCAACAGTCTATTGGATTGTTTTCATGTGTCTGACTTTTCATCATCACTCTTATTTCTGTACTAGAGAAGCCCATTGCTACAAATTAGATGACTTCTTAAAATCTCAGTCACTATTTATCAAAGTCACTAATATTAAACATAATCTCTCTGAAATATTTCTTTGAAGATCACATCATCTTTAAAACAGGCAGAAGATTAGAAGTAGGAAAAGTAGCAGAGAAGTGTTCCAAATTACTCATGCATGGATACAAACTAGGTCTACAGTGCTTCACATTTCATAGGTGCAGTGTGCAATCGCTCTAATTTTGTCTTCTTCAAAGTGGGGAAAGTCGAGTATTCAATAAATTAAGCATCTAGAAATGTTTAAGTTGATAAGCAACTGTACACCTCCCTTGGTCATTGGCATTAAAAGAACAACTCCCAACTACTAATACAGATAAACCAGCTGTTCCATTTAGTCTACTGATGTAATCTTTGACCTAAACCACTAAATATTATGTTTTAGGTAGGGAAACTGAAACACCTCACTTGAATGCTTGGAAGTTTTATACTTGCTGATGCAGTTTTCCAAAGCATAACTGAGTCTGATGCAATGGCATAAACCCTGAACCAATCCTTTTCCCTCTGAGTTGATGTGGGCCCAAAGCAATTACTTAGGGCAGAATAAACCTTTATGGAAGAAGACTGTCTCTTTTTGACTAACAGAATAGACATAAGTTTAAAATGACCTTATATGTGTCAGCAAAGCTTGTATTTGAGGGCTAAGCCATCAAAATTTGTGTAATCAGAGTAAATGGCACTGATTACTTTTACATTTGATTTTGATTAATCCATCTACCTTTGAGTGTAGAAGAAAAAGATAAAAGGTGGACATTTACATTTTGCTCTTTCATTTTTGCTTTTGCATATATTATGCATTTTTAATCATCTTTTTAAGTCAACCTGATCACACAGATTTTCCTGTTATCCACTATGGACTATATAGGACTATGTGGTAAAATTAATTTTATAATTATTTATGAATATTATAAATTAAATTAAATATAATTAAAATTATAATGTATAATTTTAAAATTAATTATATAATCATATAATTCCTGGTGATACATATTACTAAATAGTATTGAACTATGAATTCAGCTTAAAAATTCAGCTACTAAAAATTCAAATATATGAGAATGTTATTCACTCAATTATAGGATTTTTTTTTTTTTTAATTTTAAAGTATATCCTTAAGAATAATCTAAAGTGCTGAACCCTGGTGGCGCAGTGGTTGTGTGTGGGACTGTGGCCCACAGAGTTGACGGTTCAAATCCAGTAGCAGCTATCCAGAAGCAAGTCTGGACTTCCTACTCCCACCAGGGGGCAATGATGCAAGAATAAAAAAAGAGAATACTCCAAGGCAGTAGATCTAAGGGTGATCTTCAATCTGAATTTATACTATAGGGAGTGAATTAGACTTTTTAAAATTTATTTTATCTGCTTAAAATGCATGCAGCAAAGCATGCTCCAATTCTAGAATTTTGCACATATAAATTTGAATTTATCTTTTTGTTTTCCAGGATTTTATATATGTCAACTCATCACTTTCTTACCAGTATGGTATCGGCTAAGTAATCAGTATTGAGTTTTTGTGATAGTTAGGCTTTATATCAACTTGAGTAGGTCAGGATTATGAATAGTTTGAAGGTTGAAACCCCCCACCCCCATAGCATTAGGTAGCATAATGTAAACAATGCCATGATGGGACCCTCTGTGAGCAGCTTCACATCTGTGAAAAGAGTACAGTGGTGTGTATCCTCTTATTTGTAGACTAATACTGTTTCCTCAGGAGTATGGTCTATTTCATATATAAAGAGACAACTTTATTTTCTTCTCTACCTCTTGCTGATCTGAACCCTGCATGTCATTCATTGAGTTCTAGTTCTATGAACTTTAGCTAAAGATCTGAAATAGTGTATACCAACTCTTGAAGACATCAGAGCTTGTCGTTCGAACTGCTGACCTTAGAGTCAGTCATCTCTGAATCCACCAGCCAGTCTTCTTGCTCTTTAGAACCATTAGATAGGAGATTCAGGAAAAGCTCCAAATTTAACATCAGGCACAAAGACTCAAACAGGATTGGACTTATTCACTTCTACAACTTAATGAGTCACATTGTTAATATGAATTTCATTAGATATAATATCTGATGATATCATGTAGGTATAGATATGTATGTATAGATCTGTTTTACTAGATAATTCAGTTTAATAGTCTTTAGTTTTCCTTTACAATTGTGTTTTTTGTTCCTTAGCTTATCAAGCAGATTTTTATATGAAAATAAGGAACAGGGCCCTGTTCTGATCCATCTTCAGAATCGAAACTGAGGCTCTATTTGCACACTAAATTTAACCCTGTGTAAGAGAGCACAAGTGTGTGTGTGGATGTGTTAATTCTCACTTGCACATTTCACCCAGATCATGAATTTCTTTTTTCACTTAAAAATACATGGAAAACTAAGATGTTTATTTATAACCATAAGTAGTAGCATTAATATTAAATTTATGGATAACTTGCAGCAAACACAAATTTAGTGGAGAAAATGGTTATTAAATGACAACTTCATTTACTTACACTTAAGACATTAATTAGCCTTGGAGAACTTATTCCAGTCCATTTCTTCTACTCATAAGGGAAAAGTGACAGAACTTTAAATCTTCTATCCAGAACCTGTCAGCTTTTATTCATGAATCAAATATTATTCTCAATAGGAATTGGCTTAACTTTCAGGATGCATTTTTGTGTCTTCCCATTTGATTAACCACATTCTTACAACTCTTACACAAAGGAGCAAGCAAAATGTGTACTTTAGTCCATCTTAATATTTCCTTTATATTGTTTTGTAATTTCTCAAAACATTTTTAGAAGGAATAAGAAAACAGAAAATATGTCAATATATTAAAGCTAAAACAAAAGGCTTTGACACAAAGATAAGAGTGTTTCTATTTAATGAAAAATCAAATAATTATTGTGGCTGTTGAACAACGGTAGTATAAATGTATTTTAAAAGATCAAGATAGTCTTAATTTCATTGTATGTAAAATATTTTAAAACCTACACACTCTATATCCAAACTGGTTAAGGGTAGGGGTATTATTATAATTATTAAGAGAACAAATTAATATAATTACTATATAGAAGTCATGAGTCCAAGAAAAAGATGAATTGATTAAAGATGTGTGATTGCTATACAAACAATAACAGCCTTCAAAATAGAAGTTGTTGACTGTACTTATGCAGACCCACACACCTCACCGGATTTGGTTTATTCATTTGCAGACTAAAAACCATGTCTTTGTGGTACATGTTAGTCACTGGGCCTATCTCATAGCATGTTTGTTAGTATTGTTAGCTAGCAGTTAACATTTAACATTTGTGAGTTAAGTTAGCACCAACCCATAGCCAGCCACCCTGGGGATAACCGAACAAAACCCTCCTTCCCACACCCTCCTCACAACTAGACTTAAGCTTGAGTCCATTGTTGCAGTCACCGTGTTCATCTATCTCCTTGTAACCGCTGCCTCTTTTTTGCCGGCCCTCCAGCACTGCTCAGTATGCCGCTGACAATCCACTAGTTGGTCGCAAATGTGGTGTGGGTAGATCACACAGCATTAAAAAATAGATGTAAATCCATCATCCATCATGTCACTTAATTGATAGATATGCAGAACAGTCAATCAGATGCAAACTTGGGTGTCAAACGTATGCGCAAACACCTGTGATAACTGCATGAAAGCTGATGAGTTATTGCCAATTTGCAGACCTTTTTTCTCTTAAATGTAAGAAACGGTATTAAAATGTATGGGGGAGCTGGGCCAAGTAAGAAGGCAAACATGTATCACTTTCAAATGGAATGGGAGATTTTGACAATAGAAGCCCACATTCAGTTAAAGTTCAGAATTCATGAATACTTCTGGAACTTACTCGCAGAGGGAAAATACCCAAACATTTAAAAATATGCTACCTTCTTGACTGCATTATTAGACATCATTTATTTATGTGAGTCAACCCAGTCCTACACAAAAGTATTGTCCTAATATTGTATTTCAAACTTAAACCAAAGTTGTTCCGTAAATAATTGGTATTCTTAGGTGCTATTAAGTCATTTCTAACTCCCAGAGACCTA